>CM076569.1:57961649-58148994 GCA_034641835.2 Pinus albicaulis | reverse complement strand
ATATCAATTTCTCCGGATCCATGTTTTTCATCTCTTCTTCCTTCAACCTTGCCCTCAAGATCAAAAAATGAGCCTCTACATTCACTGCACTGTTTTGCATCTCTTGAAGTGTTGCAAGATTCCTTTCTCTCAACTGAAACTCCATTTCTGGATCAAAGGCACCCGGGTAGTGCAAGAGAGCAGATCTAGGAGAAGGTCTTATATCAGCTGGCATCAAAAAATATACTTGGTTAAATCTGGCAGAAAATTGTTGTACTGTCTCCCCTGGCAGTCTTTTCAGCTGGTTATACTCTTCTATAATCAAGAAAAGGTTCTGTCCGATCACCCACCTATCGAGGAAAACCGACGAGAGGCTGTGGAAATACCGAGATGCTCGCATCGGTGAGTTTTTGAACTAACTTTTCACTTGACATACGAAAAAAAAAGTACGATACTAACATTTTGACATCTTCATCATCGACTTAAAAAAGATCTAGAAAATCTCAATATTCACACTTTTATGTTTGCTCGGCCATTAAATTGTTACATTCTATAGTCAAATCTTGGTAGATACAGTCATTTTAGGAAAGCATGAAAGAACGAAGATGCAAAACAAGGTTATACCTATACGGGACTACAAAAGGTGTAGGAGTATATACAAGAGCTACGGGATCAGTTTGGTTTTCTGGCTCATCACTCTGAAGAGAGTCAACATAAGATGTGGGAAAAGTAAGGAGGCCAGGATCAAAGGGAAACTCAGTATTTACACTTTTTGAATAGGTCGAGTGAAGATTTTGATCACCTTTATCATACAAAAAATTCTGAAAAACTTTCAGGATGGTTTCAAGGACGGAAAAGAAATAGTTTACAAGAAAGCAGACTAGATCTTGAATACCATTCCACTTTGGGTACCTGAACTTAGTGTAAGATCCTTCCATTTTCTCAGAGAAAGAGTTAGTCCTCCAGTGGAGTCTCTACATGAGTTGGAGTCACCAGGTGAATGATTTCAGCCTTCTTATGTCTGATCGTTGTCCACCATCAACCATCAGATCTGAACTTGATACATATACTGGGGCAATTTACAAGTCAAGTGTCACGTTTACAAACTAGACCAGAGATTGACTAAAGCAACGTTTATCTACTATGCACTCTCAGAGCAAGAGCAGTTCGAAGGCTACCTGGCATAACTTCAGGCTTCGTCTGTAGGTTATAAAACAAATAACACCAACAAGCAAACCATTTTCTCCCCAGTATGGTCGCCACTATGTTATTGCCTAAATCCACCTTAGGCTGAAGGAAGGCGAGATTCAGGGTAACATCATACCACGCTTAGTCTGGTAGCTAGCCCTACCAGAACAAGAGAGGGCTCTCTACGGGTCAATATCAGGAAAAATGTATCAATAGGCCTTGAGATGACTGAAATGAGTGCTAATTTTAGGCTAGGTATATTAATCAAGGAGTTTGGAATGATTTTTAGGGGTTTTTGTTGGAAAAAGGGAAAGGCAATTTTGGGCTTGGGGATTAGGCCAAATTCTTGTAGAGTTCAAGTTGGGGCAGGGAAGGTAATGGCTTTGATTTCTTAGATTCAATGAATGGATAGAAAAGACTTCTGAGGAGCTGAAGAGGGAAAGAGGGTGCAAGGATCCTCTTCAAACGGAGGAAAACATATAAAACTAAACAAAAGTTTAAAGCAGAGCACCAGTAGACTAATGAATTCTACCTTAGTTACTCATTTGTTTAATTCAGAAGCAAATAGAAGGGAAATGGCATACATATAACATTAATGAAACTTACAGAGACATGGAGAAAACATCATCAAAACTCAGAGCCACAAGGATCCCAACAAGTGCTGCAAAACCCTGGTCTTTCCTTTGCCAAAAATGCAGAAGTGTATGCACAATGAAGTGCCAAAATTTTCCCAAGTATCCAACCTTGAAAATGTCTCAAAAAATAAAATATATAGACAAGTCTAACCCCTTCCCATGCCTCTAGGGGTCGAGCTCATCCTTCTGGGAGCTGTTTCAACCAATTCTAAGCAAGGAACTGAAATCTAGGCAATCAAACAACTTGCCTCTATATGGAAGGAAACTGATTCATTCATTTAATTTTCACTTTTTAATGAATGAATCCTCTAGAACAAGTAAATATGGGCCAAAATTACATCATAGTCATCAAATTACATCAAGGTAGATCAAGAATTACATCAAAAAGTGAAACCAGTCAAAACTGGGCGAAATTCTGAGCTGAAAAGTCAAAATGAGGCCAAATTTCTCTATGCGTCGCGCCCAAAAACTCAATGCGTCGCGCCACTTTGAGCCTATTTTTGAGGAACTTCCTGAAGTCCAAATTGAGCTCATGATAGCGCGTTGGAAAGCCCTGTCTGTCTAATATCCAACCCAAGTGGAATTTTTCAATTTGGAGTTCATTTGCCCCTCCAAAAATGCAATCTCCCAAGACTGGTTCCTGCTGGTGCAAAAGGTGGCAGAAAGGCCATTTTTGGAGTGTTTTTGACCCTTAAGACCATCCAGAACTTGATGAAATATTTCAGCCATTTCTGAACATGCATAATTTATCATAACAAACCCAAAAATATCAAGTTTTCCTCCAGAAGGTCTCTCAAACGTAAGCGCGCGCCAAGTGGCGCGACGTGTCGGGCGGAAAAATCTGTTTTGCGACCAAAAATTTCAAAAATGACAAAATTTCCCCCAAACTTGCTGAAATTTGGAGTGAAGATTCCCCATCAAGTGTCATGCTGAGCCAAAGAAGCTTCGACCAAGATTTGAAGTGGATTAGGCCTTTTCGTCGTTTCGGTGCCTTCATGGTGCATGCGATTCAGTTGTAAAAGTCCTTTATCTTGTTCGAGATGATGTGTCGGTGTCTATCTCCATGGTGTTGCAAGGTGTATGTCAAGTGTATGTTGGAGTTTGTTGAAAAATTGGTGCCTTGTTTCGTGCAAAATATGCCCAAGGGAAGGGGCATGGGAGGAAATATGGACGGTGGGAATAAGGAGTCTTGTCGAGTAGTAGTTTTCCCTTTGAGAATTTGGAAAACTTTGGGAGAGGAGAGCCCTTGAATTTTTGAGGCGAGGTTTTGGAATTTTTACACATGAAATGGGAAAAGGAGAATGAGAGGAAATGAAATGACTTGGGAGCGGGAGATGAAGCTTAGGAGTAAGTGACTTTTAAAGATGTAGGGAGATGGGAATGAAATGGGTATGAGTGACTTTAGGGATATGGGGAATAGGGGATGAGCTGCTATGATAATATAACAGTGAGGGGGTGGAAAAAGCAAGGTGGAGAATGGAAGTGTTTGGCACAAAACAATTTTTAAAACCCTAGGAGCAATCTTAAAACAACAGAATAGGATTTTGAGTTTTTCGCATTTAAAATTTCATACCAACACCAAACACTTGTTAAGAGAAATGAGGAAGTGGCTTTGACTTACTTGAACAAGGAGATACTGAGAAAAATTTGATGGGTGAAAGGAATGGCAAAAATCTTGTGTTCTGGCCTAATGCGTCGCGCACCAACCCAATGCGCCGCGCCCACTCTTCTATGCGCCACGCCATTTTTCAGGAGGCTTTTGGAGACCTTCCTAATGTCAAAATTGGGTGTGTGATAGCTCGTTGGAAATATTATTGAGTCTATTTTCCAAACCAACTGGAATGTTTCAATTTGGAGTTCATTTTCCTTGTCAAAAATCAAATCTCCCAAGACTGGTCAAAATGAGAAAAATGAGGCTGCCTCAAGGCAGAGTGTTGTTGCAGTAAACTTTTGAAGGTCTTCATAAACTCCAAATTGAGCTCATGATAGCTCATTGGAAAGATATTTTTGTCTAGTTATCATTTGACTCATCAAGAAAGTCATTTGGCCAACCAATCTAGGAGAAATCTTGATTTGCCCAAGGTCACTTCAGAGGTGCATTCAATTCTCCTTAGGCAACGGTATTTTTGACATTTCTCTAAAACCATGACACCTGTGTAAAAGGTGAAGGAATTTTTTCTTCCTTGGCCTATTTTGGACAAAAACCTCTCTCATTTTTCCCAAATTCATCTTTTATTGCTCAGAAACATCATTGGAGTAAAACCTATCCCGATGTGTGGAACAAGGGATTTGTCGAAATGAAGCGAAATGAAGGGGATAAGGGGCTTCTAAATTCTTGAGAAAATTTTTGGAAGTAGGGAGGGATGTTAGGAAGTAGGGAAAAGTGGAATTTCAGAGATTGAGTGAGGGGAAGGGGTCCAAAAGGGCAAAACACAAGCCTAGCCTAGAAAATTGCCAAGTTGTAGCAAGAAACTAGGGTTTGTGCGAAAATGAGGAATTTGGGGGATCTCAGTGATGGGAAGTGTTTAATAATGTACATTAAGGATAGGGGAAGGTGTATGAACATCAAGATACAATTTTTTCTAATGATTTGACTATCCAAGAGAAATTACCTTCAAAACCCTAGGAGAGGGAAATGAAACTTACCTAGGCACAAGTGAAGCATGAACAAGGTGTAAAATGACCCTTTGGAACTTGAAATGATGATGAAAACCCTCTAAATGATGGTACACTCAGCTGAATGGTGACATGTACCGACATTTGGACAACTCTGAAAGGAATGAAAGAAAACCCTAGACCTAATACCTAGTGACAAAAATTTTGCTTGAAGACTCACTGAAATGACAAAATTTGACCTTGACACCTTAAAATCACCTTGTAAGAGCATGTTTTATCACTGGAGGAAGGCTGCAAAGGCTGAAACTAACATTGGCTCCAATGGGGATGGTAGCTCCTTGGAGGTGCCAAGAACTACAGATCTTTGGAAAGCAGACAGTGCCTTCATCCATTGGGCAATGGAGTCAAAAATTCAAGCTGAAATGCATGACTGAAAACTGATGACTTGATGACACAAACTGACTCTCACTCAACTAAAAACTGACTCGATACTTAAACACAACTGACAAACTGGAAAAGATGCTCAAAGTAGAGCTTATTCAATACAACCTACTCTAATTGTTCCATTCATCACCTGATCAAGTGAAATGAAACAACCAATGCAACCATGTAAGCATCCTGGTTGCTATTTGATTTCTTCCCAAACGCTTTCTGATGAATAGGAAAAGAGAAGAATCGAAAGGAAACTCCCATGGAAACTTGGAATCAAGTTGATTGCTGATAAACTTGCAAAGCATGAATTGACTGGATGACTTCAAGAATATTGCGAAAGGATCTTCATAAGCATAGCTATTGATTTTCATTAACACATCACTGTTCTGGTCCAGGTAATATTCATAGCTAGATATTAAGATTTTTCTCACATCTGTGCTGGCTTTCTTTGGTGACTGCAGCAAGCTGTCAAAAGGATCCTGAATTTCGTGAATAACCAAACTCTGGAGCTGATTCCAAACAAAACAAAAGTCTCCTTTATCAATCTCCTCATATGACTGCAAATCTTGATGTAGGCTTTGTAATGAAAAATCTGTTAAACAAGACAATGAAGGCGACTTTTGAATAAGATTATTATCAACATTCTTTCCTGGCACATGGTTAGCTAATGGAGAAGAACCTTTACAGAAAACATCATCCAACACACGAGCAATAGGATCATCAAAAACTTGAGAAGACTGCTGCAATGTATCCATTGAAACTCTATGACATCCTACTGACTGTTCATATTTTTCTTGAGAGATATTACGAAGATTTTGCTTTATGAACTGAAATGATTTGAAAAAAAAGGGTATAGAATCCTCTTGCATCAGTAGATCATGTATTCCGGCTTCCACGACTTCATCTGTAATCTGACCTTCCATTGCGTTTGGTGGCTGCAAATCTGGTGCTAGGGAGGGTTTTGTATCCAAAATGATTTCATTAGTCGTTTCAGGGGAAGATTTCTCATTAACAACTTGCTCAAGAATTCTGCTATCTGTCTCATCCTCAACATTAACACTGAGAGATTGTTGATTTCTTACAGGCTGCTCATTTGAAGATTTACTATGCAATTTACCCTTCAACAACTGGAATGATTCAAAACAAAATGGTACGGAGTCATTTTGTATCATTTGATCGTGTGTGCCAGTTTCCATGGCTTCATCTGCATCTTGACAATCAATGGGTTTCAGAGGCTGAAAATCTGAATATGAGAAGTCTTGAACAAGGTTTTCATTGCGCTCAAGATGGTCCAAATCAAGGCTTGTTGGCAGTTGATTTCTGATTGCATGGAAGTTATCTCTCATGAACTGAAACGAGTCAAAACAAAAAGGCAAAGATCTTTCACTTACTTCAAAATTTGCTGCACTTTCCTCATCATTGTCATAGCTGATATGCATTGGTTGATCACTGTACTCGGGTTACTGAAAGTGAAATTTCTCCTTCCACAAACTAGCTGCTGATTTGTCTGCAAGATTAGCTTCTGTTTGGAGAACATAATCATCATCATACTGATCAAACTGAGGAAAATCATCAGTATACAACACATCATCAAGCATACATGTCATATCAACAACTCTCTCTTCTTCAAGATGATCTATAAAGCAATCACTATGACAACTGGAATAAGAAACAAAATGTTTTGGATCAGCAACTTGTTCTTCTTCAATCAGCGAGCCATGGGCTTCAACATTATACTCATTCCTTGTGGTGATCTTTTGCATCATCTCTTCTACTGCACTTACCAACATGTCAAGCTTTACCTCTAGCGATGTCGATTTCTTCGGATCCATGTTTTTCATCTCTTCTTCCTTCAACCTTACCCTTCGGATCAGCAAATGAGCCTCTACATTCACTGCACTATTCTGCATCTCGTGAAGTGTTGCAAGATTCCTTTCTCTCAACTGAAACTCCATTTCCGGATCAAAGGCACCCGGGTAGTGCAAGAGAGCAGATCTAGGAGAAGGTCTTATATCAGCTGGCATCGAAAAATATACTTGGTTAAATCTGGCAGAAAATTGTTGTACTGTCTCCCCTGGTAGTCTTTTCAGCTGGTTATACTCTTCTATAATCAAGAAAAGGTTCTGTCTGATCACCCACCTGTCGAGGAAAACTTTGACGAACTGCTGGAAATCTGAGATGCTCGCATCAGGCAAGGTTTTGAACCAACTCTTCACTTGGCCTTGAAAAGAAAGAGAAAAAAGCCTAATACTAACATCTTCGTCATCAACTTCAAAAATATCTAGAAAAGTCTCAACATTCTGCACATGTTGCTCAACATTTACATTGTTACATTCACCGTCAAATCTTGGTAGATATAGGTCATAATTTTTAGGGAAAGCATGAAGAACAGAAGGTAAAACAAGAGGTTTATACCTATCTGGGACTATATAAGGTGTAGCAGCATATACAAGAGCTACGGGATCAGTCTTGTTTTCTTTAGGCTCATCACTCTGAAAAGAGTCATCATAAGATGTGGGAAAAGTAAGGAGGCCAGGATCAAAGGGAAAATCAGTATTTACACTCTTTGAATAGGTCGAATGAAGATTTTGATCACCTTTATCATACAACAAATTATGAAAAGCTTTCAGGACAGCTTCAAGAACAACAAAGAAGTAATTTACAAGAAAGAAGACCAGATCCTGAATACCATTCCACTTTGGGTACCTGAACTTAGTGTAAGATCCTTCCATTTTCTCAGAGAAAGAGTTAGTCCTCCAGTGGAGTCTCTACATTGAGTTGGAGTCACCAGGTGAATGATTTCAGCCTTCTTATGTCTGATCGTTGTCCACCATCAACCATCAGATCTGAACTTGATACATGTACTGGGGCAATTTACAAGTCAAGTGTCACGTTCACAAGCTAGACCGGAGATTGACTGAAGCAGCGTTTATCTACTTTCGCTAATGCAAAGCAAGAGCGTTTCGAAGGCTACCTGGCATAACTTCAGGCTCCGTCTGTAGCTTATAAAACAAATAACACCAATAAGCAAACCATTTTCTTCCCCAGTATGGTCGCAACTATGTTATTTCCTAAATCCACCTTAGGCTGAAGGAAGGCGAGATTCAGGGTAACACCAAACCACGCTCAGTCTGGTAGCTAGCCCTACCAGAACAGGAGAGGGCTCTCTCTGGGTCAATCTCAGTAAAAATGTATCAATAGGCCTTGAGATGACTGAAATGAGTGCTAATTTTAGGCTAGGTATATTAATCAAGGAGTTTGGAATGATTTTTTAGGGGTTTTTGTTGGAAAAAGGGAAAGGCAATTTTGGGCTTGGGGATGAGGCCAAATTCTTGCAGAGTTCAAGTTGGGGCAGGGAAGGCAATGGCTTTGATGTCTTAGATTCAATGAATGGATGGAAAAGACTGCTGAGGAGCTGAAGAGGGAAAGAGGGTGCAAGGATCCTCTTCAAACTGACGAAAACATATAAAACTAAACAAAAGTTTAAGGCAGAGCACCAACAAACTAATGAATTCTACCTTAGTTACTCATTTGTTTAATTCAGAAGAAAAGAGAAGGGAAATGGCTTACATATAACATTAATGAAACTTACAGATACATGGAGAAAAAAATCATCAAAATTCAGAGCCACAAGGATCCCAACAAGTGCTGCAAAAACCCTGGTCTTTCCTTTGCCAAAAATACTGAAATGAATATACAATGAGGTGCCCAACTATTCCCAAGAGTCCAACCCTGAAAATGTTTCAGAAAATACAATACATAGACCATCCTAACCCCTTCTCATGCCTCTAGGGGTCGATCTCATCCTTCTAGGAGCTGTTTCAACCAATTCTAAACAAGGAACTGAAATCTAGGCAATCAAACAACTTGCCTTTATATGCTAGGAAACTGATTCATTCATTTAATTTTCACTTTTTAGTGAATGAATCCTCTAGAACAAGTAAATATGAGCCAAAATTACATCATAGTCATCAAATTACATCAAAAAGTGAAACTAGTCAAAACTGGGCGAATTTCTGAGCTGAAGGGTGAAAAATAGGCAAAAGTCCTCTATGCGCCGCGCTCAAAAACTCAATGCGTCGCGCCACTTTGAGCCTGTTTTTTAGGAACTTCCTGAATTCCAAATTGAGCTCATGATAGCTCGTTGGAAAGCCCTATCTGTCTACTATCTAACCCAATTGGAATGTCTGGATTTGGATGTCATTTGCCCCTCCAAAAATTCAATCTCCCAAAACTGGTTCCTGTGTGTGCAAAAGGTGGCAGAAAGGCCATTTTCAAAGTGTTTTTGACCCTTTATACCACCCAGAACTTGATGAAATCTCTCATCCATTCCTGAGCATGCATAATTTATCATAAAAAACCCAAAAATAGCAAGTTTTCCTCCAGAAGATGTCCCAATCATAAGCGCGCGCCAAGTGGCGCGACGCGTCGGGCATGAAAACTTGTTTTGTGACCAAAAATTCAAAAATGACAAAATTTTCTCCAAATTTGCTGAAATTTGGAGTGAAGGTCCCCCATCAAGTGCCATGCTTAGCCAAAGAAGCTTCGGCCAAGATTCAGAGTCTATCCTCCCTTTTCCGATGTTCAGTGTCCTCCTGGTGCATGCAGTTTCAGTTGTAAAGTCACTATCTTGTTCTAATGATGTGTCGGTGTCTGTCTCCATGGTGTTGCAAGGTGTATGTCAAGTGTATGTTTGGTTTGTTGACAAATTGGTGCCTTGTTTCAATTTCCAAAATATTCCCAAAGGGAAGGGACTGTGGGAGAAATATGGACAGTGGGAACAAGGGAGTCTTGTCAAGTGGTAGTTTTCCCTTTGATAATTTGACAGACTTTGGGAGAGGGGAGAGCCGCTGAATGTTTTGGAAACTGATGTTTTGGGAATTTTACACATGAAATGGGAAAATGAGAATGAGAGGAAATGAAATGACTTGGGAGAGGGAGATGGAGCTTAGGAGTAAGTGACTTTTAGAGATGTAGGGAGATGGGAATGAAATGGGTATGAGTGACTTTAGGGATGTAGGGAATAGGGGATGAGCTGCTATGATAGGATAACAGTGAGGGGGTGGAAAAAACAAGGTGGAGAATGGAAGTGTTTGGCACAAAACAAGTTTTAAAACCCTAGGAGCAATCTTAAAATAAGAGAATAGGATTTTGAGTTTTTTGCATTTAAATTTTCATACCAACACCAAACACTTGTTAAGAGAAATTAGGAAGTGTATTTGACTTACTTGAACAAGGAGAGACTGATAAAAATTTGATGGGTGAAAGAAATGGCAAAAATCTTGTGTTCTGGCCCAATGCGCCGCACACCAACCCAATGCGCCACGCCCACTCTTCTATGCGCCGTGCCATTTTGCAAGAGGATTTTGGAGGCCTTCCCGATGTCAAAATTGGGCATGTGACAGCTCGTTGGAAATATTATTGAGTCTACTTTCCAACCCAACTGGAATTTTTCAATTTGGAGTTAATTTGCCTTGTCAAAAATCAAATCTCCCAAGACTTGTCAAAATGAGCAAAATGAGGCTGCCTCAAGGCAGAGTGTTGTTGCAGTCAACGTTTGAAGGTCTTCCTCAATTCCAAATTGAGCTCATGATAGCTCATTGGAAATATATTTTTGTATAGTTAGCATTTGACTCATCAAGAAAGTCATTTGGCCAACCAAGCTAGTAGAAATATTGATTTGCCCAAGGTCACTTCAGAGGTGCATTCAATTCTCCTGAGGCAGCGGTATTTTTGACATTTCTCTAAAACCATGACACCTGTGTAAAAATTGAAGGATGTTTTTCTTTCTTGGCCTATTTTGGAAAAAAAATTCTCTCATTTTTCCCAAATTCATCTTTTATTGCTCAGAAAAACCATTTGAGTGAAATCTATCCCGATGTGTGGAACAAGGGATTTGTCGAAATGAAGCGAAATGAAGGGGTTAAGGGGCTTCTAAATTCTTGAGAAATTTTTTGGAAGTAGGGAGGGATGTTAAGAAGCAGGGGAAAGTGGAATTTTAGAGATTGAGTGAGGGGAAGGGGTCCAAAAGGGAAAAACACAGGCCTAGCCTAGAAAATTGCCAAGTTGTAGCAAGAAACTAGGGTTTGTGCGAAAATGAGGAATTTGGGGGATCTCAGTGATGGGAAGTGTTTAATAAGGTACATTAAGGATAGGGGAAGGTATATGAACATCAGGATACAATTTTTGCTGATGATTTGACCATCCAAGAGAAATTACCTCCAAAACCCTAGGAGAGGGAAATGAACCTTACCTAGGCACAACTAAAGCATGAACAAGGTGTAAAATGACCCAGTGGAACTTGACATGATGATGAAAACCCTATGAATGATGGTACACTCAGTTGAATGGTGACATGGACCGACATTTGGAAAACTTTAAAAAGGGTGAAAAAAAACCCTAGACCTAATACCTAGTGACCAAATTTTGTTTGAAGACTCTCTGAAATGACAAAATTTGACCTTGACACCTTAAAATCACCTTGTAAGAGCATGTTTGATCACTGGAGGAAGGCTTCAAAGACTGACACTAGCAGAAGGAACTTTTATGTTGATCTTCTTGATGAATTTGAATTTGATTATTACCATACAAGCCAACCACGAAGGATAAAATTTCATTTCTAGCAGTTGTTGATGATCTAACCAATGAAACTAATGTCATAATTATCCTTTGGACAAGCTTGGTTGAGATCTTGAAAGTTAATACATATTATATGTTCCCCTACA
Organism: Pinus albicaulis; assembly: GCA_034641835.2. Lineage (NCBI taxonomy): Eukaryota > Viridiplantae > Streptophyta > Pinopsida > Pinales > Pinaceae > Pinus > Pinus albicaulis. The sequence goes on along the minus strand of CM076569.1, from coordinate 58,137,419 downwards.
TTTTATCCATAAGAATAAGGTTGCACTACCCATTTTCTTAGGGCGGCCTATGTAGATAAACCTTGCATTCAAAATTTGTTTACCTCTACCGTGATAGTAGTGACCTTTAGATTAACTAGTCATGGCCTTTGTAAAAAAATGTTTAGCGTTGTTACATATCTTTATCTCATGTTAATAAATTCTAAGATTAATGCCCATAATTTATTTATATGACCAAGTGAAAACATTATGGAACTACTTGAGAATAACATTACAAGTTTTAAACAATCAATTCCATTCATTATGTTTTCCATGATGCCAAGTTTGAGGTATTATCAATTGGGATAGTTGTAGAAATGTTCATTATTTTCCCTAGAGTACATAAGAAAGATTTTTAACTAAGATGAAATTCATTTTTTTTTAGCCAAGAAGAAGTCCTAGTTGAGGATTAAAACATAGGTTGGTCCCTTTGTTTGCAACAAGAGGACAACTGGAGAAGAAGAAGACAAGCTTCTTAAAGAAATGAAGTTGAATTTGAGTTTTACATGGTCCGATGATCCTCTGGGCCTAATTTCCATGTTAAGGGTGGAACACAAAACCACTTCTTATTCCCACACTCAGAGGTCAAAGATTGAAAGGCATGTGAATAAATTGACATGGACAAAGAACACTTTGCAGGAACAGAAAAATAGAAGTGTAGTTGCACATTTGGCTGAAGCAAAAAGATCCCAAAGACTACTAGAAAGGACACATAAAGCAGAAAGAGAGTCAGCCATTGGCCAAAAATTGGCCCAAGCCAAGTAAATCATATGGACAAGCATCCTCAACTCCATGAATGAGATTTGTTTATCCATCCAAATCATTTTTTAGTAGAAGGGCCTAATACAAAAATCCACAGAAGTTATTGCAGACATCAAAGAGAAGATGGGTGACAAGCCTACTAAAGTTGCTAATATCATCAAATTCCTCAATTACAAGAATAAATATGACTTGGAGGACATATAAATTGAGGATAGAATTGAAACTATCCTAGAAGTCAAGAAGGTTCTGACCAAAAAGAACCTCATTATATAATTATAAGAAAAATTCGAAGGACTGGAGATAGGGGTTAACAGGTTTTTCTACAGGTTTGAAGTGTTGAACAAAAATGGATTACCTAGTGTGTTTTTGATTAATGGTAAATTAATTACACAAGAGGACTACAATAAAAAAATGAAAGAAGTGGCTAGAGAAAGCTCCAAGTTTGCCAATATAAAGGGAAATTTGACACGAAAAGCTTTCCTTCAAGCAATGGGAAATGAATTTTACATACAACATGAAGTGAATCATGTTTTTTTGGTGAAACATATTTTTGCAAAATATACCGAAGTAGATGAAATTTATAGGAAGGTAACAAAGTTGTCAATTCCAGATGAATAAAGGAGGGATACGTTGTGTGAGTTATTGGAGTAAGTGTAAACTCCAAATGTAGTTAAAGGATCAACCAACACAGAAAAGAAATAAAGGAAATCTCAGTAACAACTTCCTCCAAATCAGGGCCACCTCTCGATGTAGTTCCACTTATCCTATAAATTTTCAGAAAATATAATTTTTTTATATTTTGCTACATATACCATGTCGGTCATGATACGATTTTTTTGGAAATATTATTATAAATACTTCACACTTCGAAGTATTATGGGTTGGTTGTTAATTCTCACTTGCCATAAGCTATTGTACTTTTTCCAGCTAATGGACTGATCATTAATACAAGGAATTATTTATAGGATTCATGTGTTGGAAAAATTCGTGAAGTTCTTCTCTTCGTTTATGTGTTATTTCTTTGTTTCCATTTTTGTACTTTATTGAATCTAAATTACCTTATAGAAATGGTGATGAATAGGATTTGTTGAAATATACACCTTGATTCTTGTTGTAAGTAATTTTAAAGTTTTCTTCTGATGTCGAGTTAAGGAATTCTTAATTCCTCTTTAACTTTAACTGAACCTTGGTTTTTCTTCTGTTACATATCATTTTAAATCTAAAATATCCAACTAGTTCACCTATCTTGCCTTGTGAAATTGATCGAAATTTGGATCAGGGGAAAAAATTAGCTCAAACATGAAAGTGATCAGAATTGGACCAAACTAGAACGAGAGAGACCGTTTCGTCGCCAAGAATCTAACGCAACTTGTTTCGTTGAAAACTGAGTTCAGATGAAGAAGTTATGGTCTGCTGATCACCGTTCAGAACAGGCAAAATTTAAAAAAAAAAAATATTGCAGAATAGGTACAACTAATGACATGGTAGTCTAGTCAGCATGTAGAGAATCTTCTTCAGTTTTTGTCCGATGGGATTGTGACAAGTGTCACTGTGGGATTCACCAGTTTTGTTTGTGAAGGTAAAATTTGCCCAATGTCCTCCAAGGTTGAATTCATATGTTGGAATTATTTTGAGTTATTAAGGTTGGAATATATATATATATATATATATATATATATATATATATATATTATTTTATTTAATTCAATTCCAAACTTACATATATTAATTTCGCATATATCTATTTCCAAAGTCCGAAGTTGTTAATTATATGACATTAAACTATGTATTAAGCACATTATTGCAAATTCCGAAATGGTTGGACTACATATGGTTTATATCCAAACCATAGTTTAAATATTAAAGTTCAGATGGCGGAATTAAACCAATTTCAATGTCGTTCAAACCATAGTCTTATTGAGCGTATTATATGGTGGAGGATTAAAAAAATTGCAATTGTTTTATACCATATGGTTGGAGCACACATATTTAATTGGTTTCAAAATAGTGTAAACCATAGTCTTATGGAGATTATTATATGGTGGAGGACTAAAACAATTACAATTTTTTTATACCATATGCCCGGAGTGCACATATTTAATTAGTTGCAAAATAGTGTATGGAGGGGCAGAGGTCGAGGTTCAACCCCATGACCTCCCTTCTACCACTACCACCTCTTACCATTGAGCCAAGCGATGTTCTGTGTTAAATTTTTGGTGCCCATGTTGCATTTAAAGAGATGCGGATTTTGGATGGTAGAGGTACGGAGCGGGCCAACCCTCCTCCTCATGTAACCTCACCACATGACCTTGCTTAAGTGCCCAACACTAAGTGCAAATTAGTGTGCAGTTAACACACAAATAAGCGCAGTTAAGCCATAATTAAACCTAATATTAATTTGGTGGTAGTTTCGGTGGATTCCCCAAATTTAGCACCACTTCCAAATCTGTCAGAGTTAATTGGCAGTTTTCTAGATTTAGAGGCAGAATCGAGGGGAAGATTTAATGAGGCCTATCTTCAACAATTTTCAACCAATTTTGGCTCATGAATAGTCATTCCTAGAATATTGGCATGCTTTGAATCCATTGGAACAACTTGCAGAGGAAATGGAGCAAATCTACAGGTTTTTTTGGTCACTTGAAGAATTTTGAAGCCTAGGGCCACCAAGAGGGAAGACCATGCCTAGATGAGCTAAAGGCCAAATGGAGTGAATTATAGTAAATTTTTGATGTATTTGATGCTTTGAACATAGTGGTATAGTTTGTAGAGGCGTTGGAGCACATCTAAAGGTGATTCTGTCACTTTGGAGATTAAACAAGCCCATGGCCACCAAGATCGGAGGTCAAGCCTAGAGGAGATGGTAACCAAATTCAGAGATTGAATAGTAATTTTTGGGGTTTTCATGTATTTTGAAGCCAATAGAACAATAAAAAAACCCATTGGAGAATCACTATGCTTGTAATCATACATTTGATGCATAATCCCAAGAGGGCCTAACTAGTTAAAGAAGGTCCATGGAGATGTAGCCCAGGAGGGGTGAACTCCATTATCATCCATTGTATTATGTGATTGTTGTGCACTATGTTTCTGTATTTCATATGTTGTACATGAGTTTTTAAAATCTAATTAACTAATAATTTGATCATCAAAGACACATGAAACTACACACATAAACCCCTTCACAAGTGGTTAATATGAGATGATCCTAATCACACATTTTAAATACTGATGAGGGAGCTAGCATAGAAATAACTAGTTTGCTCATATTCAGATCATAAACTCCTTAAAAATTTGATACAAATTGTTGGAACAGGGTCCCCTAGCTGCATTTTGATTTGTTCCAACACTGCGTTTTGATATAAATTTTGTAATAATTAGTCTAGTGTAGGGGATTTGGGGCAGGTCAAAGTCCCCCATGTATTGTAATGGGTCAAAGGGTATACCAAGATTCCGCAAACCACAGTTTGTGGACCATAGGATAGCGCAGGCTAAGATGCTATAAATAGATGGATAGATTGAGTCTAGAAAGGAGATAAGTACGATTTATGCTAGTTGCGAAATGTTGAGATCTTTTTTTGGGTTGCATTTGGGTAAGGACTCTTGATGGCTATATGCGCGGAGATCCTCAGTCCTGCTGTGTGCAGACCCTGCTGGCTATGTGCGCGGGTTGGGAAACGGGTCTGTAAGTGGATTTTGAATGCTAATGAATGAGAAAAACATTTGGAAGTATCTGTGTGTTATGAGAACTGGCTGTGTTTGTGTTACTGCGGTGATTCTGTCTATTGATGAATATTGATGCGCATGTGGATGTGAAGACATCACTTAGATCTGATTATTAATAGGTTCTTTACTATTTTTTACGTGCTATCTGTGGGTTTATGAGCTTCACATTCTACAAGTATACTGTTAAAGGTTCTGTGATAAGACTTCTTCTGCGCAAATCTGATAGGTCCTAATAGGGCTGCCTCAATTAACTCTCTTTCTCTGAGGGTGTGGAAACCTGGTTCCAACACCCTCCCATACTACTTTGGGTGAGACCTTGGCCTGTGAAAGCAGGTCATTGCCAAAAGGGCCAGTAGTATAGGGGTTTGTTGGAAAACCTTAAATCCGAACCTAGGTCAGGACCCCTCAAGCCAACAAATGGTTCTGTTGCCGGGACCGGGAGCATTTTGAGAGAAAGATCGAGTAATGCCACGAGGTGATTGGCGGCCGGTGAAACTTGAGCTTGAAGACTGGTTCAAAAAATAGATTCAGGAATTTTCGCTACAAGAGCATCGAAGTACAAGGCTGATTGTTGAAGAGTGGAAGAAGAAGTATATCTTTATAGAGGTATATTAAATCTTCTTCGTAACTTTCGTGCACAAACTACAAGAATGGCTAGCAAGGTTGGCAGAGTTCCAGACCTATTGGAAGAACAATCAGGTTACACAGTGGACTCATGAATTAATCCTACAGTTGGAGAAGGCTGATAACAAGATCACGTAGATTGTCAATCACTGGGTGGATAGTGTTTTAGGAGGATTTGTAATGGAATTCATAGTTGATCAATTCGTATCTTATTCTGAAGCTGAGTGGAGGTTCTTCAAAATATTCCGAAGTAATTTCTTGCCAACATTGCCACTGCTAATTAAGATGCTATTGTGCGAAAAGGGTATTCTGTGCAGTCACATCGAGTGAATGACCTCCGATCAAAGTGAAAGTATGACATGAAGTGGTAAATACTATAGAGTCAATTGAGAAGGGGACAGATCAGTACATAGTCCCTTAAGAGAGCCGCCTATGCACACAGAAGCTATTCCTCTGGTTACCCCACTGTCGAATCTGCGTAAGAGCAATAACTCTCCTACCCCACCACCACCGCCAGAAGATGATATGGCCATGCACATGAAGCTACCCACCTTTAAGGGTGTGGGGGATGAGGACATGGACCGATTTGGTTTGTGGCAGAATTAGTATGGACTGCATAGAATGTTGCTAGCGATGCTATACAAAGAGCGCAACTATCCCTAGCCTTTGAAGGAAGGGCCTTGGATTGGTTCATGGGGTACGTTGGCCAGCATGCAAATCTGTCAATATAGGAAATTAAGGATGCCTTAAAACAACAGTTTCGGAAGCCTAAGTCCTATGCTCAACTTGTGATTGACTTGAAAGATTTTAAACAGGGACCTACAAAGTCTGTATGAGAGGCTGATCAGCGATTGAAGAAAGTTATCAAGGATGGAGAATCTAAGTATGAAGATAGACAACACAAGGAATGGTTCATTTCCATGCTATTACCACACCTGCGTGGGCCTATAGGTCAGTAGACGATTGATACACAAGAAAAAGCCTTGAAAATTTACATGAAGCTAGAAGCTGCACCAAGGGATGATGTCTAGCTTGGGGTGCAGCAGATCCAGCGCTAGTTAGAGGTAATGCACCTAGAAATCTAGAATTTACAAAAAGAGCAGGGAAAAGAAGCTAGAGCAAACATTTTGTGCATATGGTGAAGGGTGTCAGGCCACACCAAGTATCAATGCCCTTTGATGTTAGAATATATGTAGGCTGGGGGGCCTAACCGATTACGCCCTAAAGAGGTTGCGGGATGAAGCACCCCCACATTATGGTGCACTGACTGTTGAGTAGCTGGATTGTATGATATAAACCACTGCCCCCGACTTGGTGCCTATGTCGCAGAATTGAAGCAACAGTGGTGCAGATTCTGCTCATCCGGGCACAATTGCCGAACATATGATTTAATGATATATAGAGGAAACTTGTATAGGGTGCAGGCTGACCCTTCATAACCATTATCTCCCTCTAGAGGAGGAGGCTCCCCTGCAAGAGGCCGGGGGGGGGGGGGGGGGCGGGGAGGTGGAAAGCATGATCGGGGAGAGGAAAAATGATCTGCTATAATTGTGGGGAGGTGGGACACTTCACAAGGGAATGTCCGAACCTTGCACGAAAATATTTCAGATATTGCAGGCATTTGTGTCATGTGATCGAAGACTGTCATGTATTGATAGCAAATATGCAGGAAAAATAGCAAACGCTGACACAAAATGTACAAAGGGTTAAGGTGGAACCGCACGATGAGGGACCCAGTATTAACGTAATTACGCATAGCAGCATGGCCATTGGAGGAGCTAAGGAAAAATATGTAGCCGAACTGCTTATTAGAAAAGTTGCTAATAAAAAGGAAAGCTTGGACCTACAGAAGGATAAAGAAACATTCCTTGAATCTAGAAAATAGTTTGAGGCGTCTACCTCAAAGGCCCCAATAAATCTAAAAGCAAACGAAGAAGTTAAGTTGTTCCTGCATGCATGTATGATGTTGCTACACAACCAGAAGGCAGTAGAGAACCTTCAAGCATTGATAGACAGTTGCGGAGAAACGATTGCCCCACCAGCAGAAGTTAGAGATGTCAACAAACTTTATAAGCATAAGAAAAGGACTCGTCGGGAAATGTGGTTAACTATGCAGATTGGAGATTATGAAATGGATTAGGTCATCCTTGAGTTAGGATCCTATGAGAATGTACTGCCTAAACAGACTTGGCAGAGGATGTGAGAGCCCAAGCTGGAATGGTTTACTATAGATCTATGCATGGCTAACCAATAGAAGATCATACCACTAGGAATCCTATCAAAGGTTATGGTAGATATCATGGGAATTAAGGTATACACAGATTTCGAGGTGATTCAAATTGTAGATGATGTGGACCCTTACCCTGCACTTTTAGGACTAGATTAGGCTATATACATGGGAGGTATTATCAAATTAAAAATTCGAAGCATGGTTTTTGAGAACGAGGGTAATAGTCCCTCTAGATCCGACGGAGGGTGAGTGGTATACAGAACCGGTGCACGAAGGGGATGATGTTGATCATATTTACAAGCTGACGACCCGGGATGATGATTTGATTAACACTATGGCTGATGGCATGCTCTCTTGGGAGAAGGACAACAAATGTCTCTCTGAGTCAGATGGTGAGATAGAGAATTGGTAGAACTGGTTGCATGACGTATCTGCACTACAATGCCTTAAGATCACAAAGAGCTTCTGGTGTATCTCCTCAGAGGTAAGAGAGCTGCCCTATTTTGATGATTTTGGTAGTGTTAAGGATTTTCTTAGAGCATTCAAAGCAGAAGTTCCTAGAGAATGGAGAATGTAGGCACTTAACTTAGCTATTCGTGCGACCCCTGCACGATTGTGGGAAACTCATAAGGGGACTTTTCAGGATTGGGAGGAATTTCATAGAATGATGATCCCACGATTCAAACCTCTGGTCAACCTACCCATGGAGATGTTCCTTGGCCATGGAGACCCACGCAAGAACTTGTCTGTATGGATGGAAGTATGGAGTGAAAGGACTTGGGATGAATGGGTCCACATGTTTATCCACGCCTTGGGACCAATCCCCACCACATGTTATTTGGACACAGAGCTACATCAACGCACTCGCAAATGGGACACCATGAGAGAATATTTTTTGGGGATGTTCGTGTTGATAGGCGGAATAGAGAAATTAGACAAATCCCTGTAGCACATAGATGCTCTAGTATTTGATGAATCAATCCCTCGCACAGAGTATGGGGAACTAGCTTAGGATGCACAGATGCAGGATATTTCCAATTTTCGAAATCTATCGATGGAGGAGTGTGATGAGGATCCGTGAAATATCACTATCTGTGAATGAGAGGGTGAGCACGTAGTTGTTGGACCCCTATTATAGACAGTCGATGTGACTAAACCTCTCAAATTAAAGGAAGTCAATGTTGGAGTAGAAGAACAACCCAAGATGGCTAAAATTGGGGATTACTGGGATGATGATATCGTTGGAAAGATCGCGGAACTTCTCACCAAATATCAAGATCTATTTCCCACAAATTTTTCAAAGCTCAAAGGCATTGAGGAGATTTGGGTGTCGTGCGAAACACCTTAAAACTATACATGCGTCTTTTCAAGAAATGACCCTACTGATTGAACCCCAAGTATAAGCAGAAAGTTAGAGAAGTAATCGATAAAATGGTAGCCACAAGTATCATCGAACCAGTAGAGTAGTCAGATTGGGTAAGCCCTATGGTGGTCCAAGAAAAGAAGACTAAAGGGGAAATAAAAATTTGCGTAGACTTGCACAAGTTGAATGATGCTTACATACATGATACCTTCCCTACACCGTTCTCTGATGAAATTCTTGACAATGTGCGAGGTCAGGAAGCATACTCGTTCATTGATGGGTTTTCCAGCTACCATCATATCCGAATAGTGCTTGAAGATCGCAGCAAAACTACCTTCACAACAGAATGGGGATCCTTTCAGTACACTGTCATGCCCTTTGGGCTCAAGAATTCCCCTGCCATCTTTTCACGAGTGGTGGTAGCAGTTTTCAAGGAATTCATTCATAATTTTCTAGAAGTATACTTTGATAATTGGATAGTGTTTGGATTGGTAAAGAAGCATGTGTCGAACCTATGCATGTTGTTGAATGCTTGCAGAAAGCACCATATTTCCTTAAATATTAAGAAGTGCATATTCTGTGTACCTTCAGGATTTTTTTAGGACACGTGGTGTGTCGGAAAGGATTGATGGTTGACCCGGACAAGGTTGCAGTTATCATCAATTTAGCAATCCCCACAACTGAGAAACAATTGCGATCCATCCTCATGCACACCATCTACTATAGGAAGTTTATCGAAGGGTATGTGCTGATCACACCACCAATAGAGAAGCTACTCAAGAAGGACGTGTCTTTTTACTGGGATGCGAAGTGTCAAAAGAGCTTTGAGCTACTCAAGGAAAAGATGGTCACTGCATCGATCCTCATACTTCCTAACTGGTAAAAGTCTTTCATGTTCAGGTGGATGCCTCAGGGATCACCCTAGGAGTTGTCCTCACGCAACTCAAGGAAGGGGACATTGACCACCCAGTTGCGTTTGCTAGTAGGAAACTTTCTAGCGCAGAGCGTAAATACTCTACCACTGAACGCGAAGGATTGCCAATGGTGTATGCCTTGAAGAAATACTGACACTATCTATTGGGAGGGCACTTCAAGATGTTCATGGATCATTCAAATTTAAAGTACCTAGTCAATAAGCTTGTGTTGGGGGGAAGATTTTTCGATGGTTACTGTTGTTTGAGGAATAGAATTTTGAAATAATTGTGAAACCTGGGAGATTGTATGTTGGACCGGACCACTTGTCCCAAATCGAGACTAGTGAAGAGCCAACTAACCCAGAAGAAGGGTTACCTGATGCAAATTTTTTTACTATTAAGGTGGTTGACGAGCACTTTGCAGATATTATTCATTTCTTAACTATGGGGATGGAGCCGGCGGACTACTCGGTACAACAAAAAAGAGAATTGGTAACATGCGCAGTTGATTTTACCATCATTGCAGGCTAGTTATACAAGCTGGGAGAGGATGAGGTGTTGTGAAGATATGTACTCGAGCATGAAAAACAAGCCATTCTAGCATAATCCCATGGGGGGGGGGGGGGTAGCGGAAGGTCACTATGCAAGAAAAGCAACTGCGCAAAAGGTATTAAGAGCTAGGTTGTGGTGGCCCACACTGCATAGCGACTCCCACGTATATTGTAAAGCCTGCGATGCATTCCAATGGACAAGAAGGCCTTCGCGCAGGGACGAGATGCCCTTGCAACCGCAGATGGCCTACAGGCATTTGAAAAATGGGCCATAGACTTCGTCAGACACATCAACTTGCCAGGAAAGAAGACAGGTGCCTGGTACATCATAACCACAACTTATTATGTAACTAGATGGGTGGAAGCACAAGCCGTGAAGGATTGCACGACGGATACTGTTGTGCACTTTATTTTTGAGGACATTTTAACCAGGTTCGGTTGTCTGAAGGTTTTGATGAGTGATAGAGGTATGCATTTCATTAATGAAACTATTCAAGATTTAACTCAAGAACTTTGGATCCACCATGCGAAGAGCAACCTGTATCACCCTCAGCAAAATGGAACGGTGGAAGCTTTTAATAATATTTTGGAACACGTGCTTACTAAGGTCTGTAATTTTGATCACAACAATTGGGATGTGTGCATCCCTTCAATACTCTGGGCCTACTGGACCACGTGCAAGAAGTTGACTCGGAAAATTCCTTTTTGGATGGTTATGGGAAGGAGGCCATTAGGCCCATGGAATACACCATCCCTAGCCTGCGTATCACGACTTTGAAAAACATGGCAAAACAAGAAATCATGGAGGAACGCTTAGCGCAGCTGGTTGCCTTGGAAGAGCGGCATAAGTTTGTAGTCGTAGCATTACAGTCTGAGCTACACCCCCTCCAATTGAAAGATGATACCTTGTAGATGAGCGTGGTTCAAGTGAATCAGAATCAAGCAAGCCAACCCACCACCAACATAGAATTGATCTCCATGACTGAGAGCTGACTCTACCCCCTGCCAGGCACAATGTTCATTTAGAGTCTGCCCAGCTTGTGCAAGCAAGTCCATGCTTGCGTGGAATTTTATCTCGACTTGGCCCAGCTCCAAGGAGAGATGTTGCATGCTCTCCATACATCCCTCTTCGAGAAGATCCAGCATAGGGATAGTCTGGCACAACAACAGCTGAGTGAGGAAACGCATACCATTGCAACTAAGACTACTGAGGCTTCTTAGGCATAGGTCATGTGCATCATTGCCGCACCGCATTAGAAAAAGTTGGAAATTCTAATCAGCAGAATCTGCAAAGATATGCAAGAGGACATTCCAACCTCTGCCACCTTGTAGGCCAAGATTGAAGGACTAGTCACAGCTCTGAAAGCCTCTCGGACTGAAATGCAGAATGTTAAAGAAGAGCTAGAACAACAGATTGGTACATTGTAGGCTAAGTTGCAGCCTTAGACCCCTCCCGAGGTGTGTGACCAAAGAGATGTGTTAGTTATAGAAGCTACAAATACCATTACAACGTAGATTACCCAAGGCATCGAATTGTTTGAGAGAACTATGAAACTATGGTCTATGGTGCAATGCGACCCTCTTCTACACGAATTTAACCAAGAGTTGCGCCAGAAGGAAGAATAATTTGAGAAAATGGAGGCTACGATGCCTACGCTTATTCCATCCCAATGTCTGGTGCATTTTCGAGCTAGCCACGCGCTCAGGGACGAACTCGAGGGGCTCCGCCATAAGAAGCAGGTCCTCAGCGACCACCTCAAGCCCTAGGCAGATGAAGCCCTCAATTTATCACAGGATTTGGATGTAGCAGTCAAGCAGTTGAATGAGACCTTGGAGAGTGTTACCACTGCAACAAAAGGCCCAAATTTGCAAAATTTAGTTGTCATTAACCATAATGCTGTTGCGCAGAGTGAAGGTGTTTTTCCCCCTCTGTTCGTCGCCATCAAGCAGCTCTAGGAGAAGATACAGAATCCATGGTCGTTGTGACTCGAGACGAGTCACAATATTGTGTTGGGGCCCTATTGGAACATGGTCCCCTAGCTATGTTTTTATATGTTCCAATGTTGCGTTTTGATATAAATTTTGTAATAATTAGTCTAGCGCAGGGGATTTGGGGTGATTTAAGGTCCCCCATGTATTGTAATGGGTCAAAGGGTAGACCAAGGGTCTGAAAACCATTGTTTGCAGACCATAGGATAGTGCAGGCTAAGATGCTACAAATAGATGGATAGATTGAGTCTAGAAAGGAGCGAAGTACGATTTATTCTAGTTGCGAATTGTTGAGATCTGTTTTTGGGTTGTATTTGGGTAAGGACTTCTACTCACTGTGTGCACGAAGATCCTCAGTATTGTTGTGTGCGGACCCCGCTGGCTGTGTGCATGGGTTGGGAAATGGGTCTGTAAGTGGATTTTGAATGCTAATGAATTACAAAACTGTTTGGAAGTATATTTGTGTTATGAGAACTGGCTGTGTTTGTGTTATTGGGGTGATTATGTTTGTTGATGAATATTGATGCGCACATGGATGCGAAGACATCACTTAGATCTGATTATTAATAGTTGCTTTACATATGCTTACATGTTATCTATGGGTTTATGAGCTTCGCATTCTGCAAGTATACTGTTAAATTTTCTGTGATAAGACTTCTTCTGCGCAAATCTGATAGGTCCTAACAGGGCTGCCTCAATTATTTCTCTTTCTCTTAGGGTGCAGAAACCTGGTTCCAACACCCTCCCATGCTACTTCGAGTGAGACCTTGGCCTGCACAAGTAGGTCATTGTCGAAAGGGCTAGTAGTATAGGGGTTTTTTGGCAAACCTTAAATCCGAACTTGGGTCAAGACCACTCAAGCCAATTAACTCATAATTTGATCATCAAAGACACATGAAACTACACACATAAACCCCTTCACAAGTGGTTAATATGAGACGCTCCTAATCACACATTTTTAATAATGATGAGGGATCTAGCATAGAAATAACTAGTTTTCCAATATTTAGATCAGAAACTCCTTGAAAATTTGATACAGATCCATGTTATTTTATAGACTCCATAGCCCAATGGAAGTATAGGCACTCTATCAACCAAATCAATTACTAACAATCAAACAAACACTTATGTAATCATAACTAACATAAAATTTACAAAAAAACAAAGCTAAATCTAATAGAGAGATCCCTCTCTCAGTTTATAAGGGCTAGCTTTTATAATTAAACGTGGTTTTTATGTTAACTCTATGTTTACTCCCACAACCTCAAAAATTATAGAGCGATAACATGCCCCAAAACTTAAGTAACCCATCAAATTGTAACATCACTTAATCGTTTCACCAAAATACACATAATCAACGAAATTTGAAAGGAAATCATGCATAAAATAGACATAGAGATAGTTCACATTGTTTATACAAGAATAATATGCAAATTTAATTGGAAAGGAGAATCTATAAAAAAAGGAGTCTAGAAACATATTCTCTATTCATTTATACCCTAAAAGCATATCTTATATTTACACACTCAATCTACTCTCAATCTCCTTAAATTTCTCCTTCTTCTTGTTATTGTTTTAAATATGAAAAGGGTCTATTTATACAATTATTAGGAAATTGACTCGACCCCTAGGATGATCCAATCCTATCCTCCAAATTTAGATAAAATGCAATAAATCGTACATATGTTCCTCAACTCAACTCTTCTAACTACATACTAAAAGAATCATATTAGGTCATATCACATGCAAATAAAAGAAACCAACTTCTCTCTTTGTAGCCATACTGGAAACCTCTAGAACCATTAAAAACCTAGAAAATTATGTATTAAAATGATGCTCCTATGTAGCAAACCTAGTCACCCAATATGGTGTATAACTACCTTAATAACCTAAATGATGGATATGTGTTATATTATTTGCATGGCTTATATGCACGACACACATAGGGAGGTATATAGGGGGATGGTAGCCCCCTAGATGAGGTTCGAGGAATCATCCCCAATCTAAAATTTGGATGGTTCTTCCATCCAGTTTTGGTGGGGTTTGGCATGCAGTTTTCATGGACGTGATGGTTTTCCCCATGGTTTTATAGATCCCTTCACAGGAACTATGGCTATATTATAATGCAAGGTTAATGGATTTCGGGTTTATGAATGGTATGACATATACATATTGTATTGTAAAATTTTAAAGAAAATATAATCTATTGAAAAAAATCTTGCTAATTTTCATGCTTTTGGGTTTGCAAGGTAATTTTTTGTGTTATAGTGTGTGTTTTCCATTGAATCTTTTTTTTATTGAGAATATATTTGTAGAAATTATCTGTGCAAGGTTAAAACCTAAACTAACATCTAAATTTTCCCCTAAAATTTAGGGTTATACATCTATGATACTATGACATATAATTTATGATGCAGGAGCATCGATAGTCCCAAGTGGAAATCGAATATATGAGCTTCTAGACGAAATAAAGTGTTATCGCCTAAATCCACCTCATGCTGAAGAAGGCGGGATTCAGGGTAACATCATACCACGCTCAGTCTGGTAGCTAGCCCTACCAGAACAGGAGAGGGCTCTCTCTGGGTCAATCTCAGGAAAAATGTATGAATAGGCCTTGAGATGACTGAAATGAGTGCTAATTTTAGGCTAGGTATATTATTCAAGGAGTTTGAAATGATTTTTTAAGGGTTTTTGTTGGAAAAAGGGAAAGGCAATTTTGGGCTTGAGGATGAGGCCAAATTCTTGCAGAGTTCAAGTTGGGGCAGGGTAGGAAATGACTTTGATGTCTTAGATTCAATGAATGGATGGAAAATAATACTGAGGAGCTGAAGAGGGCAATAGGGAGCAAGGATCCTCTTCAAACTGACAAAAAACATATAAAACTAAAAAAAAAATTAAGGCAAAGCACCAGCAAACTAATGAATTTTACCTTAGTTTCTCATTTGTTTAATTCAGAAGCAAAGAGAAGGGAAATGGCATACATAAAAATCAATGAAACTTACAGATACATGAAGAAAAACATCATCAAAACTCAGAGCCACAAGGATCCCAACAAGTGCTGCAAAACCCTGGTCTTTCCTTTGCCAAAAATGCAGAAGTGTATGTACAATGAAGTGCCAAAATTTTCCCAAGTATCCAACCCCTGAAAATGATTGAGAAAATACATCATATAGACCATCCTATCCCCTTCCCATGCCTCTAGGGGTCGAGCTCATCCTTCTAGGAGCTGTTTCAACCAATTCTAAACAAGGAACTAAAATCTAGGCAATCAAAAAACTTGCCTCTATATGCTAGGAAACTGATTCATTCATTTAATTTTCACTTTTTAGTGAATGAATCCTCTAGAAGAAGTAAATATGAGCCAAAATTACATCATAGCCATCAAATTACATCAAGATAGATAAAGAATTACATAAAAAAGTGAAACTAGTCAAAACTGGGCGAATTTCCGAGCTGAAGAGTCAAAATGAGGCCAAATTTCTCTATGCGCCGCGCCCAAAAACTCAATGCATCGCGCCACTTTGAGCCTATTTTGGAGGCACTTCCCAAAGTCCAAATTGAGCTCATGATAGCTCGTTGGAAAGCCTTGTCTATCTACTATCCAACCCAAGTAGAATTTCTGGATTTGGTGTCCATTTGACCCTCCAAAAGTGCAATCTCCCAAGACTGGTTCCTGCTGGTGCAAAAAGTGGCAGAAAGGCCATTTTCAAGGTGTTTTTGTCCCTTTAAACCACCCAAAACTTCATGAAATCTCTCGGCCATTCCTAAGCATGCATAAATTTTCATAAAAAATCCAAAAATGTCAAGTTTTCCTCCATAAGATCTCTCAAACGTAAGCGCGCGTCGAGTGGCGCGACGCGTCGAGCAGAAAAACCTGTTTTGCAACCAAAATTTTCAAAAATGACAAAATTTATTTCCAATTTTTCTGAAATTTGGAGTGAAGGTCTCCCATCATGCCTCATGCTCATATCATGAATTTTTCTCTAACATGGTTCTGAAAACAAGGTGTTTGACAAGCTGATATGTATGTGGTGAAAACAAGAGTTTGTCTTTCAATACCAAGTGTGCCACATATGAAATAGAGGACTGTGAGGAAATACTACAGTGAATATATAATGGAATTTCAAGTGAAATTGGAGTGGAAGGATAGTCACTGGACAGCTTAAGGGAATTCGGGATTTGGAGACTTTATAAGTGATATGGGAATGGGTGATAGTGATGGGGGTAGTTTTTATAGATAGGCGTAAATGAAATGACAAGATATTCTTAAGTTAAGCGAAATCAAGGATGTCAAAACAGTCCTTGAATGTTTTGAAAATTAGGACTTTATCAATGATATGAAGGAAGGGAAGTGATAGAAAGTGGTAGGGTTTTGAGGATGAAAACATGGGAACAAAGGGTATAAGGGATATGGTTGTGTTGGGACAGAGGGAATAGGAGAGGGGATTATGATAACAGTATGATAACAGTGATAGGAACACAAATGAAAAATGGGGTGGGAGTGCCAATAATCAAATTTCAACACCTCTTTTCAAACCCTAGGGAGCAGATTTTGACATGGATATAGGGTTTGTTTTTCACCAACCAAATTTTAATGTCTTTGCCTCTAAACCACACCACACATGAATAAACTCACTGAACAAGCATGGTCGAACTTACTTGGAGAAAAATGAGTTGAATCGATTTGATTTTTATGGAGCGGTGATGATTTTGTGCCTTGGAGGCTCTGTGCGCCGCGTGCACTCCCAGTGCACCGCGCCAGTGTTAATTTACACTGCAGAAATCTTCCCAATGCGCCGCGCACGCCATGTGCGCCGCACACCATCCCAACGCGCCGCGCTCAACATTTCTCCATAATTTAGGCCTTGAAACACTGTTTTGCTTTCTCCATGATTTGTCTTAGGTTATTTGATGTTTTGGTGTGCAAATGGATTGTCAAATGTGAAAATATCTCATGTATACAAAGGACCTTGATTCTTTCTTTTGGCAAACCCATTTCTGCAATATTTTGAACTTTGACACTTTTCACCTTTAATACATACTCTGTTCTTTGTTTCCACTAATTTTTGCGCTGATGATGAATCCTTTGTCGATCTTTTGTAGGGATGGTTGGCTTGCTTTGGCAAAGGCGACCATGGCCGTGCCTGAAGAACTGTAGAACTAAAAAACCTTGAAAATATACATGGAAATTTATTACAAAGAACAAAATGACGATTTTCTTCAAAACAGAGTTTTGAAGAAAATTCATGATCGAGCAATATGACGATGAAATTATGCAATGAAAAACTGATTTTGAACCTCCCTCATGTGCCTGCTGGCATTATTTGACATTCGGAAGACCAAAGCCTAGACCTAATGACTGAAAGACTCTTTTTTGACCGCAAGACCATCTATGACTGTAAATGATTGATATCAACTTTAATGAACTTTTGATAAATTTCGACCAAACCCAGCAGGTACAAACATGAGGGAAACTCGTGAAGAGACCCTTCCGTCAGATAATGGCATGCCCCTAACGGAATGCAGATGAATGAGCGGAATGAGACATCTAAAAATCAAATGAAATAAGAGAAATGATCTCTGACGGAGGGATGTAAATACCGACTCTAACATTGGCTCCAATGGGGATGGTAGCTCCTGGGAGGTGCCAAGTACGGCAGATCTCTGGGAGAGTAGGCAGTGCCTTCGTCCATTGGGCTATGGAGTCCATTATTTTGACAAAGCAACTCAAGACTGTTGACTAAATTTATTTGACTGAAACTTTGACTCAAGGCTAAAACTGAAAACCATAATAAAACCAAACATGACTAAAACATAACTAACAAATTGGAAAGATGCTCATATTGGGCTTATTCATTAAACCTACTATAATTGTTCCTTTCACCACCCGATCAGGTGAAATGGAACAACCAATGCAACCATGTAAGCATCCTGGCTGCTATTTAATTTCTTCCCAAATGCTTTCTGATACGCAGGAAAAGAGAAGAATCGAAAGGCAACTCCCATGGAAACTTGGAATCAAGTTGACTGCTGATAAACTTGCAAAGCATGAATTGACTGGATGACTTCAAGAATACTATGAAAGGATCTTCATAAACATAGCTACTGATTTCCATTAACAGATTACTGCTATGGTCCAAGTGATCTTCATAGCTGGAAATTAAGATTTTCCTCACATCTGTGCTGGCTTTCTTTGGTGACTGCAGCAAGCTGTCAAAAGGATCATGAATTTTGTGAATAACCAAACTCTGGAGCTGATTCCAAACAGAAAAAAATTCTCCCTTATCAATCTCCTCATATAACTGCAAACATTGGTGTGAGCTTTGTAATGAAAAATCTGTTAAACAAGAGAATGAAGGCGACCTTTGAATAAGATTATCATCAACATTCTTTTCCGGCACATGGTTAGCTAATGGAGCAGAATTTTTACAGCAAACATCATCCAACACACAAGCAATAGGATCATCAAAAACTTGAGAAGACTGCTGCAATGTGTCCATTGAAACTGTATGACATCCTACTGGCTTTTCATCTTTTTCTTGAGAGATATTACGAAGATTATGCTTTATGAACTGAAATGCTTCGAAAAAAAAGGGTACATAATCCTCTTACATCATTAAATCATGTAATTCAACTTCCACGCCTTCATCTATAATCTGACCTTCCATTGTGTTTGGTGGCTGCAAATCTGGAGCTAGGGAGAGTTTTGTATCCAAAATGATTTCATCAGTCGTTTCAGGGGAAGATTTCTCATTAACAACTTGCTCAAGAATTTCGCTATCTGTCTCATCCTCAACATTAACACTGAGAGATTGTTGATTTCCTACAAGCTGCTCATTTGAAGATTTACTATGCAATTTACCCTTCAAAAACTGAAATGATTCAAAACAAAATGGTACAGAGTCACCTTGTATCATTTGATCATATGTGCCAGTTTCCATGGCTTTCGGGGACTGCGAATCTAGATATGAGAAATATTGAACAAGGTTTTTATTGCCCTCAAGATGGTCCAAATCAAGGCTTGTTGGCAGTTGATTTCTGATTGCATGGAAATTGTCTCTGATG
Source organism: Pinus albicaulis (assembly GCA_034641835.2). Lineage (NCBI taxonomy): Eukaryota > Viridiplantae > Streptophyta > Pinopsida > Pinales > Pinaceae > Pinus > Pinus albicaulis. The sequence continues at coordinate 58,118,180 of CM076569.1, read as the reverse complement.
AACTTAAATGAATCAAAACAAAAAGGAAAAGATCGTTCACTTACTTCAAAATTTGCTGCACTTTCCTCATCATTGTCATAGCTGATATGCATCGGTTGATCACTGTACTCAAGCTGCTGAAAGTGAACTTCCTCCTCACACAAACTAGCTGTTGATTTGTCTGCAAGATTAGCTTTTGTTTGGAGAACATAATCGTCATCATACTGATCAAACTGAGGCAAATCATCAGTATAAAACACATCATCAACCATACACGTCAAATCAACAGCTCTCTCTTCTCCAAGATGATCTATAAAAAAATCACTATGACAACTGGGATAAGAAACAAAATGTTTTGGATCAGCAACTTGTTCTTCTTCAATCAGCAAGTCATGGGCTTGAATATTATTCTCATTCCTTGTGGTTTTCTTTTGCATTATCTCTTCCACTGCACTTACCAAAATGTCAAGCTTTACCTCTAGAGATATCGATTTCTCCGGATCCATGTTTTTCATCTCTTCTTCCTTCAACCTTGCCCTTCGGATCAGCAAATGAGCCTCTACATTCATTGCACTATTCTGCATCTCGTGAAGTGTTGCAATATTCCTTTCTCTCAGCTGAAACTCCATTTCCGGATCAAAGGCACCCAGGTAGTGCAAGAGAGAAGATCTAGGAGAAGGTCTTATATCAGCTGGCATCGAAAAATATACTTGGTTAAATCTGGCAGAAAACTATTGTACTATCTCCCCTGGCAGTCTTTTCAGCTGGTTATACTCTTCTATAATCAAGAAAAGGTTCTGTCCGATCATCCACCTGTCAAGGAAAACTTTGACAAACTGCTGGAAATCTGAGATGCTCGCATCGGGAAAGGTTTTGAACCAACTCTTCACTTGGCCTTGAAAAGAAAGATCAAAAAGTCTAATACTAACATCTTCATCATCAACTTCAAAAAGGTCTAGAAAAGTCTCAACATTCTGCACATGTTGCTCAGCGTTGACATTGTTACATTCACCGTCAAATCTTGGTAGATATAGGTCATAATATTTAGGGAAATCATGAAGAACAGAAGGTAAAATAAGAGGTTTATACCTATCTGGGACTACAAAAGGTGTAGGAGTATATACAAGAGCTATGGGATAGGTTTGGTTTTCTTCAGGCTCATCACTCTGAAGAGAGTCATCATAAGATGTGGGAAAAGTAAGGAGGCCAGGATCAAAGGAAAACTCAGTATTTACACTCTTTGAATAGGTCGAGTGAAGATTTTGAAAAACTTTCAGGACAGCGTCAAGAACAACAATGAATTAATTTACAAGAAAGCAGACTAGATCCTGAATACCATTCCACTTTGGATACCTGAACTTTGTGTGAGATTCTTCCATTTTCGCAGAGAAAAAGTTAGTCCTCCAGTGGAGTCTCTACATTGAGTTGGAGTCACCAGGTGAATGATTTCAGCCTTCTTATGTCTGATCGTTGTCCACCATCAACCATCATATCTGAACTTGATACATGTACTGGGGCAAGACAATATACAAGTCAAGTGTCACGTTCACAAGCTAGACCGGAGATTGACTGAAGCAGCGTTTATCTACTTTCGCTAATGCAAAGAAAAATCGTTTCGAAGGCTACCTGGCATAACTTCAGGCTTCGTATGTAGCTTATGAAACAATTAACACCAACAAGCAAACAATTTTCTTCCCCAGTATGGTCGCCACTATGCTATTTCCCAAATCCACCTCAGGCTGAAGAAGGCGGGATTCAGGGTAACATCATACCACGCTCAGTCTGGTAGCTAGCCCTACCAGAACAGGAGAGGGCTCTCTCCGGTTCAATCTCAGGAAAAATGTATCAATAGGCCTTGAGATGACTGAAATGAGTGCTAATTCTAGGCTAGGTATATTAATGAAGGAGTTTGAAATGATTTTTTAAGGGTTTTTGTTGGAAAAAGGGAAAGGCAATTTTGTGCTTGGGGATGAGGCCAAATTATTGCAGAGTTCAAGCTGGGGCAGGGTAGGCAATGAATTTGATGTCTTAGATTCAATGAATGGATGGAAAAGACTGCTGAGGAGCTGAAGAGGGCAATAGGGAGCAAGGATCCTCTTCAAACTGACGAAAACATATAAAACTAAACAAAAGTTTAAGGCAGAGCACCAGCAAACTAATGAATTCTACCTTAGTTACTCATGACCATAAGCAAAGAGAAGGTAATGGCATACATAAACACTAATGAAACTTACGTATACATGAAGAAAAACATCATCAAAACTCAGAGCCACAAGGATCCCAACAAGTGCTGCAAAACCCTGGTCTTTCCTTTGCCAAAAATGCAGAAGTGTATGTATAATGAAGTGCCAAACTTTTCCCAAGTATCCAACCCCTGAAAATGATTGAGAAAATACATCATATAGACCATCCTAACCCTTTCCCATGCCTCTAGGGGTCTAGCTCATCCTTCTAGGAGCTTTTTCAACCAATTCTAAACAAGGAACTGAAATCTAGGCAATCAAACAACTTGCCTCTAGGAACTTTCTAGCGCAGAGTGTAAATACTCTACCACTGAACGCGAAGGATTGGAAGTGGTGTATGCCTTGCAGAAATACTGACACTATCTATTGGGAGGGAACTTCAAGATGTTCATGGATCATTCAAATTTAAAGTACCTAGTCAATAAGCTTGTGTTGGGGGGAAGATTTGTCGATGGTTACTGTTGTTTGAGGAATAAAATTTTGGAATAATTGTGAAACCTGTGAGATTGTATGTTGGACCGGACCACTTGTCCCAAATCGAGACTAGTGAAGAGCCAACTAACCCAGAAGAAGGGTTACCTGATGCAAAATTTTTTACTATTAAGGTGGCTGATGAGCACTTTGCAGATATTATTCATTTCTTAACTATGGGGATGGAGCCGGCGGACTACTCGGTACAACAAAAAAGAGAATTGGTAACATGCACAGTTGATTTTACCATCATTGCAGGCTAGTTATACAAGCTGGGAGAGGATGAGGTGCTGTGAAGATATGTACTCGAGCATGAAAGACAAGCCATTCTAGCATAAGCCCATGGGGGGGGGGGGGTAGTGGGAGGTCACTATGCAAGAAAAGCAATCAAGCAAAGGTTAAGAGCTAGGTTTGTGTGCCTACACGTACAGGCGACTCCCACGTATATCAGGAAGCCTCGCGATGTACGTTTAATGGACAGGAAGGCCTTCGCGCAGGGACGAGATGCCCTTGCAACCGCAGATGGCCTACAGGCATTTGAAAAATGGGCCATAGACTTCGTCAGACACATCAACTTGCCAGGAAAGAAGACAGGTGCCTGGTACATCATAATCGAAACTTATTATGTAACTAGATGGGTGGAAGCACAATCCGTGAAGGATTTCACGACAGATATTATTGCGTACTTTATTTTTGAGCACATTTTAACCAGGTTCGGTTGTCTGAAGGTTTTGATGAGCGATAGAGGTACGCATTTCATTAATGAAACTATTCAAGCTTTGACTGAAGAATTTTGGATCCACCATGCGAAGAGCAACCTGTATCACCCTCAGCAAAATTGAACGGTGGAAGCTTTTAATAATATTTTGGAACATGTGCTTACTAAGGTCTGTAATGTTGATCGCAGCGATTGGGATGTGTGCATCCCTTCAATACTCTGGGCCTACTAGACCACGTGCAAGAAGTTGACTGGGAAAATTCCTTTTTGGATGGTTATGGGAAGGAGGCCTTTAGGCCCATGGAATACACTGTCCCTAGCCTGCGTATCACGGCTTTGAAAAACATTGCAAAACAAGAAATCATGGAGGAATGCTTAGGGCAGCTGGGGTCCTTGGAAGAGCGGCAGAAGTTTGTAGTCGTAGCATTACAGTCTGAGCTACACCCCCTACAATTGAAAGATGATACCTTGCAGATGAGCGTGGTTCAAGCGAGGTAGCATCAAGCAAGCCAACCCACCACCAACATAGAATTGATCTCCATGACTGAGAGATGACTCTACCCCCTGCCAGGCACAGCATTCATTTAGATTCCGCCCAGCTTGTGCGAGCAAGTCCATGCTTGCGTGGAATTTTATCTCGACTTGGCCCAGCTCCAAGGAGAGATGTTGCATGATCTCCATACATCCCTCTTCAAGAAGATCCAGCATAGGGATAGTCTGGCACAACAACAGCTGAGTGAGGCAACGCATACCATTGCGACTAAGACTACTGAGGCTTCTCAGGCGTAGGTCGTGTGCATCATTGCCGCACCGCATCAGAAAAAGTTGGAAATTCTAATCAGCAGACTCTGCGAAGATATGCGAGAGGACATTCCAGCCTTTGCCACCTTGCAGGCCAAGATTGAAGGACTAGTCACAGCTCTGAAAGCCTCTCGGACTGAAATGCAGAACATTAAAGTAGAGCTAGAACAACAGATTGCTACATTGTAGGCTAAGTTGCAGCCTAAGACCCCTCCCAAGGTGTGTGACCAAAGAGTTGTGTTAGTTACAGAAGCTACAAATACCATTACAGCGCAGATTCCCCAAGGCATCGAATTGTTTGAGACAACTATGAAACTATGGTCTATGGTGCAATGCGACCCTCTTCTACACGAATTTACCCAAGAGTTGCGCTAGAAGGAAGAATAATTTGAGAAAATGGAGGCTACGATGCCTACGCTTATTCCATCCCAATGTCTGGTGCGTTTTCGAGCTAGCCACGCGCTCAGGGATGAACTCGAGGGGCTCCGCCATAAGAAGCAGGTCCTCAACGACCACCTCAAGCCCTAGGCAGATGAAGCCCTCAATTTATCACAAGATTTGGATGTAGCAGTCAAGCAGTTGAATGAGACCTTGGAGAGTGTTACCACTGCCACAGAAGGCCCAAATTTGCAAAATTTGGTTATCATTAACCATAACGATGTTGCGCAGAGTGAAGATGTTTTTCCCCCTCTGGTCATCGCCATCAAGCAGCTCTAGGAGAAGATGCAGACCCCACGGTCGTTGTGACTCGAGACGAGTCACAATATTGTGTTGGGGCCCTATTGGAACAGGGTCCCCTAGCTATGTTTTTATATGTTCCAATGTTGCGTTTTGATATAAATTTTGTAATAATTAGTCTAGCGCAGGGGCTTTGGGGTGATTTAAAGTCCCCCATGTATTGTAATGGGTCAAAGGGTAGACCAAGGGTCTGAAAACCATTGTTTGCAGACCATAGGATAGTGCAGGCTAAGATGCTACAAATAGATGGATAGATTGAGTCTAGAAAGGAGCGAAGTACGATTTATGCTAGTTTAAAATTGTTGAGATTTGTTTTTTGGTTGTATTTGGGTAAGGACTCCTGCTCGCTGCGTGCACGGAGATCCTCAGTCTTGTTGTGTGCGGACCCCGCTGGCTGTGTGCATGGGTTGGGAAATGGGTCTGTAAGTGGATTTTGAATGCTAATGAATGAAAAAACTGTCTGGAAGTATATTTGTGTTATGAGAACTGGCTGTGTTTGTGTTATTGGGGTGATTATGTCTGTTGTTGAATATTGATGCACACATGGATGTGAAGACATCACTTAGATCTGATTATTAATAGTTGCTTTACATATGTTTACATGTTATCTATGGGTTTATGAGCTTCGCATTCTGCAAGTATATTGTTAAATGTTTTGTGATAAGACTTCTTCTGCGCAAATCTGATAGGTCCTAACAGGGCTGCCTCAATTATTTCTCTTTCTCTTAGGGTGCGGAAACCTGGTTCCAACACCCTCCCATGCTACTTCGAGTGTGACCTTGGCCTGCACAAGCAGGTCATTGCCGAAAGGGCTAGTAGTATAGGGGTTTTTTGGCAAACCTTAAATCCGAACCTGGGTCAGGACCACTCAAGGCAATTAACTCATAATTTGATCATCAAAGACACATGAAACTACACACATAAACCCCTTCACAAGTGGTTAATATGAGACGCTCCTAATCACACATTTTTAATACTGATGAGGGATCTAGCATAGAAATAACTAGTTTTCCAATATTTAGATCATAAACTCCTTGAAAATTTGATACAGATCCATGTTATTTTATAGACTCCATAGCCCAATGGAAGTATAGGCACTCAATCAACCAAATCAATCACTAACAATCAAACAAACACTTATGTAATCATAACTAGCATAAAATTTACAAAAAACAAAGCTAAATCTAATAGAGAGATCCCTCTCTCAGTTTATAAGGGCTAGCTTTTATAATTAAAATTGGTTTTTATGTTACCTCTATGTTTACTCCCACAACCTCAAAAATTATAGAGGGATAACATGCCCCAAAACTTAAGTAACCCATCAAATTGTAACATCACTTAATCGTTTCACCAAAATACACATAATCAATGAAATTTGAAAGGAAATCATGCATAAAATAGACATAGAGATAGTTCACATTGTTTATACAAGAATAATATGCAAATTTAATTGGAAAGGAGAATCTATAAAAAAAGGGAGTCTAGAAACATATTCTCTATTCATTTATACCCTAAAATCATATCTTATATTTACACACTCAATCTACTCTCAATCTCCTTAAATTTATCCTTGTTCTTGTTATTGTTTTCAATATGAAAAGGTTCTATTTATACAATTATTAGGAAATTGACTCGACCCCTAGGATGATCCATTCCTATCCTCCAAATTTAGATAAAATGCAATAAATCGTCCATATGTTCCTCAACTCAACTCTTCTAACTACATACTAAAAGAATCATATTAGGTCATATTACATGCAAATAAAAGAAACCAACTTCTCTCTTTGTAGCCATACTGTAAACCTCTAGAACCATTAAAAACCTAGAAAATTATGTATTAAAATGATGCTCCTATGTAGCAAACCTAGTCACCCAATATGGTGTATAACTACCTTAATAACCTAAATGATGGATATGTGTTATATTATTTGCATGGCTTATATGCACGACACACATAAGGAGGTATATAGGGGGATGGTAGCGCCCTAGATGAGGTTCGAGGAATCATCCCCAATCTAAAATTTGGATGGTTCTTCCATCCAGTTTTGGTGGGGTTTGGTATGCAGTTTTCATGGACGTGATGGTTTTCCCCATGGTTTTATAGATCCTGTCACAGGAACTATGGCTATATTATAATGCAAGGTTAATGGATTTCGGGTTTATGAATGGTATGACATATACATATTGTATTGTAAAATTTTAAAGAAAATATAATCTATTGAAAAACATCTTGCTAATTTTCATACTTTTGGGTTTCCAAGGTAATTTTTTGTGTTATAGTGTGTGTTTTCCATTGAATATTTTTTTTTATTGAGAATATATTTGTAGGAATTATCTGTGCAAGGTTAAAACCTACACTAACATCTAAATTTTCCCCTAAAATTTAGGGTTATACATCTATGATACTATGACATATAATTTATGATGCAGGAGCATCGATAGCCCCAAGTGGAAATCGAATATATGAGCTTCTAGATGAAAGAAAGTGTTATCGCCTAAATCCACCTCAGGCTGAAGAAGGCGGGATTCAGTGTAACATCATACCACGCTCAGTCTGGTAGGTAGCCCTACCAGAATAGGAGAGGGCTCTCTCCGGGTCAATCTCAGGAAAAATGTATCAATAGGCCTTGAGATGACTGAAATGAGTGCTAATTTTAGGCTAGGTATATTAATCAAGGAGTTTGAAATGATTTTTTAAGGGTTTTTGTTGGAAAAAGGGAAAGGCAATTTTGGGCTTGGGGATGAGGCCAAATTCTTGCAGAGTTCAAGTTGGGGCAGGGTCGACAATGACTTTGATGTATTATATTCAATGAATGGATGGAAAAGACTGCTGAGGAGCTGAAGAGGGAAATAGGGAGCAAGGATCCTCTTCGAACTGACGAAAACATATAAAACTAAACAAAATTTTAAGGCAGAGCACCAGCAAACTAATGAATTCTACCTTAGTTACTCATTTGTTTAATTCAGAAGCAAAGAGAAGGGAAATGGCATACATATAGGAAAGATGCACTTACAGATACATGAAGAAAAACATCATCAAAACTCAGAGCCACAAGGATCCCAACAAGTGCTGCAAAACCCTGGTCTTTCCTTTGCCAAAAATGCAGAAGTGTATGTACAATGAAGTGCCAAACTTTTCCCAAGTATCCAACCCCTGAAAATTATTGAGAAAATAAATCATATAGACCATCCTAACCCCTTCCCTTGCCTCTAGGGGTCGAGATCATGCTTCTAGGAGCTGTTTCAACCAATTCTAAACAAGGAACTGAAATCTAGGCAATCAAACAACTTGCCTCTATATGCTAGGAAACTGATTCATTCATTTAATTTTCACCTTTTAGTGAATGAATCCTCTAGAAAAAGTAAATATGAGCCAAAATTACATCATATTCATCAAATTACATGAAGATAGATCAATAATTACATTAAAAAGTGAAACTAGTCAAAACTGGGCGAATTTCTGAGCTGAAGAGTCAAAATGAGGCCAAATTTCTCTATGCGCCGCGCCCAAAAACTCAATGTGTCATGCCACTTTGAGCCTGTTTTTGAGGCACTTCCCCATGTCCAAATTGATCTCATGATAGCTCGTTGGAAATCCCTTTCTGTCTACTATCCAACCCAAGTGGAATTTCTAGATTTGGTGTCCATTTTCCCCTCCAAAAGTGCAATCTCCCAAGACTGGTTCCTGCTGGTGCAAAAAGTGGCAGAAAGGCCATTTTCAAGGTGTTTTTGACCCTTTAAACCACCCAGAACTTGATGAAATCTCTCGGCCATTCCTGAGCATGCATAAATTTTCATAAAAATCCAAAAATGTCAAATTTTCCTCCAGAAGATCTCTCAAACGTAAGCGCGCATCGAGTGGCGCAACGCGTCGGGCAGAAAAACCTATTTTGCAACCAAAATTTTCAAAAATGACAAAATTTATTCCAAATTTGCTGAAATTCGGAGTGAAGGTCTCCCATCATGTCTCATGCTCATATGATGAATTTTTCTCTGACATGGTGCTGAAAACAAGGTGTTTGACAAGCTGATATGTATTTGGTGAAAACAAGAGTTTGTCTTTCAATACCAAGTGTGCCACATATGAAATAGAGGACTGTGAGGAAATACTACAGTGAATATATAATGGACTGTCAAGTGAAATTAGAGTGGAAGGACAGTCAATGGACAACTTGAGGGAATTCGGGATTTGGAGACTTTATAAGTGATATGGGAATGGGTGATAGTGATGGGGGTAGTTTTTATAGATAGGAGTAAATGAAATGACAAGATATTCTTAAGTTAAGCGAAACCAAGGATGTCAAAACAGTCCTTGAATGTTTTGAAAATTAGGACTTTATCAATGATATGAAGGAAGTAAAGTGATAGAAAGTGGTAGGGTTTTGAGGATGAAAACATGGGAACAAAGGGTATAAGGGATATGGTTGTGTTGGGACAGAGGGAATAGGAGAGGGGATTATGATAACAGTATGATAACAGTGATAGGAACACAAATGAAAAATGGGGTGGGAGTGCCAATAATCAAATTTCAACACCTCCTTTCAAACCCTAGGGAGCATATTTTGACATGGATATAGGGTTTGTTTTTCACCAACCAAATTTTAATGTCTTTGCCTCTAAACCACACCACACATGAATAAACTCACTGAACAAGCATGGTCGAACTTACTTGGAGAAAAATGAGTTGAATCGATTTGATTTTTATGGAGCGGTGATGATTTTGTGCCTTGGAGGCTCTGTGCACCATGCGCACTCCCAGTGCGCCGCGCTAGTGTTAATTTACACTGCAGAAATCTTCCCAATGCGCCGCGCACTAGCCCAACGCGCCGCGCTCAACATTTCTCCATAATTTCAGCCTTGAAACACTGTTTTGCTTTCTCCATGATTTGTCTTAGGTTCTTTGATGTTTTGGTGTGCAAATGGATTGTCGAATGTGAAAATATCTCATGTATACAAAGGACCTTGATTCTTTCTTTTGACAAATCCATTTCTGCAATATTTTGAACTTTGAAACTTTTCACCTTTAATACATACTCTGTTCTTTGTTTCCACTAATTTTTGAGCTGATGATGAATCCTTTGTCGATCTTTTGCAGGGATGGTTGGCTTGCTTTGGCAAAGGCGACCAGGGCCACGCCTGAAGAACTGTAGAACTGAAAAACCTTGAAAATATACATGGCAATTTATTACAAAGAACAAAATGACGATTTTCTTCAAAACAAAGTTTTGAAGAAAAGTCATGATCGAGCAATATGACGATGAAATTCTGTATTTTGAACCTCCCTCATGTGCCTGCTGACATTATTTGACATTCGGAAGACCAAAGCCTAGACCTAATGACTGAAATAATCTTTTTTGACCACAAGACCATCTACGATTGTAAATGACTGAAATCAACTTTAATGAAATTTTGATAAATTTCGACCAAACCCAGCAGGTACAAAAATGAGGGAAACTCGTGAAGAGACCCTTCCGTCAGATAATGGCATGCCCCTAACGGAATGCAAATGAATGAGCGGAATGAGACACCTAAAAATGAAATGCAATAAGAGAAATGGTCTCTAACGGAGGGATGTAAATACTGACTCTAACATTGGCTCCAATGGGGATGGTAGCTCTTGGGAGGTGCCAAGAACGACAGATCTCTGGGAGAGTAGGCAGTGCCTTCGTCCATTGGGCTATGGAGTCCATTATTTTGACAAAGCAACTCAAGACTGTTGACTTAATTTATTTGACTGAAACTTTGACTCAAGGCTAAAATTGAAAACCATAATAAAACCAAACATGACTAAAACATAACTAACAAACTGGAAAGATTCTCATATTGGGCTTATTCATTAAACCTACTCTAATTGTTCCTTTCACCACCCGATCAGGTGAAATGGAACAGCCAATGCAACCATGTAAGCATCCTGGCTACTATTTGATTTCTTCCCAAATGCTTTCTGATACGCAGGAAAAGAGAAGAATCGAAAGGCAACTCCCATGGAAACTTGGAATCAAGTTGACTGCTGATAAACTTGCAAAGCATGAATTTACTGGATGAATTCAAGAATAATGCGAAAGGATCTTCATAAACATAGCTACTGATTTCCATTAATAGATTACTGCTCTGGTCCAAGTGATCTTCATAGCTGGAAATTAAGATTTTCCTCACATCTGTGCTGGCTTTCTTTGGTGACTGCAGCAAGCTATCAAAAGGATCCTAAATTTTGTGAATAACCAAACTCTGGAGCTGATTCCAAACAGAACAAAAGTCTCCCTTATCTATCTCCTCATATAACTGCAAACATTGGTGTGAGCTTTGTAATGAAAAGTCTGTTAAACAAGAGAATGAAGGCGACCTTTGAATAAGATTATCATCAACATTCTTTTCCGGCACATGGTTAGCTAATGGAGTAGAATTTTTACAGCAAACATCATCCAACACACAAGCAATAGGATCATAAAAAACTTGAGAAGATTTCTGCAATGTGTCCATTGAAACTGTATGACATCCTACTGGATGTTCATCTTTTTCTTGAGATATATTACGAATATTCTGCTTTATGAACTGAAATGCTTCGAAACAAAAGGGTACATAATCCTCTTGCATCATTAAATCATGTATTTCAACTTCCATGCCTTCATCTGTAATCTGACCTTCCATTGTGTTTGGTGGCTGCAAATCTGGAGCTAGGGAGAGTTTTGTATCCAAAATGATTTCATCAGTCGTTTCAGGGGAATATTTCTCATTAACAACTTGCTCAAGAATTTCGCTATCTGTCTCATCCTCAACATTAACACTGAGAGATTGTTGATTTCCTACAAGTTGCTCATTTGAAGATTTACTATGCAATTTACCCTTCAAAAATTGAAATGATTCAAAACAAAATGGTACGGATTCACCTTGTATCATTTGATCATATGTGCCAGTTTCCATGGCTTTCGGGGACTGCAAATCTGGATATGAGAAATCTTGAACAAGGTTTTTATTGCCCTCAAGATGGTCCAAATCAAGGCTTGTTGGCAGTTGATTTCTGATTGCATGGAAATTGTCTCTGATGAACTTAAATGAATCAAAACAAAAAGGCAAAGATCCTTCACTTACTTCAAAATTTGCTGCACTTTCCTCATCATTGTCATAGCTGATATGCATCGGTTGATCACTGTACTCGAGCTGCTGAAAGTGAACTTCCTCCTCACACAAACTAGCTGTTGATTTGTCTGCAAGATTAGCTTCTGTTTGGAGAACATAATCGTCATCATACTGATCAAACTGAGGCAAATCATCAGTATAAAACACATCATCAAGCATACATGTCATATCAACAGATCTCTCTTCTCCAAGATGATCTATAAAACAATCACTATGACAACTGGAATAAGAAACAAAATGTTTTGGATCAGCAACTTGTTCTTCTTCAATCAGCAAGTCATGGGCTTGAACATTATACTCATTCCTTGTGGTGTTCTTTTGCATCATCTCTTCTACTGCACTTACCAACATGTCAAGCTTTACCTCTAGAGATGTCGATTTCTCCGGATCTATGTTTTTCATCTCTTCTTCCTTCAACCTTGCCCTTCGGATCAACAAATGAGCCTCTACATTCACTGCCTTGTTCTGCATTTCGTGAAGTGTTGCAATATTCTTTTCTCTCAGCTGAAACTCCATTTCCGGATCAAAGGCACCCGGGTAGTGCAAGAGAGCAGATCTAGGAGAAGGTCTTATATCAACTGGCATCGAAAAATATACTTGGTTAAATCTAGCAGAAAATTGTTGTACTGTCTCCCCTGGCATTCTTTTTAGCTGATTATACTCTTCTATAATCAATAAAATGTTCTGTCCGATCACCCACCTGTCAAGGAAAACTTTGATAAACTGCTGGAAATCTAAGATGCTCGCATCAGGCAGGGCTTTAAACCAACTCTTGACTTGGCCTTGAAAAGAAAGAGCAAAAATCCTAATACTAACATCTTCATCATCAACTTCAAAAAGGTCTAGAAAAGTCTCAACATTCTGCACATGTTGCTCAGCGTTGACATTGTTACATTCACCGTCAAATCTTGGTAGATATAGGTCATAATTTTTAGGGAAAGCATGAAGAACAAAAGGTAAAACAAGAGGTTTATACCTATCTGGGACTATATAAGGTGTAGGAGTATATACAAGAGCTACGGGATCAGTCTTGTTTTCTTTAGGCTCATCACTCTGAAGAGAGTCATCATAAGATGTGGGAAAAGTAAGGAGGCCAGGATCAAAGGGAAACTCAATATTTACACTCTTTGAATAGGTCAAGTGAAGATTTTGATCACCTTTCTCATACAACAAATTCTAAAAAACTTTTAGGACAGCTTCAAGAACAGCAAAGAAATAGTTTACAAGAAAGCATACTAGATCCTGAATACCATTCCACTTTGGATACCTGAACTTTGTGTAAGATCCTTCCATTTTCACAGAGAAAGAGTTAGTCCTCCAGTGGAGTCTCTACATTGAGTTGGAGTCACCAGGTGAATGATTTCAGCCTTCTTATGTCTGATCGTTGTCCACCATCAACCATCAGATCTGAACTTGATACATGTACTGGGGCAATTCACAAGTTAGATGTTATATTTACAAACTAGACCGGAGATTGACTGAAGCAGCGTTTATCTACTTTCGCTAATGCAAAGCAAGAGCGTTTCGAAGGCTACCTGGCATAAATTCAGGCTCCGTCTGAAGCTTATAAAACAAATAACACCAACAAGCAAACCATTTTCTCCCCAGTATGGTCGCCACTATTTTATTGCCCAAATCCACCTCAGGCTGAAGGAAGGCGGGATTCAGGGTAACACCAAACCACGCTCAGTTTGGTAGCTAGCCCTACCAGAACAGGAGAGGGCTCTCTCCGGGTCAATCTCAGTAAAAATGTATCAATAGGCCTTGAGATGACTGAAATGAGTGCTAATTTTAGGCTAGGTATATTAATTAAGGAGTTTGGAATGATTTTTAGGGGTTTTTGTTGGAAAAAGGAAAAGGCAGTTTTGGGCTTGGGGATGAGGCCAAATTCTTGCAGAGTTCAAGTTGGGGCAGGGAAGGCAATGAATTTGATGTCTTAGATTCAATGAATGGATGGAAAAGACTGCTGAGGAGCTGAAGAGGGCAAGAGGGTGCAAGGATCCTCTTCAAACTGACGAAAACATATAAAACTAAACAAAATTTTAAGGCAGAGCACCAACAAACTAATGAATTCTACCTTAGTTACTCATTTGTTTAATTCAGAAGCAAAGAGAAGGGAAATGGCATACATAAACATCAATGAAACTTACAGATACATGAAGAAAAACATCATCAAAACTCAGAGCCACAAGGATCCCAAAAAGTGCTGCAAAACCCTGGTCTTTCCTTTGCCGAAAATGCAGAAGTGTATGTACAATGAAGTGCCAAAATTTTCCCAAGTATCCAACCCCTGAAAATGATTGAGAAAATACATCATATAGACCATCCTAACCCCTTCCCATGCCTCTAGGGGCCGAGCTCATCCTTCTAGGAGCTGTTTCAACCAATTCTAAACAAGGAACTGAAATCTAGGCAATCAAACAACTTGCCTCTAGGAACTTTCTAGCACAGAGCGTAAATACTCTACCACTGAACGCGAAGGATTGGAAATGGTGTATGCCTTGCAGAAATACTGACACTATCTATTGGGAGTGCACTTCAAGATGTTCATGGATCATTCAAATTTAAAGTACCTAGTCAATAAGCTTGTGTTGGGGGGAAGATTTGTCGATGGTTACTGTTGTTTGAGGAATAGAATTTTGAAATAATTGTGAAACCTGGGAGATTGTATGTTGGACCGGACCACTTGTCCCAAATCGAGACTAGTGAAGAGCCAACTAACCCAGAAGAAGGGTTACCTGATGCAAAAATTTTTACTATTAAGGTGGCTGATGAGCACTTTGCAGATATTATTCATTTCTTAACTATGGGGATGGAGCCGGCGGACTACTCGGTACAACAAAAAAGAGAATTGGTAACATGCGCAGTTGATTTTACCATCATTGCAGGCTAGTTATACAAGCTGGGAGAGGATGAGGTGCTGTGAAGATATGTACTCGAGCATGAAAGACAAGCCATTCTAGCATAAGCCCATGGGGGGGGGGGGGGGGGGGTAGCGGGAGGTCACTATGCAATAAAATAAACTGCACAAAAGGTATTAAGATCTAGGTTGTGGTGGCCCACACTGCATAGTGACTCCCACGTATATTGTAAAGCCTGAGATGCATGCCAATGGACAGGAAGGCCTTCGCGCAGGGAAGAGATGCCCTTGCAACCGCAGATGGCCTACGGGCATTTGAAAAATGGGCCATAGACTTCGTCAGACACATCAACTTGCCAGGAAAGAAGATAGGTGCCTGGTACATCATAACCGCAACTTATTATGTAACTAGATGGGTGGAAGCACAAGCCGTGAAGGATTGCACGACGGATACTGTTGCGCACTTTATTTTTGAGCACATTTTAACCAGGTTTGGTTGTCTGAAGGTTTTGATGAGCGATAGAGGTACGCATTTCATTAATGAAACTATTCAAGCTTTGACTAAAGAATTTTGGATCCACCATGCGAAGAGCAACCTGTATCACCCTCAGCAAAATGGAACGGTGGAAGCTTTTAATAATATTTTGGAACATGTGCTTACTAAGGTATGTAATGTTGATCGCAGCGATTGGGATGTGTGCATCCCTTCAATACTCTGGGCCTACTGGACCACGTGCAAGAAGTTGACTCGGAAAATTCCTTTTTGGATGGTTATGGGAAGGAGGCCATTAGGCCCATGGAATACACCGTCCCTAGCCTGCGTATCACGGCTTTGAAAAACATTGCAAAACAAGAAATCATGGAGGAATTCTTAGCGCAGCTGGTTGCCTTGGAAGAGCGGCAGAAGTTTGTAGTTGTAGCATTACAGTCTGAGCTACACCCCCTCCAATTGAAAGATAATACCTTGCAGATGAGCGTTGTTCAAGCGAGGCAGCATCAAGCAAGCAAACCCACCACCAACATAGAATTGATCTCCATGACTGAGAGCTGACTCTACCCCCTACCAGGCACAGCGTTCATTTAGAGTCCGCACAGCTTGTGCGAGAAATTCCATGCTTGCGTGGAATTTTATCTCGACTTGGCCCAGCTCCAAGGAGAGATGTTGCATGCTCTCCATACATCCCTCTTTGAGAAGATCCAGCATAGGGATAGTCTGGCACAACAACAGCTGAGTGAGGAAACGCATACCATTGCGACTAAGACTACTGAGGCTTCTCAGGCGTAGGTCATGTGCATCATTGCCGCAACGCATTAGAAAAATTTGGAAATTCTAATCAGCATACTCTGCGAAGATATGCAAGAGGACATTCCATCCTATGCCACCTTGCAGGCCAAGATTGAAGGACTAGTCACAGCTCTGAAAGCCTCTCGGACTTAAATGCAGAACATTAAAGCAGAGCTAGAACAACAGATTGGTACATTGTAGGCTAAGTTGCAGCCTAAGACCCCTCCTGAGGTGTGTGACCAAAGAGCTGTGTTAGTTACAGAAGCTACAAATACCATTACATCGCAGATTACCCAAGGCATCGAATTGTTTGAGAGAACTATGAAACTATGGTCTATGGTGCAATGCGACCCTCTTCTACATGAATTTATCCAAGAGTTGCGCCAGAAGGAAGAATAATTTGAGAAAATGGAGGCTATGATGCCTACGCTTATTCCATCCCAATGTCTGGTGCGTTTTCGAGCTAGCCACGCGCTCAGGGATGAAATCGAGGGGCTCCACCATAAGAAGCAAGTCCTCAGCGACCACCTCAAGCCCTAGGCAGATGAAGCCCTCAATTTATCACAGGATTTGGATGTAGCAGTCAAGCAGTTGAATGAGACCTTGGAGAGTGTTGCCACTGCCACAGAAGACCCAAATTTGCAAAATTTGGTTGTCATTAACCATAACGCTGTTGCGTAGAGTGAAGGTGTTTTTCCCCCTCTAGTCATCGCCATCAAGCAGCTCTAGGAGAAGATGCAGACCCCACGGTCGCTGTGACTCGAGATGAGTCACAATATTTTGTTGGGGCCCTATTGGTACAAGGTCCCCTAGCTATGTTTTTATATGTTCCAATGTTGCGTTTTGATATAAATTTTGTAATAATTAGTCTAGCGCAGGGGCTTTGGGGTCAAAGGGTCAAAGGGTAGACCAAGGGTCTGCAAACCATTGTTTGCAGACCATAGGATAGTGCAGGCTCAGATGCTACAAATAGATGGATAGATTGAGTCTAGAAAGGAGCGAAGTACGATTTATGCTAGTTGCAAATTGTTGAGATCTGTTTTTGGGTTGTATTTGGGTAAGGACTCCTGCTCGCTGTGTGCACGGAGATCCTCAGTCTTGTTGTGTGCGGACCCCGCTGGCTGTGTGCATGGGTTGGGAAATGGGTCTGTAAGTGGATTTTGAATGCTAATGAATGACAAAACTGTTTGGAAGTATACTTGTGTTATGAGAACTGGCTGTGTTTGTGTTATTGGGGTGATTATGTCTGTTGATGAATATTGATGCGCACATGGATGCGAAGACATCACTTAGATCTGATTATTAATAGTTTCTTTACATATGTTTACATGTTATCTATGGGTTTATGAGCTTCGCATTTTGCAAGTATACTGTTAAATGTTCTGTGATAAGACTTCTTCTGTGCAAATCTGATAGGTCCTAACAGGGCTGCCTCAATTATTTCTCTTTCTCTTAGGGTGCGGAAACCTGGTTCCAACACCCTCCCATGCTACTTCGAGTGAGACCTTGGCCTGCACAAGTAGGTCATTGCCGAAAGGGCTAGTAGTATAGGGGTTTTTTGGAAAACCTTAAATCCGAACCTGGGTCAGGACCACTCAAGCCAATTAACTCATAATTTGATCATCAAAGACACATGAAACTACACACATAAACCCCTTCACAAGTGGTTAATATGGGACGATCCTAATCACACATTTTAATATTGATGAGGGATCTAGCATAGAAATAACTAGTTTTCCAATATTTAGATCAGAAACTCCTTGAAAATTTGATACAGATCCATGTTATTTTATAGACTCCATAGCCCAATGGAAGTATAGGCACTCAATCAACCAAATCAATCACTAACAATCAAACAAACACTTATGTAATCATAACTAGCATAAAATTTACAAAAAACAAAGCTAAATCTAATAGAGAGATCCCTCTCCGAGTTTATAAGGGCTAGCTTTTATAATTAAAAGTGGTTTTTATGTTACCTCTATGTTTACTCCCACAACCTCAAAAATTATAGAGCGATAACATGCCCAAAAACTTAAGTAGCCCATCAAATTGTAACATCACTTAATCGTTTCACCAAAATACACATAATCAACGAAATTTGAAAGGAAATCATGCATAAAATAGACATAGAGATAGTTCACATTGTTTATACAAGAATAATATGCAAATTTAATTGGAAAGGAGAATCTATAAAAAAAAGGAGTCTAGAAGCATATTCTCTATTCATTTATACCATAAAAGCATATCTTATATTTACACACTCAATCTACTCTCAATCTTCTTAAATTTCTCCTTCTTCTTGTTATTGTTTTCAATATGAAAAGGGTCTATTTATACAATTATTAGGAAATTGACTCAACCCCTAGGATGATCCATTCCTATCCTCCAAATTTAGATAAAATGCAATAAATCGTCCATATGTTCCTCAACTCAACTCTTCTAACTACATACTAAAAGAATCATATTAGGTCATATCACATGCAAATAAAAGAAACCAACTTCTCTTTTTGTAGCCATACTGGAAACCTCTAGAACCATTAAAAACCTAGAAAATTATGTATTAAAATGATGCTCCTATGTAGCAAACCTAGTCACCCAATATGGTGTATAACTACCTTAATAAACTAAATGATGGATATGTGTTATATTATTTGCATGGCTTATATGCACGACACACATAGGGAGGTATATAGGGGGATGGTAGCCCCCTAGATGAGGTTCGAGGAATCATCCCCAATCTAAAATTTGGATGGTTCTTCCATCCAGTTTTGGTGGGGTTTGGCATGCAGTTTTCATGGACGTGATGGTTTTCCCCATGGTTTTATAGATCCCGTCACAGGAACTATGGCTATATTATAATGCAAGGTTAATGGATTTCGGGTTTATGAATGGTATGACATATACATATTGTATTGTAAAATTTTAAAGAAAATATAATCTATTGAAAAACATCTTGCTAATTTTCATGCTTTGGGGTTTCCAAGGTAATTTTTTGTGTTATAGTGTGTGTTTTCCATTGAATCTTTTTTTTATTGAGAATATATTTGTAGGAATTATCTGTGCAAGGTTAAAACCTACACTAACATCTAAATTTTCCCCTAAAATTTAGGGTTATACATCTATGATACTATGACATATAATTTATGATGCAGGAGCATCGATAGCCCCAAGTGAAAATCGAATATATGAGCTTCTAGATGAAAGAAAGTGTTATCGCCTAAATCCACCTTAGGCTGAAGAAGGCGGGATTCAGGGTAACATCATACCACGCTTAGTCTGGTAGCTAGCCCTACCAGAACAGGAGAGGGCTCTCTCCGGGTCAATCTTAGGAAAAATGTATCAATAGGCCTTGAGATGACTGAAATGAGTGCTAATTTTAGGCTAAGTATATTAATCAAGGAGTTTGAAATGATTTTTTAAGGGTTTTTGTTGGAAAAAGGGAAAGACAATTTTGGGCTTGGGGATGAGGCCAAATTCTTGCAGAGTTCAAGTTGGGGCAGGGTAGGCAATGACTTTGATGTCTTAGATTCAATGAATGGATGGAAAATACTGCTGAGGAGCTGAAGAGGGCAATAGGGAGCAAGGATCCTCTTCAAACTAACGAAAACATATAAAACTAAACAAAAGTTTAAGGCAGAGCACCAGCAAACTAATGAATTCTACCTTAGTTACTCATTTGTTTAATTCAGAAGCAAAGAGAAGGGAAATGGCATACATAAACATCAATGAAACTTACATATACATGAAGAAAAACATCATCAAAACTTAGAGCCACAAGGATCCCAACAAGTGCTGCAAAACCCTAGTCTTTCCTTTGCCAAAAATGCAGAAGTGTATGTACAATGAAGTGCCAAAATTTTCCCAAGTATCCAACCCCTGAAAATGATTGAGAAAATACATCATATAGACCATCCTAACCCCTTCCCATGCCTCTAGGGGTCGAGCTCATCCTTTTAGGAGCTGTTTCAAACAATTCTAAACAAGGAACTGAAATCTAGGCAATCAAACAACTTGCCTCTAAATTTACACTGCAGAAATCTTCCCAATGTGTCGTGCATGCCATGTGCACCGCGCACCATCCCAACGCGCCGTGCTCAACATTTCTAAATAATTTTGGTCTTGAAACACTGTTTTTCTTTCTCCATGATTTGTCTTAGGTTCTTTGATGTTTTGGTGTGCAAATGGATTGTCGAATGTGAAAATATCTCATGTATACAAAGGACCTTGATTCTTTCTTTTGACAAACCCACTTCTACAATATTTTGAACTTTGACACTTTTCACCTTTAATACATACTCTGTTCTTTGTTTCCACTAATTTTTGAGCTGATGATGAATCCTTTGTCGGTCTTTTGCAGGGATGGTTGGCTTGCTTTGGCAAAGGCGACCAGGGCTGCGCCTGAAGAACTGTAGAACTGAAAAACCTTGAAAATATACATGGCAATTTATTACAAAGAAAAAAATGACGATTTTCTTCAAAATAGATTTTTGAAGAAAATTCATGATCGAGCAATATGATGATGAAATTCTGCACTGAAAAACTGATTTTGAACCTCCCTCATGTGCCTGCTGGCATTATTTGACATTCAGAAGACCAAAGCCTAGACCTAATGACTGAAAGACTCTTTTTTGACCGCAAGACCATCTATGACTGTAAATGACTGAAATCAACTTTAATGAACTTTTGGTAAATTTCGACCAAACACAGCAGGTACAAACATGAGGGAAACTCATGAAGAGACCCTTCCGTCAGATAATGGCATGCCCCTAATGGAATGCAGATGAATGAGCGAAATGAGACACCTAAAAATGAAATGCAATAAGAGAAATGATCTCTGACGGAGGGATGTAAAGACCGACTCTAACAGAAAGAATGGTAGAGAACGTGGTTGGCAGAAATATTTGTTTAATGCTAAAATTGAAACCCTTAAAGCATTGGTTTATCCATTAAATTATGGCTCTCACATTATCCATGTTATTCTAATTGTAAGACACCTCATTAAGGGGATATGGTCAATCTATTATAAAAATACGGAAGTTGCATGATTTTAGGAAACTAATATGAGATCCTAAGAGAATGGATCTGAAATGATCCATTCGATGTATTGTATTATTTATAAACTATAGACTTTGACATAGTGAGAGGGGGAGGCCGACACAATATAAAGATCTGAATTGGTCATAGTGGCCAATCGTGTCAGAATTGGCCCAAACATGGCGCCATATGTGATTGTGTAATTCCTGATTTATTTGAAATAGAGTATGGATTTTACTGTTGTGATAATTTCTATGTAATTTGAGTTTGAATGGAACCCGTGTGTTTTATGAATTTTCTGATTCTAGTGTTTCTGTGTGTGTTTGTTTGAGAATTGCAATTGTTTTATGAGTTGACGAGAGCTCAGCAGAATTGTGGTGTGCCATATTTTTTTAGTGGAATAGTTGTTGAAGTCTCGCAACCAGATAGACCAACAGAGTGGGATCCAAATTGGTGGTTTTCATGGAGCTGTGAGGAAATTCAAGACATTGCGCAAAGTGTATTATTCCCAATTAGCCATGAGCTAGTTGGAATATTAATTTTTTCTTTTGCTTCTTAATTTGTTGAATAAGAGGGTATGGAGACCCATAAATCTCCTTAGTAGGAATAAAATCACTACTAAATGTGAAAGGAGATCACTTTAGTGGCTTGATAAAGCACCCTTATGTGAGAAAATGGGCTGGAGCATGTAGGCTGGGCAACTTTGACCAAATACACCAACATTGTCATGGAGGAGTGGCATTCATTGTGGGACAACGCAATTTTGGAGGGAGACTCCATGCATGGAAGTAGTGACTTTATTGAGTGGGGCCAAGGGTGAGGAAGCTCACCAAGAATATAAGGAAGAGGATGGTAGCCATTGTGAGCATGTTATTGGATTATTATTTGTTTTTGGTCTGTTATGACTTGTGGTTCTCTTCAGTTGTTTAGCTAAGATTACAATGTTGTTTAGCACAAGGGTGTTCCTGAGCGGGAATCCCACCTTCATCCTCGAGGGACTTCGAGTGCCTACTCAAGAGAAGTATTTACACTACATTTCCACATTCCAGCATAAGTCCAAGCTACAAATTTCTTCAATGGCGCAGTTTATTCTTAGAGTTGTTTTGTGTTGCAGGGTGCAGCAGTGGAGAATTGTATTAGGTGTTTTTCTGAGCTATTTTTTCAGTGGAGGAAGTTTTCCTTCCATTGAGAGGCCAATAAAGAAGCCCCTTGTGCTTTATTAACATATTTGGCACCAGGCCAAGGTGATATTATCCCCTACAACATAGTTTCAGTCTGGATTTGCATTATTTTAGGGAAGAGTTGCAAGGGAGGTTGTCGTGTTTGATTTGGGAGGTGATTTCTTCAGTGAAGGGGACATCCTTTCACCCGGAGGATATATTGGAGAAGAGATATAGGATTCTACATCAGCTTCAGCCATATCTTCTCATTTATTTTGTTGCAACAAACTTTTAGCCCTAGGGCTGCAACTCACATTTGTATATTTTGTACATTTTCTGGAAACCCTCTTGGGTTATCTTGCAAAGGTGATATAGGGCCTAGATTTGTTTGTATAACATATATTGAGGCATATATAATTTTATTTACATTATGGTATGATCTCTATTTGTATTTATGCTCAGTATGACCACATTGTAGTAGCAACTCGCTTTTTAGAGTGAATATTCATGGGGGGGCTTTTTTGCTCCAATTTTATGATTTGTGCCTCAATGTATTATGTGCATTTGTTGCTGATTTGATGAATAAAGCGGCTCCATATTGTTATCCTATGTTTATGTATTTATTTACACTGTTATTTCCATTATTGTGTTCATATATTTTTTATTTTCCCATTTGGGAATATTACAGTGGTATTAGAGCATAATCTTGGCTCAGTCTGTGCATATTAAGCCAATATGTCATCAGAAGAAGGAGATCCTCTCATAGATAGAGAGAAGAGGTATCTCAGAAGAAAAAGAAAGTGTGATTATACAGATGATAAAGAAGACAAGGGTAAAACCCCTTTATCAGGAGAAGATGAGGAGAAGGAGTTCCCTAAGCTTCTTCTTCGAACTATGCAAGACATTTCAAGATAAATAAAGGAGATGAGGATGGATAGACACAAAGAATCCCCTAAAGGGTTTCTACATGGTGAAGGATTCGGCGTTTCTCATCACTGGAATGATCAACCAGTGAAGCAGCAGGTTTCCCAACGCTCTACAATGCCTACATTAGCAGTGGGAAATGGAGGGTTTCAAGAACAAGAAACTCTTGAAGGCTATTTCATGGAGTATGAGTCTCAATCTTAGAGATTCAAGGATCATTTGAGTTTTCAAGAATTTTGTCAGATCAAGGAAAATAGGAGACCTCGACATCACAATAGAGTTGGAGGATTCATACAGAATCATGATCTACTCCGAACTATAGGAAAATTTTTCTTACCCAACTTTGATGGGTCATCAAAATGCATTTCCAAATCATGGGTAGAGAAGCTAGACATCTACTTCCAGCTGAACCAAGTACCGAAGATGGAGGCCATCAAAATAGCAGCGTTGCACCTTGAGGGTGAAGCACATGATTGGTGGTTTCATGGGCTTTCTACATTCAATCATGCCAATGTGATTGCATATACAGAGTTCACACAAAGTTTGGCAGAGAGGTTTGATCGGAGAGACCCGGAGGCACCTTTCATGGGGCTAGCTAAGCTCAAACAATCAAGTAATCCAGAAACTTATATTTCTGATTTCTAAAACTTTCTTTTATGGTTCATTATTTATCTGCAGCGGACAGGGTCTATATGTTTATTGATGTGTTAATAGAACCTATACATGGTTTGGGTAAATCTACCAAGCCCACTACCCTTCAAGATATCATTGAGAGGGCTAGAGATCTATAATATGCCTTGCCAAAAGAAAAGGCAACATTTCAGCAAAACCCCACTTTTCCATCAAAGGGAAAAGATGAGAAGGCTCCTTTTTCAAAAGAGAGCCAAAGAAAAGTACCTCTTAGTGATGATGTCCAAAGAGATTTGAGGAGAAGAAAGCTTTACTTCACATGCCAAGAATCATGGGAACCTAGACATATATTTTCAGCAGGAAAGGCACATTATATAGAGGTCTTCTCAGATTATGAGGAGGAAGAATAAGAAGAACAAAAAGGAGGTCACAACACCGGGATAGCAGAAGAGGATACACCACCACCAGGATGTGGGAATGGAGCATTTTCTCCAATTAGAGGGACCCTTGCATCATTGAGAGGAGTACCCAAGTACTTGACCTTGAGGGTTCGAGGATCCATATTAGATTAGAGGGTTTCAGTTTTGATTGAAAATGGGGCTACCCACAACTTTATTGATGCCCAACTAGTGTAGAGGAGGGCAATAGCCACTGATTATTTTGAGGGATTTTTTGTTTTGGTCCCAGGAGCTAGAACTATGTAGTGCATGCATTATGTTCCATCTTTATCTGTCACCATGGGGACATATACATTGACTGATCACTTCTTTGTGGTTGACATACTTGACACCAATGTGATATTGGTTGTGCAGTGGTTGATTACTTTGGGGAAGGTCACCACAGATTGGGAGACTTTGTAGATTGAATAGGTGGAAAGAAAGAGTTACAAAAATCATATGATTAGGGGCATGCACACATATCCCTCACAAACAACATCTACACAAAAAATAGATATGGATTTGTACAGTGGAAGCAAGGACTTAACCATCCCATCTATTATGCAGAATTTGGCCCATGAGACATTCCTCTTTTTTGGCAAGCCACCTGATCAGGAGTTGGTGACAAATGTCTCACAACATGTTGCACCACGCATAGATCCAGGAGGAGTGGGAGCATTGGGAGGTCATGGTACATCGCCGAGAGTCTTGGGTAGACTCAAGGAGGAGGGAGACATTCTCCCAATATCATCATTAAGCACTCTCACCTCAAATCTTGCGTTGAGAAAGGAGCAGCAGAGGGAGGATAGCAGCCTTCCAGTATGTGACTTTGGCATAGGAGATGTCAAAGAAGGGAGCACTCACATGACATATGCTTTATATGATATATCATCAGCATTGTCACTATGGAGGATAGATCCATATTGGAAATCCCATCTATTGGTGGATTATTCCAAGGATCTTCTTACTTGTATGATACTTGATGACCAGCTACAAGAGGAGGGGTATTCAGTCAGAGATGAGGTCATCTACTATCATGGTAGGTTCTTCTTATCTAGAGAATCCAGGCTCAAGGATAATTTTTTACATGCAGCACATGAATATTTTCTCTTCAACCACACTTATTCCATGAGGTCATACCATACTATCATGGAGGGGTTTACTTGGAAAGGATTTGAAGAGGAGATATATCAACATTTGAGGAGATGCATGGATCATGTGGAGATGGAGGAGATACATACTCTTTGATGGATTTATCACAACCACCTCTTTGCTCTTTGAATGAGAGGGGATCTATCTATGGACCACTCCATTTGTGTGAGCAAAGCATATGGTAAGGATCAGGTTTGTATGCATAATGATTTATATAATGAATATGTGCATTCCTTAACCATACATGTGCAGGCCATTGCTCCAAGTGGGAGCATTATTCCTTATAAACTTCATGGTCAACTTTGGGCCATAAACAGTGTTGATCATGACCACTCAATAGGAGGATATAGGGAGATGAAATATCATTTCGGGAGTTCACCAAAGGCACCAAACATCTCTAACCTTCTCAAAACATGTGAGAAGAATATGGAAGAAAGTAAGTGGCGGGGAAACTACTTACCATATAATTATCTGATGCATTTAGGAGATATACTACGTTGGTTCCACATGTGGGACTATGATACACCTCCATTATTGCATATGGAAGCTTATATGCACTTGATTTTGATCCCATACATTGATGATGTTCTTATTCTCATTGTGGGGATGGCTAGAGGAAGGATGGGAGGAATGGAAATGCCCTTTGGGAGAGAGATTCTCCATGTTTCTTATTCTTCATGTTTCAGGGAGAACATTGGGCAAACCATGATTTCTTCATTAGGTCTTTTGCTTCCTTGTGGGATGAGTCATTTACATCTCATGAGAACTTGGGAGGAGCATTTCATGGAGGGATTAATTGGGAGACACTTGGTATATGAGGGGAGCTTACCACATGGAGGTGTCACCAAGGAATGAGGAGAAGATTTGCAGCACTCACCTTTACAGTTTCTTGAGGACAAGCAAAATTTGGGAGGGGAGGATTGTAATATTCCCAATTGGCCATGAGCTAGTTGGAATATTAATTTTTTCTTTGGCTTCTTAATTTGCTGAATAATAGGGTATGGAGACCCATAAATCTCCTTAGTAGGAATAAAATCACTACTAAATGTGAAAGTAGATCACTTTAGTGGCTTGATAAAGCACCCTTATGTGTGAAAAGTGGTTTGAGCATGTAGACTGGGTCAACTTTGACCAAATCAACAACGCTATCATGGAGGAGTGGCATTCATTGTGGGACAACACAGTTTTGGAGGGAGACTCCATGCATGGAAGTAGTGACTTTAATGAATGGGGCCAAGGGTGAGGAAGCTCACCAAGAATATAAGGAAGAGGATGGAATCCATTATGAGCATGTTTTTGGATTATTATTTGTTTATGGTCTATTATGACTCATGGATCTCTTTAATTGTTTCGCTAAGATTGTAGTGTTGTTTAGCACAAGGGTATTCTCGAGCGGGAATCCCACCTTCATCCTCGGGGGAATTCGAGTGCCTATTGAGGATAATTATTTGCACTACATTTCCACATTCTGGCATAAGGCCAAGCTACAACTTTCTTCAACAGCGCAGTTTCTTCTTAGAGTTGTGCTGTGTTGTAGGGTGAAACAGTGGAGAATCGTATTGGGTGTTTTCTGGGCAAGTTTTTCAGTGGAGGAAGGTTTCCTTCCATTGGGAGGCCAGTAAATAAGCCACTTGGGCTTTATTGACATATTTGGCACCAGGAAAAGGTGATATTATCCCCTATAGCATAGTTTTAGTCTGGATATGCATTATTTTAGGGAGGGGTTGCAGGGGAGGTTGCAGTGTCTGATTTGGGAGGTGATTTCTTCAGTGAAGGGGACATATTTTCATCCGGAGGATCTATTGGAGAATAGATAAATGATTCTACATCAGCTTCGGCTATATCTTCTCATTTCTTTTGTTGTAGCAAACTTTCAGCCCTAGGACTGCAAGTCACATTTGTATATTTTGTACATTTTCTTGAAACCCTCTTAGGTTACCTTGGAAAGGTGATATAGGGCCTAGATATATTTGTATAACATATATTGAGGCATATATCATTGTTTTTACATTATGGTATGATCTCCATCTATAGTTATGCTCAGTATTACTGTGTTGTAGCAGCTCACTGACATTTTTTTTAGTAGTAGCAACTCACTTTTTAGAGTGATTATTCATGGGGGGGCTTATTTGCTCCTATTGTATGATTTGTGCCTCAATGTATTATGTGCATTTGCCACTGATTTTCAGAATAAAGTGGCTCCATATTGGTCTCCTATGTTTATGCATTGATTTACACTGCTATTTCCATTATTGTGTTCATATATTGTTGCTTTTCCCATTTGGGAATATTACTCAAAGGCGCTACGCAAACACCCTGCACGCTACGCAAACACCTTTGTGCACGCTACACATTCACTATGAATTCTACGCATACACTACATAAACCTTTGATTTTCTATGATGGAGTGGAGGTCCGGGGCATTCGAGGGAATTTTAGAAGTTTTCTTACTTCATAATGGACGATTTCGTCCAAGTGTGGGCCCATAACCCATAGGTTGTGAGAATGGAAACCTTCAAAGAATTAAATTTGATGGACTAGGGTTAGCTCTGGCATCAAGTGGTATCAGAGTAGAATAATATTCTGCGTGCAATGAAAGGAGGTAAAAATACGTTGAAGATTGGTAAAGCGTATGGTCTTTATATTTTTGTGCAGGTAGTAGCAGAGGAAGATGAGAAGATTTGCAGCAGCCTAGAGCAAGGAGTGCTCATACAGTTCCAGAGGATAGAACCAGAGAGATGCCAAAAAAAAACTGAGCTCAGAGGAGATAATCTTAGTGAGGTATAGTGTAGCAAAGAGGAGGCTTGCTACTGCAGAGATTTTTTTGTGACTCACGAGTGTTGTTACGAAAAGACCAAGAAGGAATATGACTAGGAGGTCATACAATTTTTGTACCTAGGGAGTCTGATGTAGGAGCATCGACATCCCCAAGTGAAAATCGAATATATGAGCTTCTATACGGAAGAAATGATGGTAGAGAATGTGGTTGGCATAAATATTTGTTTAATGTTGAAATCCAAACCCTTAAAGCATTGGTTAATCCATTAAATCATGGCTCTCACATTATCCACGTTATTCTAATTGTAAGCTACCTCACTAAGGGGATATGGTCAATCTATTATAAAACATGGAATTTACATGATTTTAGGAAACTGTTATGATATCCTAAGAGAAAAGAATGGATATGAAATGATCCGTTCTGTTAGGTCCCTATAATTTGGCATATTGGCAAGACCAAATAGACAAGGGTAACATCAAACCAAATTTGGAGTCCTAGGACCTAGCCTTCCTGGACTCAGAGAGGGCTCTCTCTATATTTGTATAAAAGGTATGACTTGTATGTTTTTAGGATGTTAATTTTAGGCTGGTTAAAGTGATAGAGTTTTTTTGTTTTGTTTTTTTTGGTTGGGTAGGTTGTTAAGAAGAACATATAGAGTAAGAGAAATTCAAACCATTGGGCTATGGAGTCTATAAAAGGCTTGAGAAGTATAAAAATAGATCAAGGGTGTTTCATAGGGCAAGTTAACAAAGCCAAATGGATCTTAATAGCTTGGGTGGATGTGAAATGAACATTAAGTTGTGAACATAGTAGGTTTAAAGGGCAATTAAGAATCCTTTAACATATACTATAACAAGAAGGGCTTTTAAGATCACTATGCTTAAGAAAGAATCAAAGGACAGGGCGCACCATAAAAAAATTTGACCTAGCTTTACCAAGTAAACTTTAAAACAATAATCCAACAAACCCTAGAGAGCAGGGAACTCCTAAATTCTCTAGATATTTACCATCAAGGAAAAAAAACATTCAAGATAACACATTAGTAATGATTAAAGAGCAGGGAACTCCTAAATTCCTTAATCAAACTATAAAAGACCTTCAAAGTGACTATTCAAGATGGATTAAAGGACAGGGAAAACCATAAAAATTTTCAATGATCCAGGAGGATCTTGTTCAATGCAGTTCAGCAGAGAGATCTAGTCAACTCCAGAAGTCTGATGTCCGGTTAAGTCTTCAGTATCGTCAGTTCGCTAGTGAAAAGGTCCTTCAATTGTTATGGTCGTCATGTGTTTCGAATTCGTGATGTGAAGGTGAAATTGATTCCTAAGTTTACTATGGTGAAATACCTTATAAATGTAATGACCTAAATCTTATTCCTAAACACCTATGCTAAAGTGGAAGATAGAATCATTTAATGGTGCTAAGACCTAAAACCTAACACTAATCCTAAGAAATAAACCTAAGCGCTAAAACATTGTATTAAACCTATGAAATAATACCATTCAGTATATAAAACTTTATAATAAAGTTTTGAAAACCCACCACAGTTAACCGCGGTCTGGAAACCACGTCGGAGCCACGCAGTATGTGAACACGTTGACTATCAGGGTTAACATTTAATTTTAACTGCATTTTAAACCAATTCATAAGCCTCAACAGTGACCGCGACGGATATCTGCTGTCACTTGCAGCTGACCATTGCAATAAATGTCAGAGAAACCACCGAAACAGACCGCGACATGTCAGGCGCCTGTTCACATAGCGACAATTATTAAATTCTACGTGGTTTGGCTGACCATCAGGGATATATAATATCCTATGGTGCTATTTTCGTTTTTTTGAATTAATATTTCTCTAAGGTTGAAGTTAATACCTTATCCCTAAAAATTAGGTGTCACTATAAGATAGGACTGAGACCCAAGTCACCAAATTTGTTG
Source organism: Pinus albicaulis (assembly GCA_034641835.2). Lineage (NCBI taxonomy): Eukaryota > Viridiplantae > Streptophyta > Pinopsida > Pinales > Pinaceae > Pinus > Pinus albicaulis. The sequence continues at coordinate 58,087,892 of CM076569.1, read as the reverse complement.
CAACAACCATGCTAAGTTTGGCTTCAAGGAATTCGAGGCCTGAACCTATTTAAATCAACCATTTTTCTTTCATGGAGACATTGAGTGTATTTTATTTTAGTTTCATAGGGATAGAGGTAGTTTTGTTTTCAACATAGCTCCACCGTCTGGAGGCGGAATTAAGCGCAAGAGAGAGAGATTTCTGTTGTCAGTGACCAAAAGTGCCAGTGAGCATAGTTAGCATGGTGTTTTTTCTGTGTAAATACATCCTCGGTTCAATCATAATAAAGTGGATGCCCACTTGAAAGCAGACCTGGAGATGTAGTCCACCAAGGACGAACTCCGTAATCAACTGTTTGCTTCTTCTTCTCTTTGTTTTATGTTGTATTTTAATCATTTATTTTCTGCTTGTTTATATCGTCTTTCACTTTAAATCTCTCTTCAGTTAAGAATCAATCGTAATGACAAACTAATCAAACTACCTTAGCACTTAATCGATCACATTCAGATCATTTTGGGTATCAGAGCAGGTTTTGCTTTGTAGTTTGTTTGTCAGTGGATGTTAACCAGGTTGGGATTGCAACGTGGAAAAGGCGAGCTGGAGGAATTCTATCCAGAGATTGGAAAGCGAAAAGTAATTCATCAATCGATGATGACAGGGACTGAGAACGTTGAGACTCCTGAAGCTCCTGAACCGAAACCCATGGATGAGAATAAAATCCATCAAATTTTTTTAAACATGCAGCAGATGTTGCCATAATTATATGAAGATAAGAAGACGAGAGATGCAGCCTCATCTTCAAAGGCATCAAAGAAGGACAAGGGTAAAGGTAAGGTAGATAAATCTCCTTCTCCTCCATCATCTCCATCATCATCTTCTTCTACTACTACTAGTTCTAAATCAGAAAAATAAAAGAAACCTAAGAGTCCACTTTTGACACTTGATGTTAAGTTTGAATTACCTGTGTACGATGGTGAAATGAACCTTGAGAAACTAGATAATTGGGTAAAATAGTTCGAAGTCTATTTTCATATTCAAAATATTACTGATGATAAGACAAAGATCCAATTAGCTACTCTTAGAATGGGGGGTACTGCTTTGATATTGTGGGAAAGTAAGACACAAATAAATTTAAAGCGTAAAGGAAAAGTTATCACCTCATGGACTAAGTTTTTAAAAGATCTAAAGAAACAATTCTATCCATTGGGTTACACAGAGCAAGTTTTTATTGATTGGAAGTGCTTGCAAAAAGGTAAGGGATAGAATGTTCAAGAGTTCACTTAGGAATTAAGAAAGAAAGTGTAGCACTTGGTATTCCTTTGGACAAAAAATAAACTTTGTTGAAGTATATTGGCAGTTTACATTCATATTTGCAGCATACATTATTAATGTTCAATCCTAATGATTTTGATGAAATTTGTGTTCAAGCTATTCATGTCAAATCAGGTGGTAGAACTTTAAAGTTTACACCAAAGACATCCAAGCAGATGGAAACTGAAGACATCAAAAAGAAGGGCAAGTCAAAGGGAAAGAAGATTTCCACAGCTCAGAAGGAAGATGAAATACGCACCTGTACACATTTCCAAAGGATCAGCCATGATGAAGCTAGGTTTTGGAAACTTCATCTGAAACTCAAGCCAAAGAAGTTCCAAACAAATAAGGGTCAAAAGAAGGCTGAAATAATAATCCAACAAGGCTTGGACTTGGGATTTGATTCAGGTGATGAAGGAAAAATCACTGCTATGGTTACAACAGGTAAAACTTTTGAAGCTAGTACTTCTGCTTCTTCAAACATCACACAATTGAATGAAGATAAAAGAGTCGAGTTATTTCATATAAGGGTAACTTCAAAACATACAAAGATAGATAATTTTTTTGACACAGGGTCACAGGAAAATTTGATATCTGAAACATTGGTTAAGAAATTGGATTTGAAAACACATAATCATCCAAAATCATCTCCTTTAGGGTGGTTAAAGGAAAAAAATCAAATTAATGTTACCAAACAGTGTCAATTAAAATTTTCAATCACAGCTAACTATATCGACGAAGTGGATCTAGTTGTGATACCGATAGACATATGTGGAATTGTTTTAGGAATCCCTTATCTCTATTATCATGATGTAGTATTTTATAGGAAAGAGCATGTGTATCATCTCAAGAAAGATGGGATTAAATACATCGTTCAGGCACATAAAATAAAAAATCACTTGAATTTAATTAATGCTAATCATATGAAGTGCTTAATAAGTTCAAGTAAGAGATACATACTCATATCGGTAAAAGAGAAACATAAGGATCTTAATGACGCTTGTTCAGGTTGAGAATTTTAGTATGAAGGTAATTTGGTTAAAAAGGTAGATTCATTTCAAGATCTAGTTAAAGAACCAAAACATCTACTTCATAAAAAGGAAATACAACATGAGATGAAGTTGATGTCTGTTGCCCCTCTTTCTAATCTTGGAATGTATCACAAGTCAGTTATAGAAAAAAAATAAATAAAGCAACAAATTCTAGGGATGGTTGGAAAAGAATCCATGCGACCCATTTCATCTCCATGTGGTTCACCCATAATTATGGTTCCTAAGAAAAAACGGACATGGGGAATGTGTGTCGATTTTAAAGTTTTTGATTCATTTAAGAAGAAAAATTCCATAGCATTATTAGATCATCAACAACCATTTGAAGTTAAAAAAAATGCTAGTGGTTATGCAATGGAAACAATGATTCACATAGATCATCAGCTGATTCAATACATTCAGTCACATAGTAAGTTGCAACAATCTCACCATTATAGATGGATGAGATTTCTTCATCAAATTCACTTAATAATTAAGGACAATAAAGGTGTAACAAGTAAAGTAGTTGATATAATGTCTATATTGTCTCTGAATGCTTCAGTAGTACTGTAGAATAGTTCATTGAAACATGAAAGTTATAGTACTGATGAAGACTTAAAAGAAATTTATGAATCACTAAATCATGATACTCATATAGAAGAAGTCAATTATCATATTCATGACAGATGATTATGTCGTCTGGGTAAGTTCTGCATACCGCAGACAGAAAGAGTGCAAGTTATTCGGGAAGTTCATCTTTCTCAAATTGCAAGACATTTTGGCATATGCAAGACTATGGCGCAAAGTCAAAGGTATTGTTAATGGCCTCATATGTATGAAACAATTGTGAAGTACATTAAGGGATGTGTAATGTGTTTGAAAAACAAGGCAAGCAATCAAAATATTGGTTTGTACATGCCACTTCCAGTTCTTTTGCAACCATGGGACAGCATGGATTTCGTTGAAGGATAGATAGAAATGGTGAATAGGACTAGGATACATATTCTTCGAGGTAACTACAGTAAACATCCTAAGTTGTGGGATGAATCTTTACCTTGTGTGCATCAAGCTTACAATCAAGCAATACATTCTTCTCTAATTGCGCCACGACAAGCATTGAGTCAAACCAAGTAAAAATTGCACCTTGAAAAGCATCAATTCGATCATAAATTTTAGGTCGGGGATCAGGTATGGTTGTATATCAGCAAAGTCAGGTTGAAAGGAGAAGGTAAGAAACTAAAATCTATCAGGTATGATCCTTTCAAGATTGTTGAGAAGATTGTCAATAATGCATTTTGATTAGATTTACTGCCTTACATGCATATTTACTCAGTTGTGAATGTTGAAAATCTAAATTTGTATGAACCTCTAATGATTGTTGATCTCGAGGATGATACACAGATCCCTTCCATTGAATATTTATCACTTGATTACATGACAGATTTGCAGGAAGATACCATCTTAGACAGAAGAGTTCGTACTTCCAGGCAAGGAGATGTGGAATATCTTTGAGTGGGACTCAAGGGCATGAATCCGAGTAAGGAAAAATGGATAGAGATCGGAAAAGTGATGGAGTTGTATCCTCACTTATTATCTATTTAAAATCAAACTTTTGTGGTCCAAAAGCTTTAAAATGGAGATGATTCATCCAGGATCAGGATCTTGTTCAATGCAGTTTGGCAAAGAGGTCCAGTCAACTCTAGAAGTCCAATGTCCGGTTCAGTCTTCAGTATCGTCAATTCGCCAGTGAAAAGGTCCTTCAGTTGTTATGGTCGTCATGTGTTTCGAATTTGTGATGTGAAGGTTAAATTGGGTCCTAGCTTTTTTTTTTTTGACATAATCGGGTGTTGTTTGTATTCAAAAAGAAAAATTTGGGAGTCTAGGCTCCATGTTACAGGGCAATATGCTTGAGAAATAAGACAGAGGGGAACATCAGCAAGGCCAGACACTCCGATTGTGCTTCACTGTTGAGAAGGCTAATCTAGTGTAAATTCGGAAAAACTGTGACAGTAAAAGACTACATTTGTAAAGCATGCTAAAAATGGGTTGCCTTCAGGACCTGTAGATCTTGCATTGAGTTGCCTTCAAGGCCTGTAAATCATGCATTTGTCGTGCTGATGTTGGGTTCATTGTTTCCAAAAGTATATTCCTGGATGCCATCAGACTCTTGGGCGTGATTGCAACGGATGCCTCTGCAGGCAATCTAAGGGGATTTTTTCTATTCATGGCAGGAAGCAGAGAGAATCAAAGGCGTTACATCTGAGACTGCCAAGAGGTTTGGAGCAAGCTCTGTTTGCGCGTGCATCGGCCTCCTTGTTGAGGGAGCGAAGGACGTGAATGAATCAAATTTTTTGCATTTTCTGGGTGAGCGCATGACACCGACTTATTGTTTGTTGAAGTGCTAAATTGGTGGTTGTCCGATTGTATACCATTAAGCTGATGATGATAGCCGAATCTCCAATCACTGTTGTTGTGCGGATGCCAAGAATTTGGAGCTGAATGAGACCTTGGTATAGAGCGAGGGCTTCAACTCTATTATTGGAGAGGGGGCCTAATCCCCATTCGTATGCAAGGATGGTGTCTCTGTTGGCGTTGCAAATAGTTTCGCTAGCCCCAGCCATACCAGGATTAGACTTGGAGGCTCTGTCAAAGAATAGATAGTGTGTGTTACAGTTTCTTAACCAGAGTGCAAATTCCTTATCCTTCATTTTGATTTTCCAACTGTGGCTAGAGTTTTGTTTACTGCTGGTATCATTTCTATTTTGGCCAATGTTTTTGCCCCTGTTGCTTTGATCTAATAGACACCCTATGTAATTCCGTTATTCAACGAAGAGACCAGCTGTGTCAATGTTCCTTCGACATTTGACAACTATTGTTTCCAGAGCGAGTCCTCTTGCCTTGCTGTATAGCTTCCTGATGTCAATTTTTTTGTCTTTGAAGATTGTTTGATTTCGTGCTAGCCATATGCACCATAGCATAGAGTAAGGAATAACGTTCCAGACTCTTCTAGCCACATTGTTCTTCTTGCGTTGCCAGGGATAATTCTTCTTCCATAAGTGTAAGAGTTCAGCAATGGTGCTGTGGGAACCCCAGGGGAGTTGGTCCTTCAGGAAGGATTCTTTCCAACATGCAGTGGCGAAGGAGAAATTTATGAATAGGTGTTGAATAGTTTCCTCAGCTGCTTGATAGTTTGGGCACCGTGATGGACCAAGAATACCACGTTTTTTCAGATTATCGGAAGTTAACACTTTCCCTTTTAGAAGAAGCCATATGAAGAATTTAATTTTTGGGATAGTCTCTGATTTCCAAGAAATTTTCCATTGAGTCCATATGGGCATGGGACGATCACTGTTACAGATTTGATGGTCGGCAACCTTGACTGCATAGTTGGTGCCTGAAGGGTCCCAACGAAAACAATCATCATTGTTTTTTTTGGTGGAGGCGATGCCATGGAGTTGAGTTCGCAGATTATCCAGGCTTGATTGTAGCTCAACAGGTATTTCTGGGAAATGCCATCCTGTCCAAAGCTGAGTGTGAATGTCCCATTTGGATATCTGGCTCAAAATGTGGATCCCCTTGTTGTCAAGGTAGGAAAGAATCTGTTGGGTTCCAGGCCTACTGTTGATAGTTTGTTGGCCCATAATTTTATCAGCCCCTATTCTAATGCTGTTACCCCCCTTGGGTACCTTAGAAATGTTTGAAGCAAGGATGGGAATTGCTTTTCTACACAACCCCCAGATTTTGGTGCAGGCTCTGAGAGGTATATCATGATCTAATAGAGTCTGCCTCGGAGAGTTTAGATATTTGGCTTCCAGCACATTCTTCCACCAAGCAGAGTCTCCATTGATGAGTCTCCAGACTATCTTGCCACCAAAGGCCAGGTTTAAGAGATTTGGTGATCTGATCCCCAGCCCTCCATGTTCTTGAGGTTGAATAACTTGTTTCCAACTTATGAGATTGTATTTCTTTCTTTCATTTTTTCCCCCTCGCAAGAGAAAGTGACGGAGGATGGCTTCCACTTTGTGATGAAAGCTAGTTGGAGCTTGCAGGAGCGTGAATTGATACAAGGGTAGAGAGGAGAGACCTAATTTCAGGAGGATTAGGCGCCCTGCTGGATTAAGCCAGAAGGAGCCCCATTGTTGTACTTTCCTTTTCATTTTGTCGATGACGGTGTCCCAAACTTCAGCTTTTAGAGAACCCACACTCACTGGCATGCCAAGATAAGAGAATGCCCCCAGTCTAACTTGCAAGAAACCCCGAAGATGTTGGCAATGATTTGAAGATTTTAAGAAGTTGCGTTCCAGCCATAAATGCAGCTCTTAAGGTAATTGATCATGCCTCCGGAGTAACTCATATATTTTTCTAAGAGGGTTTTGAAATGGCGAGCTATAATGTTGGAGGCTCCTCCCATTAGCAAGGTGTCATCAGCAAACTGAGAATGGTTTATGTTTTTGATTCCATTCCCAAATTTAATGCCGGTGATAAGACTGATGCGACGTTTGTAGTCTAGAGCCTTGCTGAAGGATTCAGCCATCAAGATGAAAAGATAGGGGGAAAGGGGGTAGCCTTGACGTAATCCTCGAGAAGATTGGAAGGATGGCCCTGGTCTGCCATTGATGACGGGGGATATCCAAGGGCCAGACATGCATGCTTGGACAAGGTCGATAAAAGGCGAGGCAAATCCCATTTTCTTTAGAACAGCAAAGAGGAAAGAGTGTCTAACTTGGTCGAAGGCGTTGGCTAAATCTAGTTTTAAAATGAAACCTTTTTCTTTTCTAACTTGGCTGGAATGAATATCCTCTTGCACAAGCAGAATGGAGTCAGAAATTTTTCTATTGGCCAAGAAGCCTCCTTGATTCTTAGAGATGAGTGAGGGGAGGATAGGTTTGAGGTGGGTGGCTATGATTTTAGTCAATATTTTGTATGAGGAGTTGCAGAGAGAAATGGGCCGAAAACAGGAGAAGGATGAGGGTCGGTTTTCTTTAGGGAGAAGGGAAAGGTGGGTGGCGTTGGTGAAGCCTCCGATTTTTCTCTTGCGTTGGGACCATTTTATCATTTTGATAAGGTCTTTTTTGATAGTCCCCCAGTGAGATCTATAAAAGCTGATGGGGAAGCCATCTGGGCCAGGGGCCTTGTCTGGCTGAACTGCCCAAATGGCTCTTTGTATCTCTTATTCTTCTATTTCCTTGGAGAGATCTGCATTGATTTCATCACTGATTTCTGTGGGAAGATATTGAAGAATATTTGAATAATCTTCAGCTTCTTTGGTTTCAGTTAAGAGTACGATGTAATGTTTTGAGGCAGACTTTTTAATATCATCTTGGGAAGTTTGAAGTTGGCCTTCATCATCAGTGATGGAGGTGACGTTGTTCCTGATTTTTCTGACTGTAGTCTAATTATCGAAAAATGTGGAGTTTTTGTCCCCTCCTTGCAGCCACAGTTGGCGTGATTTAATTCTCCATTTCTACTCCTCCATTTGATTGGCTTGATACAGCTGGAAGTAAAGGTCGCATTCTTGAGCTTTGGATTCTTGGGAGAGCCCTTGTTCCTCTATCGTGCTATGGATCTACTCTAATTTTCCTTTGATTTCTGCTTTAACTTTCTCTGGTTCCTTATAGTGATTTCTTGCCCAATATTTTAAGGTGTTTTTGGTCCATTTTAGTTTGTTTTCCCACATGAAACCCGACGATCCTTCAATGTTCTAGCACCATGTTTGTTTAACAATCTAATCAACAATGGGAAAGTTACTCCATAGTGGGTTGTACTTAAACGGAATGGGACCTAGAGAACAGTGAGCTTCGAGAACTAGCGCTGTGGGGTAATGGTCGGATGCTGAGAAGGGGAGAACAACAAAGTATGTTGTGGAGTAGGAAGAGAGGAGGGAGACATTCACCAAAATCTTGTCTAGCCGCTCCATTATATTGTCTTTTCCCAACCTGTGATTATTCCAGGTGAACCTACGATTTTTGGGGACAACATCTATGAGATCGTGATCTTGCATGATAGTTTCCAACTGCGTTCTGCAGGGGTCGTGTATAAAACAACCCCCCCTCTTTTCATTGGCGTGGAGTATGAGATTGAGATCTCCTCCAAGAATGATGTTGCTTCTTTCTCATGCATCTATGTCAGTTTTGAGAGAATTCCAACACTGCGCTTTGTCCCTGTAGTGATTTGGAGCATAGAGATTGTAAATGACATTTTTTTGGTTATTCATTAGACTCTCTAGAATGACTTTAATCCAGAATTGATTGATTGTATCAGTTGTGTGCTTCTAAGCATTGTGGTTCCAAAGGGTGGCGATTCCCCCTGAAGCTCCCCTAGATTCGCAGATGCATCCGTCATATTGCTTGATTCGATCAATAATCCCTCTCATTTCTTGGTATCCTTGCTTTGTTTCTTGTAACATTAGAATTCCTGGTTTTTCATGAGTTATCAGATCATTTAGAGCAGTGATTTTAGAGGGGTGCCCTAATCCCCTGCTGTTCCAAAATAGGGCTTTCATCATTGAGTAAGAGGAGTATGGAGAGTTGCTCGCCCTCCCTGATCTTTATGTGCCGCTTCCTTGCTGTTTTTCCCCAAAATGTAAGTTTCTATGGGGTTTTGGGTGCCCATGGAAATATATTTTTGGGCTTTTTCTTTTCTCTGCTGTTTGGTGGATCTCCTACCTAGTCCTTGTTTTTTTTTTGTGTCTAGATTAGCACCGTGTTCTTTAGAAGAGCTTCTATTTGATCTTGATGTAAGAGCTTCTGGTTGTTCTTAGAGAGCCATCCTGAGATGGAGGTAGAGGGGGGGGGGATCATCATCAAGGGAAATGGAGGAGAAGGGATTAGTTGACTCTAAGGATGTCTTGGGGGGGGGGGGGGTGGGGGAGGAGTCAAAGAGGAGGAGGGATTAGGCTTGTGGGGAGCAGATTTGGGAGGAGCTTCAGCTATCGGGGCAGCTGTTAGCCACCTATAATATTTGATTATACCAAAAGGTGGCTAAGAATTTTTTGAGCCTCCAAGGAACAAATTTTATCACTAAAATTTGTTGGCTCTTGAAGACTCCTTGAAGGCCTCATGCCTCTGTCCAAAATCTTCATTACCTTTGCCTTTTTATACTCAGAAAATTCTGCTGATTCCAAGAGAAAGACTGCTGAAGCACCTTCATTTTCCCCCTTCTCAATTTTTCATTTGCTCCCCTTTTCTCCATATTTTTCCTCTATTTTTATGAGTTTCCTTCTTCCATTCATAAAAATTACTTTTCCATAGTTAAAGACTCACTCTTTAACCTTACCAAAAACCCCCCAACTCCATTGAAAGCCTTGAAGAATTCCGTGAAAATCATATTTTTTATGTATTGGGTTTGAACCCTTTGGGCTAAGTTTCTAACTACTTCCGATCATATGCCCACACCCTGGGACCAAGCGCTAACTCTGGAGGTGCTTATCGCATAGCACAAACTCAAGTGCGCAAGGTTGTGTGCTATTTTTAAAACTTGCGATGCGATCAACCTTTGATTGAAAAGAGCGATCGCAGATCGCAAATCGCAAAAAATGTAATGGGTAGATTGAAAAGACCATGTCCAAACTTGCGATTTGCGATGGACCCTATTATATATCCCGTCCAAAACATTAAAACCTTATGTTATATTTAAACTTTAGGGTTTTATGGTTTTCTGAAAGTTCTCCGCCGGTCCGAAACTCGAGAAATCTCCACCGTCGATCTGTTCTGTAGATCGACGGTGCGGAGTGCGTCTTTCCGTGGTCCCCACCGCCCGAAAGCCGGTTGCCCAAAACCGGCGGTATCCATTGCACCGCCCTTGGGCGAAAAGTTGTTTTCCCTTGATTGCAAGTGATTCCATACGCTTGCCGCCACATGTCCTAGGGACTATGCCCAAAATCGTCATTCATCACGCATAACCTTAGTCCATCGCACATTATTGTTCAGACACGGATGCCCAGCGATATCGTTGTCCACCACCCAATCTGGGCTAGACCATCCAATGGTGATCGCTCGCCGAAGATGCCCGATAATTAACGAAGATGCCCACGTGATAACCAGGCTACAGCCCGTCGTCCAAACAATCTTCGTCGTTGATCTAATATGCAGATCGACGTTCCACATTTCATCGCCCATTTTCTCTCTGTTTGACTTTCAACTCATGTTCCCGGCCGTCGATCTCTGTACGATCGACGGCTCAGATTCAATCTCTTTTCCATCCGGTCCACGATCTCTCTCGATCAATCTTGACCGTTGGATGATGCCATCCAACGGCCCCGCTTCCTCCACACGCATTCCAATGCAGTTGACCTAATATGCAGGATTTTATAACATTTTGTTTGTATTTTGCAGGGTTTAATGATCTTTTTGCTATGATCGAAGAAAATTCGAAAGAGATGGTGATGACCCTCTTTCTTTCGATTTATCAGAGGAAATCACTTGCAGGGTGTAAATTTCACGTCTCGTCAATGATCCATGAGGCATTGATGCCATATCGTCCCTGCATAACCCTGCACTCTAGCGGAACACCATGAATCGGGCACAATTAAAGAGTATCAGTGTCGAAGACCCCAATATATCAGAACAGAGGAATAAAGATAGTTTTACAAGAATTACGGCTAAGACGGTTATCAAAAGCCTAATCCCCGATTTAAAACACAGTTAAAGAAGAGAGCATAAAGGATTATCAGATAGGAAACCTCCACCGCCACATATGAGGTTAATCAATTTCTCCCAGCTACCACAGAGCCACCTGTTGCCTCAAACCATTCAAACAGAGGCCGAAGTTATTGAAGAAGATCAGATTTTGCCTCAGCGCAGCCAGGGAGTTACTTCTGCAAGGAAATCAATGCAGAAATATCTGCAGAGTTACTCCAAACGTTACACAGAGCCTCAAAGTCAATAAAAGCTCTCACCGAGCTTTGATATTTATTGTAAAAATAGTTAGTACAGTATTCCACCTGTAAAATTCTCCATCGAGCCCCTCAAAAGGCCGAGAAGTATTGAATTTGTATTAACTGACCTAAGAGATCTTTTGTTAGGTCTCACCTCCTCATTCTTCTATAAATACTTCAGTAGAAGATGAGAAACTGTTGGTTGTAGAACTTTGAAATACATTTGAGCTTAAACTTTTGTAAATAGTGTTCACTGGCCCTTGGAGCCCTGCTTGTGATAGATTAGTTAAGCTAAGTAGTGAAGATGATTGCTGAACTGAAACATTGGACTTGAAGATTGTAACTGGTTTACCATCAATATAAAAGCTGTTTCTTGGGATCCTGGTCTATATCATCGGTGAAGTGCCTCTCTCTTTATTATTTTTTTCCTTCTATGTATGTCATATTGTTCACTATTTCTCTGATAAAGAACATCATTTTGATAGTTAGGAGCTATTGTATATCAGTAACCTTCTCTAATTGAAAAACTTTATCTCAATGTTTTCCTCTGAATTGTTATTTAAGAATGATTTAATACAGTTAAGCAGTTAGGAATGCTGGAGTTCCCTCGTCCTATTGTTTTCCTTAAAAATATTGTTATTAAAGGTTATTTTCCTTATTTTTCTTATTAAAGATGACTATGGGAGATATGGTGAGCCCTGGTCCTAGTTTTTCTCCAAAAGCAGATTTTGAAGGTTTCCCTTGGTGTTGACTGAAAGCAGAATAGGTTTAAAAGTACTTTATCTGATCTTAAGTTACACTTTGTTTCTCTTATATGTTTTCATACTTTCTGAAGGTAATTATGTGGATTACTGGATTTTTTGTCAATTAAGCTGCTTTAATACAAACTTGCCCAAGAGGTCAATGGTTAGCCCTGCACTTGGTTGGTTTTAAACATTTACTTAAGAGGCTTTTCTTGTTTGGACTGACTATAAATCCTTTTTGAAATTATTATCAGTTTCCACCATATCCAACACTTTATTGTTTCCATTCCATCATTTTAATCTCAATAATATTGTGGTATAGATGACTTGCCCCTTGGATCACTCTTGATGTTGATGCTCAATTAAAGCCCAGATATGACTCCATAGCCCAATGGACTAAAAACTAGCGTTATGTTTATCTTTTTAGCCTAAGTTGTTCTATTCACTTGCAACTTCTCACCTTTGGAACTTTTTCGCATTCAAAACTTTCCACCTTGAACTGTAATCATGCTCAACCATAGAAAAACCAAACAAACCCTTGGCCTTCATAACTAGCCTAATATCATAACCCCAAACTTCAAAGACAAATCCATCTTTGTACATATTGGAGAGATCCCTCTCCAGATTCAGGAGGGCTAGATCCTAGAATCCCAAAGTTGGTTGAAATGATGTTGTTTCTGTAATTGGACTCTACCAATCTTGCTAATAAATTACAGATCCCTAACATTTCTGGCGACCATATTGGGGAACTGAACCCAGAATCATTTTTATAAAATTTGTGAGTAAAAAGCAGCCTTTTCAAGCACTACCAAAGAAATGGTAATCAGGATGAAACTTTTTTAAATCAGTGACAATCTAGGTAGACCCTAGGATTCTCCTAAGACTTTATCAAACCTTGAAAAATCAGCTGGCTTAGCCATAAGAGTAGACTGTCTTTGTCTCATAACTGTAGCTAAGTTTTGAAACAGAGTTAGGATATTCTTAAAAACCACACAACTAAAAAATAACTCAAAAAATATTTCAGATTGGTATTCAATAAACATGGTGGTGGACCATAAGACCTTTTACCTCTGAAAAGAGATAAAAAATTCCACTTGGCGACTCCATAATCATGAACAGACCTTAAGACTCCATTGGGAAGAACCCTTATCATTGTAACACCTTTCAAACTCAGTCACAAGACTGCAGGACTGAAATTTTTCCAAAACAGACTAGTAAACCTCTTAAAGATTGTCATACCTGGTTGAACTTTTCTTGTTTATTTAGGGTCTAATAATACAGCATAGTGGTTCCCAGAAAGATTCACACCAGAGCCTATCCTTACCCTGACCCACCTGAGATAGTTTATAACCCAGAAAGTATCCTTAGGAAGTCTCCTAGGATTAAATTATCAACTGTTTTTATATCACCCTTGAGAGCTAAATCAGTTCCTGAAAATCTTTCAACTCTACAACAATCACAAGTTGACTTAGTAAATCCATTTAGAACTAGGTCATTTGATGATATAACTCAGCTAGATTTTGAGTCTTCACTTTCATCCCCGGAGACAAGTGAACCCCCTGGTAGTAGAGAAACAACACCACCTGATCTACACTTCCTGTTGAATTTAGGTGTCTCTCATCCAAGATCAGCTCAGCAATCTACTGTTGTTCCATCCACATCTACTCATCCTTCATCCACTGTTCGAACCACTCCACTTCAGCCCACCTTCCCTTTTGTCAGCCCACCTGTAAATCCACCTCCACCTCCTATAATGGCTGCATGGTATGCTCCCCTAGTCCTTCCTGCACCATGAGTCAATCTTCCACAGGACTATCAGTCCAAAATTCAATTATATGATGCTAGCAATGCTACAACTGCATCACAACATGTGGATAAGATGAATGACTACTTTGACAGAAATGAAATTGATGATGATTCTGTCAAGCTTAGATTATTTTCTCAAAGCTTAGGGGGAGAAGTAAGAAAATGGTTCAAAGGCTTAGCCCCCCATAGTATAAACGATCTCCCAGGCTTCCATCAAACTTTCTTAAACAAATGGGAAGTAAAGAAGAATCCTCTCCAAGTCCTTTCTGATTACAAGAACCTCCATAGAAACCCTGGGGAAAGTGTGCAAGCTTATTGCACTAGGTTCAACAGTGTGTATAATACACTTTCCCCAGAGCTAAAACCTCCACAGGGCTTAGATTTAAACAAGTTTCCTGAAGGGTTTGACTCTAACATGACCTATTCGCTAAGAGAAAGAGATTTTGCAACTCTTGAAGATATGAAAAGAGGTGCTCTTTTTGTGGAAGTCAACTTAATGGAGAAGAGAGCAAGGATGAAAGCTGAAAAGAGAGTATCCTTTAGAGAGGAATCCATACCTTCTACTTCCAACTCAAATATGGAGAAAACAATGGAGGAAATGATGAAAGAAATGAGCATAATCAAGAGGGCACAAGCAAGCCAAAACCAAACTTCTCCTCAAAATAGAAACCAGAACCAAAATCATAATGTTAGAAGGAACCAACCTCCAAACAGACCTAGGGAAGATGATCAGCAGATCACTCATCCCTTTCATCAAAATTATGTAAGTGAGGTTGAGGAAACAAATCAGATAACAGAAGAAGAGGATATTAACATGCTGGGGGTAGACAATGATGACTTTGAGATTCATTATGATAAAAAACAAGGTCTATACACACCTTATGATGACAAAGGAGATGATGATGAAAATTGTTATCAAGACATGGAAAATGTCATCATAGAGCCTCAAAGAGAATATGACCTTAGAAGTAAAACTAGTCAAAAACCCCCCAACAACAAAACCTCTGACCAATCTCCACAAAACAGCACTGCAACCAAGCCTAAAAAGATTAAACAAAAGGACAAAACAATGGTTGTAAATTCTGATAAAGGAAAAGGTAAAAGCACTCAAAACAATGAAAATCAGAGTGCAGACATTAGCAGTACTAACACTTCAGCTAGTGCTCCTGCAAAAACAATTTTTTCAAGTGTAAATAAAACAAATCAGCAAGCTGATATTGCTGATAGAGTGACAGCTAATAAGGCTGAAACCAGCACTTTAAAGAGTCAAATTCTTTTTAGCCTGGAGCTAGAAATTTCTAAAATCAAAATCTCTGTTCCTTTGACCGAGTTAGCTGCCCAACATGTATATAGAACCCAAATTTTGAAGGCTTTAAGAATAGAAGAAAATGAGGACACAGTCAATCTCAACGATGACCAACCAGAGTTGATTTTTGGTCCTAAGATTGAAGGTAGATATCAAGAGAGACCTGTTCCTCCCTTTTATGTCAGTTTAAACGTTCATGAAAAAATTTTGCACAACGCTATGCATGATTCCAGGGCTTCTCATAATTTAATGCCAAAAGCTGTGATGGCAAGCCTTGGTTTAGAAATCACCAGACCTTACAAGGACCTGTACTCCTTCGATTCCAGTAGGGTAAAATGTTTGGGATTAATCAAAGACCTCTGTGTTAACTTAGCCCAGATTCCAACTAAATGCTTACTCATGGATATTGTCGTGGCTGATGTGCCCCCAATGTATGGAATGTTACTATCTAGATCTTGGGGGGCTAAGTTGCAGGGGACTATGCAGATGGACATGACCTATGCGACTATCCCTGTTTTCAATCAGACTAGAAGACTTTACAGGGAATCTCATATGCAATACACAGTTATAAGTCAAGACAGACCACAAAACTCTCCCCTATATTCTGTAAATATGGGCCTAGATTATTTTATTTTGTTCAACGATGAAACATTAGATGAACAAGTAACTCTAACAGAGTTAATGGAAAATAGAGAGGAGAAGGTAAATGTCACAGAACTGTCAAAACAGTTTACTGAACCTGTAAAATCTAGCAAACTAAATGAAGGTCTTGAGCTACAAGACAGATGTCCTTTTCTCTTGAATATTCACAATCAAGAAAACAACCCTCAAACAAATGCAAATCCTGAGGAATCAAAACAAAAACAACTAAGTGCTGAGATCCCACAACAACCTTTGAGCACGTTAGTTGAAGAGAACAGTAACCAGGATGAAACTAAGAAATGTCCTCTATGGAGTATGTATTTTGATGGGTCTTGCACTAAGAACAATGCTGGTGCAGGTGTTTGGATTACTAACACTGAAAATAACCACAAAGAAAGCATTTCTTGCAAATTAAACTTTCATTGTTCTAATAACATAGCAGACTATGAATCCCTTCTCTTAGGCTTACACCTATTGAAAAAGTTAGGAGCCAGAAGAATCAATGTGTATGGGGATTCAGAGTTAGTCATTAGGCAAGTCAGTGGGGGATATAACGCAAATCATCCCAGACTTAAGGCCTATCAAAATGATGCCATGGACCTTTTGAAAATGTTCGAGGAGTCCAAACTATTTTTTGTCCCAAGAAAAAGAAATATTGCGGCCCACAATTTAGCCTTTGCAGCTAGGACATTTTTAACGCCATATATCACCAAAGACTGCACAACTGAGATAAAATTTAGACCAGCTGTACCTGATAATGAAAAGTATTGGCAGGTGTTTGACAATGACAAACAAATAGAAGACTTCATGCAATTCAGAAATGAATTTGAACTACACAGTTCAGACTTAGATTATGATACACACTGCAGTGAAGAAAATTTCCTTGATGAAGAAGAACCGTCTCCTGAACCTACTAATATAAACCTGTTATCTAGAAAACTTAGAAACAAAACGGAGATGATTGCAGAGTCAGAAACAAAGGAGTTAGAAACTCTGCACTCTAAAGATGAAAGTTTGCCTAAAGGTCTGGCTCCTTTAGAAGAGTTGTTCGATTTTAATGATGTGGCAAATAAACCAAAACTGGAACCTGTAGAGACTGAAGTGGAGGAGTGCAATATAGGCAGTAAGGAAAAACCGAAAATGATTAAACTATCTAAGACTTTACCAGCTCACATTAAACTCAAATACATTGAGTTGTTTAAAGAGTTTTCTGATGTTTTTGCGTGGAGTTGCGAGGATCTTAAATCCTATGACACTGAAATAATACAGCACAAAATCCCCCTTAAAGAAAACCAAAAACCATTCAAACAGAAACTGCGCAGAATAAACCCTGTTCAGTTACCTTTGGTTCAGAAGGA
This sequence comes from Pinus albicaulis, assembly GCA_034641835.2. Classification (NCBI taxonomy): domain Eukaryota; kingdom Viridiplantae; phylum Streptophyta; class Pinopsida; order Pinales; family Pinaceae; genus Pinus; species Pinus albicaulis. Next base: position 58,070,843 of record CM076569.1, on the reverse strand, counting down.
GATCATGAAAATGTACGATGCTTGCATTATTGTCCCTATTAGATATTCTGAGTGGGTATCTAATCTGGTGTCTGTTAGGAAGAAAACTGGAGAAATCAGGCTTTGTATAGACTTTAGAGACTTAAACAAAGCTTCATTAAAAGACAACTACCCTCTACCCAAGATGGATCATATTTTACAAAGGGTGGTAGGGTCTAGAAGAATTTCTTTGCTGGATGGCTATTCAGGGTACAATCAGATCTTGGTTTACCCTGCTGATCAATTAAAGACAGCCTTTACTACACCATGGGGCACTTTTATGTATGTGAAAATTCCCTTTGGTCTAATGAATGCTGGAGAAACTTTCCAAAGAGCCATGAACATAGCATTCTCGGAAGAATTGGGTTTCTTCATCATTATCTATCTTGATGATGTCACTGTGTTTTCAAAAACAGATGAAGAACACTTAGAACATTTGAGGAAAGTTTTCGAGAAGTGCAAAAGGTTTGGACTATCTTTAAATCCTAAGAAGACACTATTCAGTCTCCAAGAAGGTAAGCTTCTTGGACACATTATTTCAGAAGAGGGTATAAAGATAGATCCAAAGAGGATTGAGGCCATATTGCAAATCTCTCATCCTCGAAACATCAAGGAGTTGCAATCTTTCATTGGGAAGATTAACTTTTTGAGAAGGTTCATACCCAACTTAGCTGAGCTCCTTAGGAATATCACAAACATGCTGAAAAAGGAGCAAGGGGTAAAATGGACCTTGGAAGCAAAGCAATCCTTTGAACTGGTGAAGCAAGTGTTAACCAAAACACCGGTTCTGATAAGTCCCGATTTTTCAAAAGATTTTTATATTTTCTCATTTGCATCAAAACATACCATAGCTGCTGTCCTTTTACAGAAAAAACCACAAGGACTGGAGCAGCCTATTGCATTCTTTAGCAAAGCATTGAGGGATGCCCCTTCGAAGTACAACATTATGGAGAAGCAAGCATTTTCTTTGGTTAAAGCATTGAAAGACTTCAGAGTATACATCCTTCACTCACATATCATTGCCTTTGTCCCAAACTCAGTTGTTAAAGACATTCTAACACAGCACCCAGATGGTAAGAGAGGTAAGTGGACTGCTATCATCCTTGAATATGATTTAGAAATAAAACCCACTAAGCTCATCAAAGGCCAAGGTCTAGCTAGATTAATGGCTAAATCAAATTGTGAAGTTCTTGATATTCATATGATTAATGCTTTAGATGATCAAGAGGAAATCTCAACACCCATTTTTGAAAACCATTTTATGAATTCCTCTTGGTATGCTGATATTCTTTGTGTTCTTCTTAATTTGAATACACCTCCTGGTTTGACAAAAACAAAGGCAAGGTTCCTAAAATTGAAAGTTGTAAACTATTGCATTATAGATAAATGTCTGTATTGGAAAAATGCAAGTGGTCTATTGCTTAAATGTCTGCCTGAGTTTGATGCAGAGAAGGTTAAGTACCAGTTCCATGAAGGAGAGTGTGAAGGTCATTTGAACTGGAAGACAACAGCCAAAAAAATTTTGAGGGCTGGTTTCTATTGGCCTACTCTTTTCCATGATGTACACAAGACGATCATAGCATGTCATAAGTGTCAACTTTTTGAAGGCAAAAGAAAACTGCTACCCCTCCCTCTGCATACAATCACTGTTGAAGCCCCTTTTCAACAGTGGGGACTTGACTTTATAGGAGAAATCCATCCACCATCTTCTGCCCAGCACAGATGGATTCTCACTGCCACAGACTATTTCACTAAGTGGATAGAAGCCATACCTTGTAGACAGGCCAATGATTCAGTTATCATAAAATTCATGGAGACTAACATTCTCTCCAGGTTTGGCTATCCTACCAAGATTATCATTGATAATGCAGCAGCATTTGGATCAAAGAAAATGGTTGAGTTATGTCATAGATATCAGATAACATTGGGGCATTCTACGGCCTATTACCCTCAAGGTAATGGACTTGCAGAATCCTCAAACAAAAGCTTAGTGAAAATAATCAAGAAACTGTTGGAGGACAATAAGAAGTCTTGGCACACAAAGCTGGTTCATGCACTTTGGGCTGACATATTAACTTTGAAGAAATCCATTGGTATGTCACCTTTCCAGCTTGTGTACGGTATTGATGCAATTTTTCCAAACAGCCTTGGTGTACCAATGATAAATTTGATCCAAGAGTTGCAGACTGAAGATAATGACATGATCAGAAGAATAAATCAGACCATTCATCTTCAGCAAACCAAGGAGGAAGTTCATAACAAAGCATTTCAGAAGCAAGACAGCATTAAAAAGCTTTTTGACAGAAGAACAAAGGCTAGCAATTTCAAGATTGGGGACAAAGTTTTAAAGTGGGACTCAAGAAGGGAGGATAAGGGCAAGCATGGAAAATTTGACAACCTATGGCTTGGCCCTTACTTTATTCATTCAGCTACTGGTAACAATGCATTTTTCTTACAGGAGTTAAATGGAGCAGAATTATTTGGGGGTCTTGTCAATGGCAGGATGCTTAAGCATTACTTCTCTTGATCCATACTATGAAAGCCTTCTTTTTCTTTCTTCCATTATGAATATCTCATCCACCATTGCATTCAAAGTTGTTAAAAAAAAAAAAGAAGTAAAAATCTGGTTCTAATCAGCTCAAAATCTGAACCAGAGAAAAAGGAAAGACAGCTCAATAAGAGTCAAATCAGAGCTGTAGAAAAGAGGAAGGAAATGTTTTCAACTTATAGATCTTAAGCCTTCCATTTTGATTTAATTTTTCTGCAAAATAAATTTCTATGTGCAACTTGTATTTATGCCATATACCAGCATCAAGTTAGACTGTTCAATCCTGACTTGAGTGCTTTTAAATTTATGTTGTAGAATTTAGAGAATAAAAAATCTGTTGGACAGTTTAATCCCAACAGATAGTAGATTAGGTAGAGAGACATCTGAACTCAACTGTTTAATCTGAGTTGAGGGAAAAATAAAGAGTAGAAATAGATTAGATTTCCTGCTTTCAAAAGAATAAAATGTTGTGAGAAGAGTTTGCCAATCCAAGTGCACTCTAAGGAAGAAAAAATGTTAGATCAGTAGGATTGGGTAGGTAGAAGCTTGTATTGATAAAGATCCATTGTTTTCATGGTTGCTAATATGTTTTCAAAGAAAGATCATCCCAGCAAAGGAAGGGCAGCCCAATGGGTCAGGCACAGGTCAGCCTCCCAAAGAACAATAGAATGAGGCAACTGATCAGCCTCCCAGAGAATGCAAGTCTGAAGTTCTTGATCCCTTCAAGAAGGCACCATCCCCAAGTGGAGCCATTGTTAGCCACCTATAATATTTGATTATACCAAAAGGTGGCTAAGACTTTTTTGAGCCTCCAAGGAACAAATTTTATCACTAAAAATTGTTGGCTCTTGAAGACTCCTTGAAGGCCTCATGCATCTGTCCAAAATCTTCATTACCTTTGCCTTTTATACTCAGAAAATTCTGTTGATTCCAAGAGAAAGACTGCTGAAGCACCTTCATTTTCCCCCTTCTCAATTTTTCATTTTCTCCCCTTTTCTCCATATTTTTCCTCTATTTTTATGATTTTCCTTCTTCCATTCATAAAAATCACTTTTCCATAGTTAAAGACTCACTCTTTAACCTTACCAAAAACCCCCCAACTCCATTGAAAGCCTTGAATAATTCCGTGAAAATCATATTTTTTATGTATTGGGTTTGAACCCTTTGGGCTAAGTTTCTAACTACTTCCGATCATATGCCCATGCCCTAGGACCAAGCGCTAACTCTGGAGGCGCTTATCGCATCGCACAAACTCAAGTGTGCAAGGTTGTGCGCTATGTTTAAAACTTGCGATGCGATCAACCTTTGATTGAAAAGAGCGATCGCAGATCGCAAATCGCAGAAAATTTAATGGGTAGATTGAAAATCCCATGTCCAAACTTGCGATTTGCGATGGACCCTGTTATATATCCCGTCCAAAACATTAAAACCTTATGTTATATTTAAACTTTGGGTTTTTATGGTTTCCTTAAAGTTCTCCGCCGGTCTGAAATTTGAGAAATCTCCACCATCGATCTATTCTGTAGATCGACGGTGCGGAGTGCGTCTTTCCGTGGTCCCCACCGCCCGAAAGCCGGTTGCCCAAAACCGGCGGTATCCATCGCACCGCCCTTGGGTAAAAATCTGTTTTCCTCTGATTTCCAGCGATTCCATATGCTTTCCGCCACGTGTCCTAGGCACTATGCCCAAAACCGTCGTTCATCGCGCATAACCTTAGTCCATCGCACAATTGTTCGGACGTGGATGCCCAGCGATATCGCTGTCCACCGCCCGATCTGGGCCAGACCATCCAACGGTGATCGCTCGCCGAAGATGCCCGCCAATTAACGAAGATGCCCACGCGATAACTAGGCTATGGCGCGTCGTCCAAACAATCTCCGCCGTCGATCTGATCTGCAGATCGACGGTCCACATTTCATCGCCCTTTTTCTCTCCATTTGACTTTCAACTCTCGTTCCCAGCCGTCAATCTCTGCGCGATCGACGGCTCAGATTCAATCTCTTATCCATCCGGTCCACGATCTCTCTCGATCAATCTTGACCGTTGGATGATGCCATCCAACAGCCCTGCTTCCTCCACACGCCTTCTGATGCAGTTGACCTAATATGCAAAATTTTATAACATTTTTTTTGTATTTTGCAGGGTTTAATGATCTTTTCGCTATATTCGAAGAAAATTCGAAAGAGAGGGTGACGGCCCTCTTACTTTTGATTTATCAGAGGAAATCACTTGCAGGGTGTAAATTTCACATGTCTTCAATGATCCATGAGGCATTGATGCCATATCGTCCCTGCGTAACCCTGCACTCCAGCGGAACACCATGAATCGGGCACAATTAAAGAGTATCAGTGTCAAAGACCCCAATATATCAGAACAGAGGAATAAAGATAGTTTTACGGGAATTACGGATAAGACGGTTATCAAAAGCCTAATCCCCGATTTAAAACACAGTTAAAGAAGAAAGCATAAAGGATTATCAGACAGGAGACCTCCACTGCCACATATGAGGTTAATCAATTTCTCCCAACTACCACAGAGCCACCTGTTGCCTCAAACCATTCAAACAGAGGCCGAAGTTATTGAAGAAGATCAGATTTTTCCTCAGCGCAGCCAGGGAGTTACTTCTGCAAGGAAATCAATGCAGAAATATCTGCAGAGTTACTCCAAACGTTACACAGAGCCTCAAAGTCAATAAAAGCTCTTGCCGAGCTTTGATATTTATTGTAAAAATAGTTAATACAGTATTCCACCTGTAAACTTCTCCATCGAGCCCCTCAAAAGGCCGAGAAGTCTTGAATCTGTATTAACTGACCTAAGAGATCTTTTGTTAGGTCTCACCTCCTCATTCTTCTATAAATATTTCAGTAGAAGATGAGAAACTGTTGGTTGCAGAACTTTGAAATACATTTGAGCCTAAACTTCTGATTGTAAATAGTGTTCACTGGCCCTTGGAGCCCTGCTTGTGATAGATTAGTTAAGCTAAGTAGTGAAGATGATTGTTGAACTGAAACATTGGACTTGAAGATTGTAACTGGTTTGACATCAATATAAAAGTTGTTTCTTGGGATCCTGGTCTATATCATCGGTGAAGTGCCTCTCTCTTTGTTATTGTTTTCCTTCTATGTATGTCATATTGTTCACTATTTCTCTGATAAAGAACATCATTTGCAGAGTTAGGACCTATTGTATATCAGTAACCTTCTCTAATTGAAAAACTTTATCTCAATGTTTTCCTCTGAATTGTTATTTAAGAACGATTTAATACAGTTAAGCAGTTAGGAATGCTGGAGTTACCTCGTCCTACTGTTTGCCTTAAAAATATTGTTCTTAAAGGTTATTTTCCTTATTTTTCTTATTAAAGATGACTATGGGAGATATGGTGAGCCCTGGTCCTAGTTTTTCTCCAAAAGCAGATTCTGAAGGTTTCCCTTGGTGTTGACTGAAAGCATAATAGGTTTAAAAGTACTTTATCCGATCTTAAGTTACACTTTGTTTCTCTTATATGTTTTCATACTTTCTGAAGGTAATTATGTGGATTACTGGATTGTTTGTCAATTAAGCTGCTTTAATACAAACTTGCCCAATAGGTCAATGGTTAGCCCTACACTTGGTTGGTTTTAAACAGTTACTTAAGAGGCTTTTCTTGTTTGGACTGACTATAAATCCTTTGTGAAATTATTATCAGTTTCCACCATCTCCAACACTTTATTGTTTCCATTCCATCATTTTAATATCAATAATATTGTGGTATAGATGACTTGCCCCTTGGATCACTCTTGATGTTGATGCTCAATTAAAGCCCATATATGACTCCATAGCCCAATGGACTAAAAACCAATGTTATGTCTATCTTTTTAGCCTAAGTTGTTCTATTCACTTGCAACTTCTCACCTTTGGAACTTTTTCGCAATCAGAACTTTTCACCTTGAACAATAATCATGCTCAACCATCCAAAAACCAAACAAACCCTTGGCCTTCATAACTAGCCTAATATCATAACCCCAAACTTCAAAGACAAATCTATCTTTGTACATATTGGAGAGATCCCTCTCCGGATTCAGGAGGGCTAGATCCTAGAATCCCAAAGTTGGTTGAAATTATGTTGTTTCTGTAATTGGACTCTACCAATCTTGCTAATAAATTACAAATCCCTAACAACAGCAACAGTCTTTTTTCTCTTGACAGTTTCCCATTGTTCTTCAGATTGAGCATTTTCATCATTAACAATTTTAGAGCAGTGATTGGAAAAATCGCTGTACTCATGACATACCTTGCATTTAAATGGGATTTGTTCGTAATCCAGTTGCTGAATGTGTGTCCAGTCATCCACCTTTATCTTGATTACCTCTGGGAGACCTTTGCTGAGATCAACTTCAACACATATACGCACACAGGCTTGCATATTGTCCTTGGGCTCGCTTCGATCGATGTACTTCCCAACAGCATTGCCAATGGCTCGAACCGAATCATCTCCCCAGCAATGGAGCGAGAGATGCGGAAGCCGGACCCTGACCGAGACAGCACTAGGGACATCCAGCTCGGGATCGAAGTCTGGAGTCCATTTGTTCAAGTACAGCCCTCTAGAGTCCATAAAATATGGTCCATTTCTGAAGATTAAGTCCTTGTCTTCCCTTGATTCAAAATGAAATGTGTAATATCCTTTCCCACAAAAACGAATGGAAATTTTGCCACTTACTTTGTCGGCCCAGTTTCTCTCGATCCAACGTTGAAATTTTTTGGGGGATGGACATAAGCCAGTGAATTTCCCAATGAGGCCCTGTTCAGCGAGTGAGAGAGAAGCCATTCTTGGTAGAGCAGGAGGCAGAACGACCTCTTGTAGACCATCTAATTTCTTGACAAACTTAGATAGAGCCGGATAAGGGCGTTGAAGCAGTAAAGATTTTACCAGAGCTGAGAATGTTGTTTGTGCGTTGGCCCCTTCTGTAGAATCATCCGGAGGGGCCATGACAGGCTTGCGGCCTCAAGCATAGAAGCTGCATGGCTAGGTCAAGTGCGCAAAGCATTTTTTCGAGCAGCGGAGCCCAATATACTTACTGTGAAGTCTTAAATTGGGTCCTAGCTTTACTATGGTGAAATACCTTATAAATTTAATGACCTAATGACCTAAATCCTATACTTTATTGATGCATGGGGGTGCGTAGGTTTTAATGGCAAACAGTGCGGCAGTCGTCACAGCTAATGGAAGGATCATCAGCACATTCGCATGGAAAGGCTAGTAAAACTGCATAGGTAGACTTTTAGGGGTTTTATAGAGCTTTTATCCAATTTCTATGACTTGCTTCAGGAGCATTAGTGTTTTTGACCTCTAAGGGAACATGATATGGTTGGTAACAGACCCATATGAATAGTCAAATATCATGGTGAAAAAATGACGTGTAACAGGGAAACCTCCTTTACAGTACATAAATGAACAATTCCTTGATGATACAAATGAAAAAACCTACTTTCTATATATAAGAGTCTAAGGGGTTACAATATAATCAGAGCCTACATAAAAATAATAATGTAAGGGCACAAAAATAACACTAGTGGGTTTCTATGGGGTACAATAATAAAAATATGGGAACTAGATGGGCACAACAATAACAATAAGGGGGCTACACTAACAATAACAATAATGGGCTACACTAGTATTATAGGGACCTAACATGCCCCTCTCCTTTAAAAAGGTGTTTTCCTCAACGCTTTAGTATTTTTGGATGCTTTTGTATAAAATTATCATCCTTTCATGTGGAATCTTCAACAGGTAAGTTCTTCCACTTGATGAGATACTCTGAAATTGATCGATTTTGTAGCTGTCGAGTTCTTGTTTCCATGACTGCTTCAAGTTCCAATATGATTTTTCCTTCCTCGTAAAGTTCTGGAAATATTATTTGAACTAGAAGTTTTGAGCCTATAACCTTATTTAAACATGAAACATGGAAAAATGGGTGCACTTGGGAAGATACAGGAAGCTCGAGTTTGTATGCCATAGTACCAATATTTTGCAACACCTTGTAAGGACCATAGTACTTTTGAAATAATTTGTTATCCTTGTTATCTTGTTTGAGGGACATTTTTTTATAGTATGGTTATAGCCGTAAAAATACCATCGCATACATAAAAAATTATTTCAATGTGATGTTTATCTTCCTATTGTTTCTGTAGAAATTATACAAACAATATGTATATCTTGGATTCACCCGATCTAACAATGTGCTAAAGTTAAATATTGAATCGCTTCTACAAATGTTTTTTGGAATTAAAAGCACAATCGCTAATCACATGAACATAAAGAAAGATCAATCACACACAACACAGATAATTTCCCAGGGAAAGCTTACAGCTAAAAACCCCACTATATTTTATTGTATATTATATCATGGATCATGAAACAATTACATACAAAACTCTTCTCACAATAGCCCTCAATACATAAGCTAATTGTCTCACACTGTCATACAATAGTTGGCAAATTCCTTAGCCAATTTACTATCTCCAGACAGCCTGCCTTCACTACGCAATCCCTGTTAAATGCAATCTTTCCTGCCTTGACTGTGCAAGTATCATGGACACATCTAATGTGTGTTTACTTACATGTGTGCAAGCAGATAATGTCACAAATAATAGTCAACTTCCCTTTCACCTAGAACTCAACTAGGTCTCCACTAGATCTGACATGCATGTAGCTAATAATAGTAAATCTTCAGTTGCATGTGAGATCACTGCATGTGAATTAATTAATATTTAATTCACTAGATCTCTCACTAGTATATCTTCAGTTACAACTAGCACAACTGAGTTTAACTCACCTAACTGAGTTAAAATATTTACAACTTGCACAAACTCATGCACCACTGCACTTCGAACTTTGTTACAACTATAATTACTCTGTATGTCCCACCAACCAACCTCTAACTCTAAATTCACTAGCTAAATAAATTTTCCACTTCAGTTAACTATTTCAAGTCCACATCGAGAATATATTACAGTTTAATGTCCATCTAAATAAGGGATAATAAAAATAGACATGCACCCAAAAATAGTCCTATGGACCCCACCCTAGTGTAGGTGCTTAATGCACTAGTGTGGGTGTTGAATCTTCTTGTTTATCATCAACACTCCCTCTCAGCAATAAATGGATTATCCTTCACCCCGATCCTATCTCTATGGTATTCAGATTTTCTCCTGGTGAGTGCCTTCATCAAAATATTTGCATCCTGATCTTCCGTGGGAATGTATTGAAGCAACATCATCCCCCTCTGCACACAATCACTGAGATGATGGTACCGAATATCTATATTCTTAGACCTATCATGAAACACAGGATTAATCGAGAGTTTAATGCAACTCCGATTATCACAATTAATCACTGTCGGATCCATATGAGAACCAAACAAACCAACCAAGATCTTTCTCATCCAGATAGACTCATATGCAGCTTGGATTGCTGCCATGTATTCCACTTCCGCTGAACTGAGTGCCACGGATAGTTGTTTCTTGTTGCACCAGGAAACTGTCATCGGCCCAATGCTAAAGATCCCCCTTAATGTGCTCTTTCTGTCCGATGGAATTCCAATGCAATCTGCATCCGTGAAGCCATGCAAATTCACTCCATCCATCTATCTGTACCATAGACCATACTCTAATGTGCCCTTCAGGTATCTTAGGACATGCTTACCCACCTTCCAAAAAATCTTGGTAGGCTTAACCATAGCTTGACTCAGCTGGTTAACCGCATAGAAAATGTTTGGTCTCGTGTTCACTAGATACATTAGCGAACTCACTAGCTGTTGATAGATAGTAGCATCCACTATCTCTCCAGAAGTAGCATCCTCTTTCCTCCAGTTTCCTGGAAGAGGAGTATCCATGGGTTTGCAGCTCTCCATGTTAAACTTACCCAGTATCTCCTTTTCATACTTGACTTGAGACACAAAAATTTCACCATCCTGTTGCCACATTTCCAATCTAAGGAAATAATGAAGGAGGCCCATCTCCTTCATTTCGAACTCCATTGCAATATCCTCCTTGCATGAGTGTATCAACTGCTCATCACCAGTCAAAAGTAAATCATCAACATAAAAAAAATGATCAATAGCTTACCCTCAACACAATCTGGTACAGGTTTGCATCTGCTTCACTTTTGGTGAAGCCCAGTCCCATGAAATAGTTGTGTATTTGAGTGTACTAAGCACGAGGTGCTTGCTTCACCCCATACAATGCTCTTTTGAGCCCGCACACATGTGAATCATTGTTGAAGATCTCTAAACCTTCATGCTGCTCTATGTACACCTCTTCCTCAATGATCCCATTGAGAAACACATTTTTCACATCCATTTGATGAATGTGCCATCCCATCTGCGCTAAGAGTACAAGGATCAATCTTATGGAAGAGTACCTTGTGATAGGCACAAAAGTCTCATCATAATCTATCCTCTTGATCTATGAGAAGCCCCGGGCCACAAATATGGCCTTGTATTTCTCCACACTCCCATCAGTAGCTTAATTTACCTTTTAGTTCCATCTCGAACCTACCATTGATTTGTCAACTGGTCTTGGGACTATCTCCCATGCACTGTTTTTGAAAATGGAGTCATACACCTCCACAATTTCATCAACCCAAGTAGGTTGCTGCATTGCTTCCTGAAAGGAATATGGTTCAGTAACAATACATTTTATCATAAGAGCCATGTATCTAGTAAATCGGTCAGGAGACTGTCTTTGTGTGCGCTATGAAGTAGGGGCTCCTACATTCTGTGCAGCATCAAATCTCAGCCTATTAGCTTTCATGGTGCACCTTCTACCATTTCTGATTGATGGCTCTGCATGGGTGATTTCCTCCACTCCATGAACTCCTCATGTGGCTGATCCACACCTTAAGACTCATCCCTGGGAACCAACAGTTCCGCCTCTGCATGCAAGTCTAGCTCCCTCTCAAGGGACAACCGCAAGGCTTCCCCTCATCAAATTTTATATCCCGTCACACAAATTTCATTATGTTGTTTGGAAAATACACAAGATAATTATCGGGTGTTTCTATGTAACCCAAAAAAATCCCAACTTCAACAGTCAGTTCCAGCTTCTTCATGGCATCCTTGGTCACATGCACATAAATGGATGAGCCAAAAATCTTAAAGTGTGAAACATTAGGTTTCTTAACAGTGAAATCCTCTTCAGGTGTAATCATGTCAAGTACTATATGAGGACAACGGTTTTGCACATAAACCACAATGTTGCATGCTTCCACCCACAAATGCATTGGTAGGCCCCGATCATGCAACAATGCTCGTGTTGTACCCACGATCATTTTTTTCTTCCTCTTCGCGACCCCATTTTTCTGTGGGTTATGAGGCGCTATGAGTTCTCTTTGAATTCCTTCTTTGCTACATAATTTCTTGAATTCGTTAGAGATGTATTCTCCACAATTATCACTCCTAAGAGCCTTCACTTTCTTCCCCGGATCTTTCTCCACCAATGCCTTAATCTCACAGAACTTAAAGAATGTTTGATCTTTATTTTGCGTGAAGAAGATCCAACATTTATGAGAAAGGAAGAAGATCCAACATTTACGAGAAAGGTCATCAAAAAATATTACATAGTACTTATGTTTTGTTTTTGAAGCAACCGAGAATGGTCCACACACATTTGTGTGAACTCTCTCAAGGATCCCCGAAGCATTGTTCTCCTTCTCATGAAAGGTGGAATTTATATATGTCCCCATGGTGCAACCCTTGCACTAATCTAACTAAGAAAGTGTTCCCATTGGAAGTCCCATAGATTTTTTTTGCATGAATTTCAAGGCTCCATGATGAAGAAGACCCAATCACCTGTGCCATAATTCGCCCTCATCCCAGCTCACCACTTTCTCCGCCTTTCCCATCATGGCAACGCAACCATCTACCTCCATATTGTAGATATTATTAACTCAAATCCCTATCCTCTTGTCTTGACCCATTTTTTTATGTCACAAGAAAGTTTTTCCATAACTAAAAACAACGTCATAGCCTTCGCCCCCCAAAATTGTGATTGAGACCAAATTTTTCTTCAGACTTGGTACAAGCATTACATATTTTAATTGAAATGGTTTACCTGAATCCCTCTGAAAGGTAATGGTACCGATCCCAATAGCATTGTACCATTTTTCGTCGCCCATCTTACTCCTCCAAGTCACTAAAAAGTTCCTTATCTCCCGACATGTGAAAGGAAGCGCCACTATCCAAATACCACATTGATCCTAATGCACTTGACACCATGCATGCAATCAAGGATAATTCAAGCTCAAATTTCGAGGCAAGGGCCTCATGAGTTGTAGATGCATCAACCTTATTTTTCTTCTTCTTTTATGGACAATTAGTAGCAAAATTCCCATGTTCGTGACAATGAAAACACTTCACCTTGGACAAGTTTTACTTCTTGCCTTTATACTCATATTTAGAATCGAATTTCTTCCCCTTCACCTTCTTCACCTTGGAAGCCAAAGGAAAATCTTCTTCATCATCATTCTTTTATGAAGATCCATCTCTGGTGTTCTGTTTGAACTCCTCCTGCACCAAATCCAACCATAGTCGTTCCAAATCTAGCAATTTTTCTCATCCGTTGACAGAGTATTAATAACTGTGACAACTCTTAGGAAGTCATATGAGAGCCAAACTCACCAAGTCATCATCAACGACTATTATTCCCACACTCCCCAATTCATCCCGACATTGGAAAAAATTCGTGAGATACTTTGGAATGGTGTCACCCTTGATCTTCTTGAGTTTATCTTTGAGTGTCGATTTCCTATGGTCGTTGTTGTTTTGGAATAGATCCGTTAATGCATTATACATAACATATGGTGTGGCTTTCCCATGGAGGCTTCAGACAATGTGGTCTCATACTCCCTCCAACAAGATCCTTCTTGCCTTTGCCACTTTCTTTTTCCATGCATCAAGATTGGCAGCATCTGCAGCATCTGGCTTAGGAACATATTTTTCAATGAATTCTTTCAAGCCATTGTCTTCGAGTACTGCCTCCATGTTGTCCTTCCAAGAAATGTAGTTTGAGCTTCCCTCGAGTGCATACTATAACCTCAATCCATTGAAAGCCATTTAGATCTTGAATCAACTATAGCACCAAGAAAGTATTTCTGCAAATTTGAATTCTATCCAGTCACAAACTCAGCTCCTGCTTCACTTATGCAATTTCCTGTGCTCCAATACCATGTAGAAATTATACAAACAATATTTATATCTTGGATTCACCCGATCTAACAATGTGGTAAAGTTAAATACTAAATCGCTTCTACAAATATTTTGCGGAATTAAAAACACAATCGCTAATCACATGAACATGAAGAAATATCAATCACACATAACACAAATAATTTCCCAGGGAAATATTACAGCGAAAAACTCCACTATCTTCTATTGTATATTATATTTGTAGAATTTTTTAACATTGATGTATTACCGGATTCTCCTGATCTAACAATATTTATCTTCTTTCTAAATACAAAATCCTTCCACTGTTAAACTTGCGGAAATTTAAAACTCAATTGCAAACACATGTGAATATATTCAATCACATTTAACACAGTTGTTTAATGGGAAAACTTAAAGCTAAAAACCCCAACTATCATATATTATGTATATCAATGGAATCATGTAATAATCTCATACAAATCTTAGTACATCAAGCTCTCAGTAAAATGTAGATTCATTACACACTGTCATGTAGAAATTTGCATCTCCATGCACCTATTTCTTGCCTTGTGACAGCCTGCCTCCACTGCGCAATCCCTGCTGAAGAAGACCCCTCAATGAATTCGAATTGGCCTTGCCATTATGGGAATTTTGAGGTCTAAAATGAGCCTCCTAAGAAAATAATAAAATAATAGCTAAATCAATAAAATAATATTTATGGATTTTCAATTCACTTTTTGCACCACAATCCATGTAACCATGGTTAAATTCAATTCAAAAGTTGTATCAAAATAAAATTAATAAAAAAATTGTATTGATGTGACTGTAAATAAGAATGAGTTTTTCAAGAAAATGTCATTATCATTGAACAACTAAGGAATTTGTCCTTTGTACTTAAATAACTTAAAATAAAATATAAATATAAATTCATAAATTCTTAATTATATAGTATGTTATTAATTAAAATTTATATTTTTTAAATTGTATAATAACATGTAATTAATTTACTATATAAAAATAATATAATAAATGTAATATATTATTTTATGTATGAATTTTATTCAAAAAGTGTGAAATGACATTTATTATGAGTACTTTACTTTGACTTTAAAACTACTTAGAGCACTACCATGGTTAACCATGAGTTTTTCAACCACCATTGAGAATGTGACAAGTAAGAACCTTTAACACAAACAATACCACCTCAACCATTAGGGATGGTGACATCCCCTAAAATGTGATTGGTTCTCATAAAGTGACTTTTGATTGTACATTTTACTTAGGAGGCCCATTTAGACCTCAAAATTCCCCTAATGCTTGACTGCGCAATCTTCATTGGCAACTCCAATGTGTGTCAGATGCATTGAATGCATCACTATAGTCACAACGGATAGTCTATCTCACCCTTTCACCTATCTCTCCACTAGGTCTCCACTGAAACTGACATGCACTGCAGTTAACTTTTTTTTCCGTTCATTTGTTAGTGCGTTATTAGTTGTGAATTAATTAACTAATTAATTCACTTAACTCTCACTAGTGTATCTTTCAGTTAGACTAGATACAACTAGCTCAACTGAGTTAAACTAAATAACAACTCCATAAACTACTCTTCTAACTCTGTCATAACTTTTCCACTTCAGTTCTAATTGATTCCTTCATGCATGAGCCACCAATAAACCCTAGGAATTGCATAATTCCTTTAGCCCACTGATTTTCCAAATCTTTTCATTGAAATAAATTGCTCCAAGAGAATAAGTTGATGTTTATTGTCGGATTATTATTAAGAGCTAATAATAATCGAAATGCATCTATTTTTAGATCGAAGATTTATAAATAGACTTCGTCCAATATTCTAAAAATATAATTTCATCTATTTTCCACATTTGACCAACCATCTACAAATAGCATCCTGCAACTTATAGAATATGCTCACCATGTCTAAAAATAGACATACACCTAAAAATAGCCCGCGGGAACCACTTAGTGAAGGTGCTTACTTTTCACTAAGCTCATAATCTTGGTGAATCTCAACACTCCCTCTCAACAAGATAGGGATTATCCTTCACCCCAACCTCTATGGTATTCGAATTTTCTCCTGTCGAGCGCCTTCGCCAGAATATCTGCATCCTGATCTTCCGTAGGAATGTACTGAAGCAACATGATCTTCCACTGCACACAATATCTGATATGATGATACCGGATATCAATATGTTTATATCTATCATGAAACATAGGATTAATCGAGAATTTAATGCAACTCTGATTATCACAATGTATCACTGTAGGATCTAAATATGAACCGAACAAACCGACCAGGATCTTCCTCATCCAGATAGCCTCACATGCAGTTTGACTTGCTGCCATGTATTCTGCTTTTGCTGAACTGAGTACCACGGATCTTTGTTTCCTATTGTACCAAGAAACTGTTGTAGATCCGATACTGAAAACCCCTCCTGATGTGCTCTTTCTGTCCGTTAGGCTTCCTGCCCAATATGCATCTGTGAAGCCATGCAACTTCACCTCATCCTTCTGTTTGTACCATAAGCCATACTCAGATGTGCCCCTGAGATACCTCAAGACATGCTTGCCTACCTTCCAAAAGAGCTTGGTAGGCTTAACCATTGCTTTTGAAAGTTGGTTCACAGCATAGCATATGTCCGGTCTTGTGTTAACTAAATACATGAGCGAACCCACCAACTGTCAATAAATAGTGGCATCCACTACCTTTGCCGATGTAGCATCCTCTTTCCTCCAATTTCCTGGAAGAGGAGTATCCATGGGCTTGCAGTCCTCCATGTGAAACTTACCAAGTATCTCCCGAGCATACTTTCCTTGAGACACAAACAGTTCACCTTCTCGCTGCCATATTTCTAATCCAAAGAAATAATGAAGGAGTCCCATATCCTTCATCTCGAACTCCTTTGCAAGATCTGCCTTGCATGAGTATATCAACTGCTCATCACCCGTTAGTATTAAATCATCAACATAAAAAAAAATGATTAAAAGCTTACCATCCACCACAATTTGGTACAGGTTTGCATCCACCTCACTCTTGGTGAAGCCAAGTCCAGTGAAACAGCTGTCGATCCATGTGTACCAAGCACGTGGTTCTTGCTTTAGCCCATACAACACTCTTTTGAGTCTGCACACATGCGACTCACTGCTAAAGATATCAAATCCTTCAGGCTGCTCAATGTACACCTCTTCCTCAATGATCCCATTAAGAAGTATAGTCTTCACATCAATCTGATGAATGTGCCAACCCATCTGTGCTGAGAGAGCAAGGATGGTCCTTATGGAAGAATACCATGTGCCAGGTGCAAAGGTTTCTTCATAATCAATCCCCTCGATCTGTGAGAAGCCCTGGGCAAAAAATCTTGCATTATACTTATCGACGCTCCCATCAGCAGCTTGCTTTACCTTATAGATCCATTTTGAATCTACCACTGATTTACCCACCGGCCTTGGAAAAATCTCCCAAGCATTGTTTCTGACAATGGAGTCATACTCCTCCACCATGGCATCTACCCATGTGGGCTCCTGTGCTGTTTCTTCAAAAGAAGATGGCACAGTCATGATACACTTGCTCATAAGAGCCATGTATATAGTAAATCGGTCAGGTGATTGTCTCTATCTACGCTGTGATGTAGGGTCTCCTACATTATATGCCGCATCAAGCTTCAGTCTCTCAGCTTCTGTGGTACGTCGTCTATCAGATCTGATGTTTGGTTCTGCATGAGTGGACTCCTCCACTCCATGAATCTCCTCTTATGGTTGATCCACATCTAGAGGCTCATCTTAGTGAACAAGAAGTTCTTCCTCTGTATGCAAGTGTAGCTCCCTCTCAAGTGACAACGTCATGGTTTTCACCTCATTGAATTTTGTATCCCATCGCACCACAGTCATTCGACTGTTTGGAAAATATACACGATAATTATGGGATGTTTCTATGTACCCCACAAATATCCCAACTTCTGCAGTTGGCTCCAGCTTCTTCCTGGCGTCCTTTGTCACATGAATGTAAACAGATGAGCCAAAAATCTTCAAATGATAAATATCAGGATTCTTACCAGTAAAAGATTCTTCAGGTGTACTCATGCCAAGTACTCTATGAGGACAACAGTTTTGCACATAAACCGTAGTGTTGCATGCTTTCGCCCACAAGTGCATTGGTAGGCCCTATTCATGCAGCATAGCTCATGCAGCACCCACGATCGTTCTGTTCTTCCTCTCCACGAACCCATTCTGCTATGGGTTATGAGGCGCTATGATTTCTCTTCGAATTCCTTCTTTGCTACAAAATTCTTTGAATTCGTTCAAGATATATTCACCACCATTATCACTCCGTAGAGCCTTCACTTGCTTCCCTGAATCCTTCTCCACCAATTCTTTAAACTCACAGAACTTTGAGAATGTTTTGCTCTTCTTCTGCATGAATAAGATCCAACATCTACGAGAATAGTCATCAACAAATATAACATAATACTTGTGTTTTGTTGTTGAAGCAACCGAGAAAGCTCCACACACATCTGTCTGAATTCTCTCCAGGATCACCGAAGCACAGTTCTCCTTCTCATGAAATGTTGTATTCACAAACTTACCCATAGTACATCCCTTGCACTGATTTGACTATGCAAGAGTACCCTTGGGAAGTCCAGTAGAAATCTGTTGCAAAATATTCAAGGCGCCTGTTGAGCCTCAAGATTGTGCTTTCTTTCATCTTACTTTACCTCATTTTCCTTTGTCCATTGTTATCCCAGACCCAATCGATCAATGAAATTAGTTAAAATTACTTTTAGAATGATTAACATGGCTAACTTGCTAAGTTTTGTGATTTTTGTCATTATAATGCAAACTGGCTACAGAATGCAGACATTCCGTAGCTAACCGGCAATTCTGTAGCTGTCTTCACGTTCAGGCATGTTCCAGGTGTCCTCTCAAGAAAAACCACATATGGGTATATTCCACGTCATGTCCACATTGTTCGTTGCTCACCATGAAGGAAAAATTGAATTCTGGATATGGTTTTGGTACGTGGGAACTCATTTAAGGAAGCAGATTTCTAATAGGACTGTCGTAGTCCAGATGTCCTTTTCCTTTTAACACTGCCACTTTAAGAGTCCTAGTATGATTTCGATAAGGAAAGACAATGATCCCCGAATTGTTGCAAGTCTTGTTATGTAAATTTGTTATAAAAACACTTGGGAAACCGAGAGATAGGCTAGATTTTTGCTCTAGATTTTGCTTAGATTTCATGCTATATTTCTGAAGACGCAGACTACTCTGTTCAAGTTATTTTTCCTTTAATGAAGAAGACAGCATTGTTTTGAAAGCATTGATTTGATTTGGAGTTAGATTCCGTCTGGTGGTAGAGGGCCCCTGCCTCCTGCACGGCTTTACTTTCGTAATTTAGATAAGTATCTTAGTTGTTTTTACATTTTTGAAGTTGAGTTCATAGTTAATTTCATTAGCCACTATAGTTATAATTTTTCTAAGAACTCTTCCAAAAGAAGAAACTCTTCCAAAAGATCATGATAATGAATGAGAAATGGCTATAGTGTTGTAGGATTTAATTGTAATTTCTTTTGTTCACTATCACAATTGAACTTAGACTAAGAAAACTCTTCCAAAAAATCCTTATGATGTCTAAGACATGTCTGTGATACTGAATGTTTCAGTTGTTTGTTTTCACTAAGTAACATGGCTGATCTTGCTCTTAAAACACTTTTCCAAAATATCATAATGATGGGTAGGAGATAGCTGTGACATCTTAGTTTTTAAATTGCTTTCAGTCTTTATGTTTGCATTTGCACTGAATTGTACAGTCAGGATTGTTCTAAGAAGCTCTTCCAAAATACCAATCATGATGGACAAAACAGACTGTATAATCCCATAGATTAATGCATGATAACCTAGTTAGGATACTCCGGAGTAAAATTGCATTTAACTCATGCTCTGTTATTTTGTTTTAAGTTTGATAATGGCTTGTTAGTTCAACACTATTTTAGACTAGTGACATCTTAAGTTCAGTTTTAGCTTAACTCATTGCATTTTCACTCCACATTCAGTTGTCATCCATTGCATATTAGATTACATCAGTTGTTAAACTTAACAAAACGACCTTCATTATTTACAAAACCTCTTCTTGTTCCAAATCTATAATTGATTCATAACCATATGAACAGAAGACAGTATCATTCCAAGGCCTGAAGTACTTTTGCAACTTCCTTTATCATCTCACAAACAAAATTTTCCTCAAAAGACTATTCTAAAAATCTATAACCTTTGAGTGAAGTGTAGTGGTATCAAACTAAGTTTCAGAATAGGGTTAGGAACTAGTCTTAGAGTAGAGATCTTATGATGATACCAATATTTTCCTCCAAATATGTTTCAACAAATCTTTAAACATGGATAAAGTGTTGCATCATTATAAGCTGGTTGTTTGATTGTTTAGTTAGGAGAATTTGTATACTTAGCTGACCATTTCTCAAAGCTCTCCCAAAATACCTTTGATGAAAGAATTGGACAAGTTAAGTTTATGTTTTGATTCATTTCCTTAAAGTCATTATCAAGCTTGGTATTCTGCTTAGTCATAGTTTAGGTTTGATTCTGTTTCAGTATTTGCCTTTGCATTTGTCATTTGTCATCAACTAGTTAGGCTTCACTCTGTTTTTAATCAGTAGCTTCTTTCCACTAGCTTTCTAGTCATTTTCCTTGTGAACATAAAATCATCACAAAAGACCAAAAACATCATAAAACACTAAACACAACGCATTAAGAGACAAACACCTAGGCACATACAGTGCACTTCACTTCAGCAGTTTACCAACCCTGGTTGACAATTAAATGAACTCAATTTAGGAGACTAGGTTGAGACCAAACAGCGCCATGGTGAAGATGGCCCAATCTCCTATGCCATAATTCACCCTCATCCCAGCTCACCACTTCTTCTTCTTTGCCCATCATTGCAGCGCAACCATCTACCTCCAGTTTGTAGAGATTCTTAACTTGAATCCCTATCCTCTTGGTTTGACCCGTTGTTTTATGTCGCATGAAAGATTTTCCCTCGCTGAAAACAACGTCATAACCTCTGTCTTCCATCATTGCGACCAAGACCAATTTCTTCGTCAGACCTGCAACATGCATAACATATTTCAACATAAATGGTTTACCTGACTCCCTCTCAAAGGTAATGTTTCCAATGTTGGTCGCATTGTATCTGTCATCGTCGCCCATCTCTATATGCATTTGGAGATCCTTCTCCTCCAAGTCACTAAACAACTCATTGTCTCCCGTCATATGGAAAGACACACAACTATCAAGATACCACACCAATCACATTGAGCTTGAAACTAAGCATGTGATAAAAGAGAAATCAAGTTCAAATTGTGAGGCTAAGTCCTATCCAGCTGCAGCTCCAGCAGCCTTCTTGTTCTTCTTTTTCTGTGGGAAGTTAGTGGCGAGATGCCCATGTTTGTGACAGTGAAAACACTTCACCTTGGACAAATCCAGCTTCTTGCCTTTAGCCTCAGATTTTGGATGGGATTTCTTCCCCTTCCCTTTCCTTGATTTTGTAGCCAAAGCGCAATTCTCTTCATCATCATTCTTTGATGTAGAGCCATCCCTGGTACTTTGCCTTATCTCCTGCACAAGATCCAACCAAAGTCGCTCCCAACCCGGTAGTTTCTCCCATCCATTGACAGAGTATTCATAGCTATGCAAACTCTTCGGAAGCCCAAGGAGAGCCAAGCTCACCAAATCATCATCATCAACTGTAATCCCCACACTTCCTAGTTCATCCCTACAGTGAACGAACTTCGTGAGATATTTTGGAATATTGTCGCCCTTCTCCATTTTTATTTTTCTAAGCTTATCTTTCAGCGCCAACTTCCTCTAGTCGTTGCTGCTTTGGAAAATATCTGTCAAAGCCTTCCACATTGCAAATGGAGTGGCTTTCTTGTGAAGGCTTGAGACAATATGGTCCTTCACACCTTCCAATATAATTCTTATTGTCTTTGCTACCTTCTTTTGCCATGCGTCAAGTCCTGCAGCATCGCCAGAAGCAGGCTTAGGAACATCGCTATCGATGAACTCCTTCAACCCATTATATTCAAGCACCATCTCCATCCTATCCTTCCAGGCTATGTAATTCGAGCTACCCTCAAGGGCATACTCCAATCACAACCCATTCAAAGACATTTCAATGAATACTCAACTGTCGCACCAAGAAATTTCTGCAGCAAATTCGAATTGTCCACCAGCACAAAACTCAGCACTTATTCACAATTGCAATCTCTAGTGATCAATACTCCTTCGATACCATGTAGAAATTTATTAATATTGACGTATTACTGGATTCTCCTGATCTAAAAATATTTATCTTCTTGCTAAATACATAATCCTTCCACTGTTAAACTTGCGGAAATTTAAAACTCAATTGCAAACACATGTGAATATATTCAATCGCACATAACACAATTGTTTAACGGGAAAGCTTAAAGCTAAAAACCCCAACTATCATATATTATGTATATCAATGGAATCATATAATAATCTCATACAAAGCTTAGTACATCAAGCTCTCAGTACAATGCAGATTCATTACACACTGTCATGCAGAAATTTACATCTCCATGCACCACTTTCTTGCCTCCTGATAGCCTGCCTCCACTGCGCAATCCCTGTTGAAGAAGACCCCTGAATGATGCCTTGACTGCGCAATCCTCATTGGCAACTCCAATGTGTGTCAGATGCATTGAATGCATCACTATAGTCACAACAGATAGTCCATCTCACCCTTTCACCTATCTCTTCACTGGGTCTCCACTGGAACTGACATGCACTGTAGTTAATTGTTGTTTTTGTTTAGTTGTTAGTGAGTTATTAGCTGTGAATTAATTAACTAATAAATTCACTTAACTCTCACTAGTGTATCTTTCAGTTAGACTAGATACAACTAGCTCAACTGAGTTTAACTCACTTAACTGAGTTAAACTAAATAACAACTCCATAAACTACTCTTCCAACTCTGTCATAAATTTTCCACTTCACTTCTAATTGAGTCCTTCATGCATGAGCCACCAATAAACCCTAGGAATTGTGTAATTCCTTCAGCCCACAATTTTCCAAATCTTTTCACTAAAATAAAGTGCTCCAAGAGAATAAGTTGATGTTTATTGTCGGATTATTATTAAGAGCTAATAATAATCGACATGCATCTATTTTTAGATTGACGATCTATAAATAGACTTCGCCCAATATTCTAAAAATAAAATTTCATCTATTTTCCACATTTGACCAACCATCTACAAATAGCATCATGCAACTTATAGAATATTCTCACTATGTCTAAAAATATACGTACACCTAAAAATATCCTCCGGGCCCCACTTAGTGAAGGTGCTTACTTTTCACTAAGTTGATCATCTTGTTGAATCTCAACAACGAATAGTCCAGCTCACCCTTTCACCTATCTCTCCACTGGGTCTCCACTGGAACTGACATGCACTGTAGTTAACTGTTGTTTATGTTATGTTGTTAGTGAGTTATTAGTTGTGAATTAATTAACTAATTAATTCACTTAACTCTCACTAGTGTATCTTTCAGTTAGACTAGATACAACTAGCTCAACTGAGTTTTAACTCACTTAACTAAGTTAAACTAAATAACAACTCCATAAACTACTCTTCCAACTCTGTCATAACTTTTCCACTTAAGTTTTAATTGAGTCCTTCATGCATGAGCCACCAATAAACCCTAGGAATTGCGTAATTCCTTCAGCCCACTGATTTTCCAAATCTGTTCACTGAAATAAAGTGCTCTAAGAGAACAAGTTGATTTTTATTGTTAGATTATTATTAAGAGCTAATAATAATCGACATGCATCTATTTTTAGATCGACGATCTATAACTAGACTTCGTCTAATATTCTAAAAATAGAATTTCATCTATTTTCCACATTTGACCAACCATCTACAAATAGCATCCTGCAACTTCTAGAATATGCTCACCATGTCTAAAAATATACATACACCTAAAAATAGCCTTCGGGCCCGACTTAGTGAAGGTGCTTACTTTTCACTAAGCTCATCATCTTGTTGAATCTCAACAATATTATGGATCATGAAACAATTACATACAAAACTCTTATCATAAGAGCCCTCAGTACATCAGCTAATTGTCTCACACTGTCATAAAAAAATTAGCAAACTCCTTAGCCAATTTACTGTCTCCAGACAATCTACCTTCACTGCGTAATCTCTATTGAATGCAATCCCTGAATTGATGCAATCCTTCCTGCCTTGACTGTGCAAGTATCATGGGCACATCCAATGTGTGTTTACTTTCATGTGTGCAAGCAGATAATGTCACAAATGGTAGTCAACTTCCCTTTCACCTAGAAATCAAGTGGGTCTCCACTGGATCTGACATGCATGCAGCTAATAATAGTAAATATTCAGTTGCATGTGAGATCACTGCATGTGAATTAATTAATATTTAATTCACTAAATCTTTCACTAGTGTATCTTTAGCTACAACTAGCACAACTAAGTTTAACTCACTTAACTGAGTTAAAATATTTACAACTTGCACAAACTCATGCACCACTGCACTTCAAACTCTGTTACAACTAGAATTACTCTGCATGTCCCACCAACCAACCTCTAACTCGAAATTCACTAGCTAACTGAATTTTCCACTTTCGTTAACTATTTCAAGTCCAATTGAGAATAGATTACAGTTTAATGTCCATCTAAATTAAGGGATAGTAAAAATAGACATGCACCCAAAAATATCCTTGTGGGCCCCACCCTAGTGTAGGTGCTTAATGCAACCATGTGCTTAATGCAACAAGGTGCTTAATTCACTAGTGTGGGTGTTGAATCTTCTTGTTGAATCTCAACAGTTTCATTCAATTATGCGCCAAACTTAGGTTATACTTTAAGAGTTGGAGAACTTATTTTTATTGCTCGATGTGATCTTCCATTGCTTGAACCTTATAATTTTCTCTTAAATATGATGTGATGGAAGATGGATGGTATCCATAAAGTGCCATAAATGGGGTCATTTTTGCAGTAGTGTGGAAGGAAGTGTTATACCACCATTCAGCCTGAGGTAACCACTTGACCCAATGTTTTTTTTTATCAAATACAAAGAAATGAAGATATCCTTCCAAACATTTGTTCACTATCTCAATTTTCCCATCATATTGAGGATGATAATATGATATATGAGCTAGTTGATTACCTAGACAAGAAAATAATTTTGTCCAAAAATTTCCAGTGAAAATGGGATCTCTATTGCTTACAATAATCTTTGGGTTTCCATGTAGCTTTTGAATTGTTTCCATAAATGCAGTAGCAATTGTACTGGATTTAAATGGATGAGATAATGCACAAAAGTGTGCATACTAGGTAAGTCTGTCAACTACCACCATGATGACACTCTTTCCTTTCGACTTGGGTAAACCTGTGATAAAATCCATTGGAACCTCCTCCCAATGTTGACTTGGAATGGATAAAGGTTGTAGTAGACCCGGGGTCTTAATTGTCTCAACTTTATTTTATTGGTAGACCAAACACTCTACCACAAACTTTCGAATATGAGATTTAAGGCCATCCCAAAAAAATTCTTTCTTGACCCTGTGGTAAGTTTTTAAAAATCCTAAGTGTCCTACTAAGGGAGAGGTGTGCAATTCCAAAAGAATGTTTTGTTTTAGTTGGGAATTCTTACAAAGATATAAGCGATATTTGTACCATAATAAATCATTTTTCCAGCTAAATGTATAAGATGTATTGGGATTTGCTACAACTTTTGAATGAGTGACCACACTTCTTCACCATTCTTCCATTCCTCTCTTTCTTTAGTTATCCAATCTGGTTGGATAATAGAAATGGCACAAACCAATACTTCCACATCCTCATCCTTTCTTGAGAGTGCATCTGCAACAAAATTTAGCTTCCCTTTTTTGTAGATGATTTCAAACTCATAACCCAACATATTTTTGACCCATTTTTGTTGCTCTTCTGAAGATAGTCTTTGTTCCAAAAAGTATTTAAGACTATCATGATCTATTTTTATCTTGAAGTGTCTTCCTATTAGGTAAGGTTTCCATTTCTTTAGTGCATGTAGTATTTCCAACATTTCCTTCTCATAAATAAGTTTTTGTAAATATTTTCTTTTGATTGGATGACTTTAAAAAGAAATGCGTCTTCCATCTTGCATTAAAACAACACCAATTCCATTTCCTCAGGCATCACATTCTACATAATAAAGGTTTTTGTGAAGTCTGGCATAACTAAGATCAGTGCTTGGCACATTGCCTCTTTAATATGTTTAAAGGCCTTAGTTTCTTCTGGAGTCCAAGAAAATGCATCTTTCTTCAGTAATGTTGTTAGAGGTGCTGCTATTCTCCCATAATTCTTAAAAAAATTGCGATAATACCCTATTAACTCGAGAAATCCTCGCAGATACTTTATTGTTGTGGAGATTTTCCATTTCTTAATGGCTTTAATTTTTTAGGGTCTACCTTAATACCTTCATGAGATACAATATGATCCAGATATTCCACCTGCCGTACTCCAAAGAAACAATTGGAGGTTTTTTCATATAATTATTTCTCCTCCAATAGTTTGAGCACCCTGTAAACATGTTTAACATGCTCCTTCCATGACTTGTTGTATATTAGTATATCATCAAAAAATACCAACACAAATTTTCTAAGGAAGAGTTTGAAAATGGAATTCATCAACCCTTGAAATGTAGAAGGTGCATTGGTAAGGCCAAAAGGCATGACCAAAAATTCATAATGACCCTCATGAGTTATAAATGTTGTTTTTAGAATGTCTTCAGTATTCATTCTAATTTGAAGATATCCTAAACGAAGATCCAACTTGGTGAAGTAAATTTCCTCGTGTAATTCATCAATGACAGAAATGGGAAATTTATCTTTAATAATGAGCTTGTTGAGCTACCTATAATCCAGACACATGTGCCATGATCCATACTTCTTGTGCACCAATACTACTGGAGCGGAAAAATAAATTTGACTAGGTTGAATTATAATGGCCTCCAGCATTTCTGCAATCATACGTTCAATTTCACTCTTTTGGACATAGGGATATGTGTAAGGCTTGATGTTTGGAGGAAAACTTCCTAGAATAAAATGAATAACATGATCATAATCATGAATAGGTGGGAGGCCTTTTGGAGTCTCAAATACCTTGGAATGATTTTCCAAGGCATTTTAGATATCTAGAGAAATACATGATTTCGAAGTTTGAAATTATAGTGAGCATAATTGTGAAATTACGCCTCATTGTTCCTTATTTAGAAGTATTTTCATGCCATTAGAGCTGATTATCTTTCCTGGTTTCCCTGCAATACCCCTTAATTCAACTTCCTTTCCTTCCCAAAAAATTTCAAGAAAATTTCTTGAAAATTAAAATCTATCGTACCTAAAGATTGTAACCATTGAACTCCTAGTACAACATCAACACCACCCATTGGAATGGAAAGCATTGGGATATTCAATACATATTCCCTCATGGTTAGCTTTATATTATGGAACTTTTTAGAGAAAATTATATTTCCTCCATTTGCAACCATCACTTGACACTCTAGTTCTAGATATAGGAAGAAATTACATTCCCCAATTATCTTACAATGAATAAAATTATGGGTACTACCCGAATAAATCAACACTATTACCTTTTTCTTCTTTATATGTCCTTTTATCTTGAGAGTTTGAGGAGTGGTAATTCCTGCCAATGCATGACAAGATATGTTCAAATTCATTTCTTCTTTCTCTAAGGTTGGTTCCTGGTGTATATCCCCTTCTTTTGAAGTTTCTTGTTCCTTTTATTCCTCCTCTTCACAATCTATGTAAAATAATTTCTTCTCAACACACTTATGACCTTTAGTGTATTTTCTATCACAACTGTAACAAAGCACTTTTGTTATTTTCTCTTCCAATTGTTGTGGTGTCAAACTTGTAGGTTGTGTAAGGCTAGGAGAAACAACACTTCCATCTTTATAGTTGTGAGGGGTATGCTTCCTTGTTGCCATAATCTTGCTTTCATTTTTTCTCGCCAACCTGAATGTCTTCTCCAGTGAATCAAGTTCCCAAAGGCAAAACTCATGTTGGATGTTATCCTTTAAATTCCCTATGAAATCATCAATCCTATGCTCCTCTAGAATATCATTTACCCTTATATTCAATTTTTTAAAGTCCTCAATGTTGTCCACCATTGAACCCTTTTGTTTGAGATTTATCAATTTGCTAAAGAAGGTGTTGCATTTTGTATCCTCATAATGTGTTGTCATTTCCTCCATAAAAATTTACCAAGTGACAAGTGGTTTACGAGAATAAATCCATCGATACCATATGAACTAATTGGGTTCTAAATATAAAGTTGCAATGCATACCTTTTGTGTGTTTTGCACATTATGGAGATCAAAATATTGCTCCATCTATAATATCCATGTTACCGAATCCTTGCCATCAAACTTCATCATATCGATCTTTGGAATATGGTGGGTCCTAAATCCAACACTATATTCTATAAAATCATGATTAAAAGTTCTTTTTTTCTCATCATGAGTTTCATCTACTACATTTTCGTCATTATGGAGTCATTTCTTGTAGAAACTTTGTCAAACCTTCCATGTCTGCTTTTAAACCATTGATGTCACTTTTTAAACCACCCTTGTCACCTTTTAAACCATCTATGTCCCCTTTTAGCTCATCTTTGGTTTCTCTTTGTGAGAGAGAAATTCGTTTCACATGGTCCCATAATTTTGATATATCATGTTGCACTTCTTTATGTTCATGCATCATAGTATATTTTTCTAAGGGATTAATGGGTATGGAATTCTTTTTGGGAGGCATTTTAGAACCCAATACTGATATAAATGATTCAATATGCCCTTGGAATCACTTCAAACTGATTTTTCAAATAGAAGTTATGCAATTTTAAAACAAAATACACACTTTTTTCTTGCTTTTGAGTAGTGCAATATTGAACCTGATGTATCTCTGTGATTTCAGACCCCCACGATTTGACATTTGGTCCTATAATATTCCTCTTAGTCTTATTTCCAATGCCATAAGTTAGACCTAACTTGGATTCTTCAAGATAAAGTTATTCCCAATCTCCCACAATGGCTTAATTATGGACTGGTTTAGTAGAGCGAACTTGTATGATGTGCCATGTGTCACTTTTTTGACCTTCAACCCTGAAATTAATATTCAAGAAAATAAGGTCCGTTCAATTTCGTCCAATGTTTACAAAATTCAAATCCGATGCCTGAAATGAAAGTTATGATGATTTTCCCTCAGTCTCTTGTTTGAGATGAAATTCTAAAGCCTGAAAAAAACCTACCTTCCTCAGAACATATCTACGAAAATATAGCGAACCAAGATCTGAAATTTGTACACAAGGTTCACCAATATTTGACTCCACATGGTTTCAATTTTAGCTTTTGAAGCTTCGTATAAAAAAACATATATCGAGAATTCCAAGATGGCCTATTTGAAGAAGAGAAACCCTAGAATCCAAAGCTTTGATACCAAATGTTATGTAATTAGCTCAAAAAATAGTAGAAAATATAGATCAATGACTTAGAAATTGTTGGGTGTGGAGTTTGAATATCTTATTTATTTAGATGTATCGCCACGTTGGACCCCTGTTCTTAATGCGGCGGACACACTGCCTGTCATTTGACTTCCGTCAAGGGGGTCCATGGGGGGGCTGCGGTGACCTTTTGGAGCCCCCCCTAGCGAGGGGGTTTCGGGGGCAGTGCCCCCGAAGCTAAAAAAATATGTCAAATTTCCTTGTAAAATATTGTAATTTCGTAGTCAATCTGGGTTGTTCATTAGGCGGATGATCTAAAGAAAAAGTTATGTTTAATTTAGGTTTTTTTGCCCCAGAAGGCAACCCCTCTATTGTATGAGGGTATTGTATTGTATGTATACTCTGAGCGAGAAACATCAAGGGGGACTGTGTGAGAGAGTAAAGGATATTACAATGGATCTACTGTAGGTTGTGACTCTTCATTTTTCTGGATAATCTAAAGGAAGGATTGGTTGTTTCCGTGGACATAGCCCAAGTTGGGTGAACCACATATATCTATGTCTCTCTTGTTTTATATGTTTTCTGTGTTTGTGTTTCCGCATATTGTACGATCTGAAATGTTTAGTCTTACCTTTATGGATGGAATTCAATTGTTTCTTCAAGTTGTTCAATAGTGTAGTGCACCAATCATATAAATTTTTTAGGCATTAAACTGCCAAACTCATGCTTCCATGTGAGGCCTAGTGCAATGAAGTTTACCCGACTACTTGGACTATGGTGAAAAGAAGGATTTTCATGTGTAATCCTTGCACATCTCTAATTGGGATCTAGGTCCCAACCTTTTGAGTATCCTTTGCACAGAATATCCGAATGTAATCATCTACATTCAACCCTCCTGTTGGATTTCCCTGCAATTTCATTGGATGTCCTCTTTGAGAAAGCCTAGTAATGAAATATATGTCTTTGATTTCAATTCTCAAAGGCACCTGATCAATCATGAAACAATCTTCCTCTGGGTCCCAGTAATTAACAAGCATCTCCAGCAATTTGGTATTTTTTTCATATTGGGCATTTTGAAAAATTTGAGCAATCCACATCCTTGAAGTATATCTAAGGAAAATTGGTCCTCTATTACCTCATTATCAATTGCAATATGCTCCCTCTCTCTCCAACTGATGGTCATCCTGAGTCAATTCAACAATTCATCCATTATATTTTTATTTTGAAAAATTACTACATGCATACACGAGTTTCGTTTTTACACAGTCACGTCTATACGCAGCTTGGATATATTCAACCCACGTATACACGGAGGGTTAATCTAAAATAATAATTTCTATGGTGAAATTAAATTAAAATTACTTTAATTGTTAATAAAAATGATTACTAAGACAATTGAGAGGATTACCTGGAAAATTTGAGTTGATTTGGCTGAGAATTGGTCCAGATTGAAGTTTGGGATTTTTTACTCCAAAGATTTTTCTCAAATTCATCAATGCACAAATGACCAAATTTGAGTTCAAAAGGTCTATTTATGCCCAAAATTCATTTTTTTTCAAAACCCACTTGTCTAAAGTTTTGTTTTTACTTTTTGAATTTGTCCAAGACTTCATGACCTTTTGGCTTGTAAGTGCTAGGATAGGTTTTTTTCAGGACCATTTGATGATTTTGAGATCATTTTGACAGCTTTGATTCCATGGCTGCTAACCTGTCATGGAAGGTATTGTGTTCAGAATTGAAATATAGGTTAGGGAATTCACTTTCCATTGCACTTATGAATTCTTGCCTCCATACTAAAATCTTGCCATAGGGTCTAAACCATTTTTAGTCGCCAACTTTTAAAATCATGATATGATGGTAGAGCCATCCTTTACATGGGCTTCCTGGTTAGATCCTCGCTAGCATATGTCGCCCATGCAAATTGTGTAGACTCGGGATTCCTCTTTAGCCTCGCCATGACTTATGCGACGAAGATTCATTCTTCTTCTTCTTTGTTATCTTTCTAGCTATATACCCTAGAGGCTCCCTTTTGCTAAGTTGTTCTACTACATTGCATATTGACCATTTGTATATCTTGGCCTTAAGCCGGCTTCACTTGGACTCGTGTATAAGCCAAATTTTTGACCATGTCATTCTTCAAAGTCATCCTTGCAATCACTTAGCATCTGCAACTTGACACCCTTTCTCGTGGACAAATTATTCCTCTGATTGTCATCTACCAGTTTCACCACCTTGCATTGATCATAGGATTGATTGTTCCTATCCCACGAACTAGTGCATATGTTCACCGACACTCATTATATCCAATGTATTATAGGCATTCTTTTATTATTTTTCAAGCTTTCAATACGAAAAATACAAAAAAATCAAATATCTCAAAAAGTGCGGGAATGGGACATTACTCCATATTTGATGGTAGCTAAGAGTCAGTTGTGTCACCCTTGAAAAACTCACAAAAAATCTAATTATTTTCTCCATTTTGGATGGGATTTAGTTTGACTTAAGAGAACCATAACCTTATTATCAAGTCAGTACTCCCACGGTTGGTTATCTCTTCCAATCATATGGAGGGTTTTTTCGTGCCTCTTGAATGACAAACTTATACACAGTTATCATATGCTTCCATAGTCACATTGAGTCATGCTTTTTTTCAAGGGAGGTAAACTTGAGTTGGCCTTTCTGTGGTGTCTCTTGACTCATTTTTCAGTTGGCCATCCCCGGTCTATCAGCATCTTGTTGTATCACATCATCTATTTGTTCCTTTTCTCGTGCTGGTTTGAGAAGGTCTCCATTAACTTCTTGTCGGCGGGTTTTTCTCTTACCGACTTGGACAAATTTCTCTGAGAGTAAACCTAGAGCTGCACCCTGGCCCTATTTACATCATTGATAGGTGACCTTGTGCTCAGCATTTGATCAACACCATGGTTCTTTGACTAATTGGTTTCCCTTGTGTTCAACTTCATCTTTCATTATCACACCTGAGATTCGTGAAGTACCTTGGTTTCCATTTGACCCTATCAGTGGATTCCTTGCTTCTTTATCAGCTTTCATTATTGGTTTGTTCAAAGGGTTTTTTTCATGCACTAACTACATTTTGTGCATACCGGAAAAGTGATTCGGGTTGGTTACTTCACTTTTCTTCATCTGATTCCATCCAAATATTGGCCTACAGGATACAGTCGCACTGAATTGATGTGGGATGCCTTAATGCCTTCCTTCTAGTAGATATTTTCCCATCGACTCTCACACATTGCTCTGGGAATAAGGTCTAGAGTCCTTTTGTCAGCACCTTAGGGTTTGTAGTCATCAATGGAAAATTCCTTCGCTATTAATAGTGAGAATACATCAATGTCTCTTGATCAGTATATTCTATCAAGTGTTTGACTTATCCTCATTTATTCACATTTGTTAGATTCTACTGGGGTACCTTGACTCTGATCATCATTATCGGTAACTTGTCTCGCGTTTGTGAATAGTATACATTAATTATGACCAGTAATCAAATTATTTCTCACATGGTTGACTTCAGCTCATTTATTTCCATAGTGTATAATTGTACCATGGTGATCGGTGAAGACCTCGGTTTTGCATCAGCATGCTTTGGTTCACTTTGAAATCTCTTTCAATTTTCTGCCAGTGACACCATTCACCCTTATATGTTGAAGTTCATCAAAGCAACATTCTATATGTTGGCACCCGAGTAGCGTGCAGTACCACTTTTCCACCATTTATGATTTGTTACTGGGAGATTCAGTTGTGACTTCAGTGATCAGATACCTTTGCAACATCATTAATCAGTCTTCTATATGTGATACTTCGACATGACTTTGATAGTACTTTAGGGTAGTGATCAGATGATTCATTATGTACTTTATAGTTTCTGCTATACTTGCATACATATTGGATCTGCTCCATACTTGTTATGTGGACATGCTTTACTTTCACTAAGCATGGATATGCCCGCCTTAGACATGAGCTTGCTTTCTTATTTCTTTCACTAGTTTTTGGCAGGCTGAAATCTGGTGAAGTCTTCTTAAGTCCTCGCAAGATTCTTCTTATGCACATAATACATTTTGGCCATCATGTACCCCTTCTGACCTCATATATTAGGGGGCATCTCTTATAGCATCATTTATCACCTCTATATACTTAATGATCTATATATTGGCCTTGGGTAGCCCTTCCCATTCAGACTTGGTCATTTTCTTAAAAAAAAATATTTTTAATTCCATATGCGACTCTGCCCTATCAAAAACGTGTGAAAACGCAGGTCTACTCATATCTGACCCGCGTATATAATTTAAAATATTAAAATAATATAAAACTCCTTATTATTTTGGTGGGGTTTATGGGTTACACTGGAATCCCACCAACAGGAGTCTGTGGCCAAACTGTTTCCCAATTGAAAAAATTGTTTTGAGGAAGTATAAATACACCTCATGGAGAAGTCCTAAAGGGGGAGGGAGATAGGTATTAATTGATCCAGATTTATGCAGGAACACAACAAAATATAGAAATAGACATAAACACAGAGATGCAGCAGAAACAATACTTCATTTTATTTAAATCAAATGACTGAAATATGCTTACAGACATAATGGAAATATAAATAGCTAGGGTGCTGGTAGAATATCTCTAAGAAGGGATGTGGTGTCTACAAACCTCTGAATTGTGTTACAATGAGGCTCGAGGTCCTATTTATTATTGAGAAACAATGGAAAACTCCAAACGTCCAAAAACCTAAACCTAGGAGATGAAGTGCCAAAACTATGGGTCCCGTTTAGGTAAATTGGTGTTTCAACTTCCCAGGGACGTAACTTTGGCATACGATCTCCATTTGATGTGCTCAATATCTTGTTAGAAATATATCTCTGATGATTTTAACTTAAGGCTCAACCTCTCTTTTTTTCCCCAAAAAACGTCATTTACTGCCTCAAAACGGCTCCGGAAGTTCAAGACTCGAAAAACTGTCAAAAATAGTAAGTTGTGCTGAGATTGAAAAACTAAAAGAGACAATGGTGGGACCCCAAGTGGAATAGGTGGGCGGCCACCAATATCCACCTGGATCATTCCTCCCTCCTTAGGAAGCAATGGTCCCCATTGCGTTGAGATCCTCCATGAGATGAGGCAACTGTTGTTGAACTAGGCATTTGAGATGTCATGGACCTGCGGGCAGACATGTTGGATGCATTTAGGAAATTTGGTTTCTCTATCAACCTCAAACAGTACATGTGTGGATTCTGTATGTTTAGTTTCCAGAGGTATGGAAACATCAGGCGACGATTTGTCGGGGGTCATATCAATGGAGTGCTTGTCTTGACAGTGTAGAGGAACCTCTGTGAGTGAAGAGAAAATTTCCTCGTATTCCTCCATGAATTTATCCATCTGTTGCAACCGTGTAGGGACACCCTGTTTCGAGGTTGTGGCGACAATTTTATTGTTTCCCTGTGATCGAGTTGTAAGGAAAATAAATTTCCTGGTTTGGGAAACAATCTTACTGCATTGTTTTGCAGTATTCAAAGAGATGACAGGAGGTGGTACTACCTCTGGTATCTTGTACAAGTTATTTCCCAAAGTAATAACAACAGCACGAGGCCTAGACTCATACATAGCATGTCACCTCCACAAGTATGGTTGGCCCAATAATACATCAGCTACATCAAGAGGAGCAACATCACACAATACTTCGTTCATGAATGGCTTGATACTGTATGGAAGGTGACACTGTTGGTGGATGCAAATATCTCTCCCGGGGTGAAGCCACCTGATGGTATACGGCTCCAAGTGTGCTATGGTCGGTAGGCCGAGCCACTTCATGACCTCTGCTACAATGAGGTTCTTTTGGCTTCTGCTATCGACAAGGAATTGCAGTGGAGAACCCTTCACCCACATCTGCAAATGGAAGAGGCTCTCCCCCTCCTCTGGATTTTCGGGATCCTCCCTTTGGATCCTAGTGGTGGCAACAATCGCACTGGGATCCGCATCAATGATCTACTTCCCTTTGTCATTTCCTTTTTCTAGTTCTGACATAGGACCAGAAAATGCATCTGAGGTGCCTTTAGTTCGACCACCGACGAATGTTTGGCCCGACACTTGTTTGTGCTATGAGTGGGGATGTTATGAAATTCACAACGCTTCCCTGTTTCCTTCATTGGATTTGTGGTGTTTTTATGAGTCATACCGCTTTGGCCTTGCCCCTTGTTCTTCAGTTTGGGGGCACCTTTCCCTGGATTCGGATTTGCAGATGCAATGTCTCGCTTCTTCTGCTTAAATTTCTACTCGATCTTGGCAGCATAGCGATATGCCATGCCAAGAGATGTAATGTCGAGGAGCTCCATTTCCTCCTGAATATGTTTGTGCAGAAAATTGTGATACTTGAGCACCAAATGTCTCTTTGAATCTTTAATACCCAACTTTGTGCGCAGGGTATGGAACAAATTCGTCAGTTCGTGGACATATTGATCCCTTTGTTGCCGCAACATGGTCCATTGGATGTATTTGTCCTCATAGCTCCCCATGGGTTAATATTGTTCCTTGATGACATCTCGGAACAAATTCCAAGCGGGTGTGGCCAAGAACAAAGAGGGTTCCCCTTCGTCCTCTTGCTCACAGTAGGTTTCCCACTAGTCTTTTACATGGTGGGCGACTTTGAGGAGTGCAAAATTATTTTTTTCTCAGTCGGAGAAATCATGGACTAAGAAATACCCTTCCAGAAAATTTAACCATCTATATATGGCGTCTGCATCTATCTGGCCAAATATAGGAATGTAAAAGTTTACCTGTACCTTGAAGGGAGTGGCGCCTCCATAGTGGCTATTGGATGCGGATGCGTCGTAGGTGGGCAGTCATTGAAGGATATAAGAAAATTTATCTGTCATCGCGTTCATTTGTTTCTCGAGGGCCTCCTCAAACAATATTTTGATAGGATCTCCTGCTCCCTTGTCTTTATTTTCTTCCGCCATGGAAGGTCATCAGGGTTTGCGAGGCTGATTTCGCAAGGGTTCAACAATATCGAGCCCTAACTCCTTATACCCTGACAGCGATGGGGACATGCAAAGAAAAACAGAGAAAGAGCAGATTGCTCTGATACCACGAATCCAGATTTATGCAGGAATGCAATAAAATATAGAAATAGAAATACTTCATTTTATTTAAATCAAATGACTGAAATATGCTTATAGACATAAAGGAAATAAAAATAGATAGGGTGCTGATAACATATCTCTGAGAAGAGATGTTGCGGTTACAGACCTCTGAATTATGTTACAATGAGGCTCGAGGGCCTATTTATTATTGAGAAACAATGGAAAACTCCAAACGTCCAAAAACCTAACCCTAGGAGATGAAGCGCCAAAACTATGGGCCCCGTTTGGGTAAATTGGTGTTTCAACTTCTCGGGGACATAACTTTGGCATACTATCTCGGTTTGATGCGCTCAATAGCTCGTTAGAAAGATCTATTTGAGGGGTATAAAGTTATGCTTAGTCACTCTTGTTTTTCCCAAAAAACGTCGTTTAGGGCCTCAAAATGGCTCTGGAAGTTCAGGACCCGAAAAACTATCAAACAGTAAGTTGTGCTGAAATTGAAAAACTGAAAGAGACAATGGTGGGGCCCCAAGTGGAATAGGTGGGTGGCCACCAATATCCACATGGATCATTCCTCCCTGCTTAGGAAGCAATGTTCCTCATTGCATTGAGATCCTTCATGAGATGAGGCAAATGCTGTTGAACTGGGAATTGGAGATGTCATGGACCTACGGGCGGACATGCTGGATGTGTTTAGGAAATTTGGTTTCTCTATCAGCCTTAGATAGTACATGGGTGGATTGTGTATCATTAGTTTCCGGAGGTATGGAAATATCAGGCGACGGTGTGTCGGGGTTCATATCAACAGATTGCTTGTCCTAACAGTGTAGATGAACCTCTATGAATGAGGAGAAAATTTCCTCGTATTCCTCCATGACTTTATCCATCTGCTGCAGCCGTGCAGGGGAGCCTTGTTTCGAGGTTGTGGCCACAATTTTCTTCTTTCCCTATGAACGAGTTGTAAGGAAAATAAATTTCCTGGTTTACGAAACAATCTTAATGCGTTGTTTTGCAGTAGTCAAAGAGATGACAGGAGGTGGTACTACCTTTGGTATCCTATACAAGTTATTTCCCAAAGTAATAACAACAGCACGAGGTCTAGACTCATACATAGCATGTCACCTCCACAAGTATGGTTGGCCCAATAATACATCAGCTACATCAAGAGAAGCAACATCACACAATACCTCATTCATGAATGGCTTGATACTGTATGGAAGGCGGAACTGTTGGCGAATATGGATATCTCTCCCGGGGTCAAGCCACCTAATGGTATACGACTGCGGGTGTGCTATGGTCGATAGGCCGACCCACTCACGACTTATGCTGAAATGAGGTTCTTTTGGCTTCCGTTATCGACAAGGAATTGCAGTGGAGAACCCTTCAACCACATATACGAATGGAATAGGCACTCCCCCTCCTTTGGATCCTCGGGATCGTCCCTCTGGATCTTGGTGGTGGAAAAAATCCCACTGGGATCCACATCAATGATCTTCTTCCCTTTGGCATTGCCTTTGTCTTGTTCTAACTAAGGATCAGAAAATGCATCTGATTTGGGTGCCTTTAGTTCGGCCACCAACGAATGTTTGGATCGACACTCATTTGTGCTATGAGTGGGGCTGTTATCAAATTCACACCAATTCCCTGTTTCCTTATTTGGATTTTTGGTGTTGTTATGAGTCATACCACTTTGGCCTTGCCCCTTGTTCTTCAGTTTGGGGGCACCTTTCCCTGGATTCAGATTTGAATATTCAAATTCTGCTTCTTCTACTTAAATTTATGCTCGATCTTGGTGGCATAGCGATATTCCATGCCAAGCGATGTAATTTTGAGGAACTCCATTTCCTCCTGAATATGTTTATGCAGACAGTCGCAGTACTTGAGCACCAAATGTCTCTCTAAATCTTTAATACCCAAGTTTTTTCACAGGGTATGGAACAAATTTTTTATTTTGCGCACATCTTGATCCCTTTGATGCCGCAACGTGGTCCATTGGATCTATTGTCCTCATAGCTCCCCACGGGGTAATATTGTTCCTTGATGTCGTCTCGAAACAAATTCCAAGCAGGTGTGGTCGGGAACAAATAGGGTTCCCCTTTGTCCTCTTGCTTACAGTAGGTTTCCCACTAGTCTTTGACATGGGGGGCAGCTTTGAGGAGTGCAAAAATAATATTTTCTTGGTTGGAGATATCATGGACCGAGAAATACCCTTCCAGCAAATTTAACCATCTATCTATGGCCTCTACATCTCTCTGGCCTTCAAATATAGGAATGTCAAATTTTACTTGTACCTTGAAGGGGGTGGCACCTCTAGAGTGGTTGTTGGATGCAGATGTGTTGTAGGTGGGTAGTCATTGAAGGATCTAAGCAAAGTTATCCATCATCGCATTCCTTTGTTTCTCGAGGGCCTCCTCGAGAAATATTTTTATAGGATCTCCTACTCCCTCATTTTTATTTTCTTCCACCATGGGAGTTCGTCGGGGTTTGCGAGGCTGATCTTGCAAGGATTCAACCAGATTGAGCCCTAACTCCTTATACCCTAACCGCATTGGGGACATGCAAAGAAAAATAGAGAAAGAGCAAACTGCTCTGATACCAGTGATCTAGATTTATGCAGGAATGCAATAAAATATAGAAATATACATAAACACATAGATGCAATGGAAACAATACTTCATTTTATTTAAATCAAATGACTGAAATATGCTTACAGACATAACGGAAATAATAATAGCTAGGGTGTTGGTAGCATATCTCTGAGAAGAGATGTGGTGGATACAGACCTTTGAACTGTGTTACAATGAGTCTCAAGGGCCTATTTATTATTGAGAAACAATTGAAAACTCCAAACGTCCAAAAACCTAACCTTAGGAGATGAAGCGCCAAAACTATGGGCCCTGTTTGGGTAAATTTGTGTTTCAACTTCCCAGGGTCGTAACTTTGGCATACGATCTCTGTTTGATGCGCTCAATAGCTCGTTAGAAAGATATATCCGAGAAGTAAAAATTTTGATGAAAGAAAGATAGGATCGTTCGCTCTCATTTTTCCCAAAAAAACGTCGTTTATGGCCTCAAAACGGATCCTCAAGTTCAACACCCGAAAAGCTGTAAAAAATAATAAGTTGTGCCGAAATAGAAAAACTGAAAGAGACAATGGTGGGGCCCTAAGTGGAATAGGTGGGTGGCCACCAATATTCACCTGGATCATTGATACTATAGCTTGTTTAGCCCAAATCAAGTCTGATTATCCCTATGCCTCCTGCACTTCCCAGGTTCAGGAAACCCTTGTTTCCTTCTTTGATATGTTCACTTCCTTTATCTGACATCCTTGTGCACCTTTATGGAAGAATATTGTTGAGTCTTGGGTTGGACGGATCCATAGGATGGTTTCGCTTGGAATTGTGTTTGATTTCAAGTGATATTTCTCCACATTTTTTACATATGTCAATAAAGAAGCTCTGTCATGTTCCTGATGTCATGATCTTATATGCTTTTTACACATGTTAATGATTCAATAATTGTTAATTCCATGTTATCTTCTAGAAGCTTACATGATATAAGCACTAAAATTTAGGATATATATGTTGTACAACTAATCTATGTGCTTTTTCTTGAGTGAGTTGCAGGTCTTGAAGCACATGGAGAATCAGAGGGTTTGAACCCTGCAGGAACGACCTCAAATGTAGGACATACAGGTACG
Source organism: Pinus albicaulis (assembly GCA_034641835.2). Taxonomy (NCBI): domain Eukaryota; kingdom Viridiplantae; phylum Streptophyta; class Pinopsida; order Pinales; family Pinaceae; genus Pinus; species Pinus albicaulis. The sequence continues at coordinate 58,030,735 of CM076569.1, read as the reverse complement.
GTCATCTCTCCAAGTTTACTAGTTTAAGCATTAGGACCTTTAGTTTGATTTCTTCTTGTTGTTGTATGCCTTCCGATCTGTTATGTCCCTCAACCCAGACCTTAGGGTAATTTCACCCGCAACACCTGGACTCGTAGTAGACTACTTATCCCTCTTTCATGAGGACTCCATGCAGCCCTTCTTTACAAGAATTTGTGCACACCACAATCTTTATCTAGGTCCGTTATCCTTAGCACTGGTGCATGTGTGAGAAATTATTTCAATTTCTCAAAGATGGCAGTTCAATATTCTCTATAATTTTATTCCTTTTCTTTGCAATGCAGTGATTGGATAACCAATCTTCGAGAATTTCTTAATGAACCTTCGGTAGTAACCTTCCAGCCCCATGAATTATCTTACTTCTACTACATTTTGTGGAGTTAGTCATTCCATAACCACCTTAATATTTTCTAGATCAACTGCCACACCCTCTCTTGAGACTATATGCCCCAAGTACTAGATTTGGGGCCGAAATAACTCACACTTGCTAAGTTTTGCATAAATTTTATTCTCTCTTAGTATTTGTAACATTGTTTCTATATGCTCCTCATGATCCTCTTTGGTTTTTGAATAAACCAATATATCATCAAAAAAAAAAAAAAAAATCTAGATAAGGGCTAAGCACATTTTTTATTAAACACATGAAGGTATCAACAACATTTTTAATCCCAAAGGGAACGACCACAAACTCATAGTTCCCATACATGGTTCTAAATGTTTTTTTATGAATGTATTAATCCTTTATACATACTTGGTACCCGAATATTAGATCAATCTTTGAAAAGATTGTTTCTCCCCTCATATAATCAAATTTATCATCAATCTACGGCAAGGGAAATCTATTATTTATGGTGGCTTTATTAAGTTGTTTGTAATCTATGCACATTCTTAGTGTGCCATCTTTCTTTCTCATGAATAAAATAAATTCTCCCCAAGGTGACACACTCAGCATGATATAACCCTTTTCTATAATTTATTATAGTTATAGCTCCAGCTCTATCAATTCTAGTGTACTCATTTGATAAGGAGATTTAGATGTTGGTGTTTCCCCTAGCAACAATTCTATGGAGAAATCAACTTCCTTGTGTCATGGAAATCTAGGTATCTCTTCGAGAAACACATCACTGAATTGTTTAATGATTGGGTGCTCTTACATTCTACCCTCCTTGGCTTGTGGTTCTTTGGCTACTTACACCACAAATAGTACACAAGCCTTCCTATTGCACTGCTTCAATTGTAGCACAGTGATTTTCCTAAAAGTTACAGGATTTGTTTTTCCTTGCGGTGTGAGTCTCTCCCTGTTGTACTCATTAAGTTACCCAATCATATTGCTAAAGTAATATACCTTCCTCCTATGCCCAGACAACCATTCCATGCCAATTAATAAGTTGTATGCAACCAAGGGTAATATGTTTAATTTAATTGTCTCAAGCATGTCATTCATCACCACTAAACACGACTTCACCACGTGTTCAAGCCTCCTCTTGGTTTTATTGGTTAGTTGAACCAACCATGAATTCCTGTGTGTTGTGCTCACCAACGCAAAATTATCTACAACTAATAGACTCACATAACTAAAATTGAGCAAGGCTCAATAAGAATAGAAATAAACTAGTTATTGGCCATACATTCCATTTCAATCATTGAGGCTTGGTGATCGGCCTTTCTATTTTCCAATTTTGCATAGATGTGCAATATGTTATGAGCTACAGCATTTACTATCTCTTCTTCTTGTACATCGTACAGTCTTGGACGATTTCCATGTAATTGTGGATTTTTTTTTCCTAACTGGTCATCCCCACACTTCCAACATTGTATGGGTTTTCTCCTGGACCCATCTATTTCCTCTCTTGTAGACCTATAGAACTAGTCATGATTAGAAATAGGGGGTTTTTGTTGAGACTCACTCCTAGCAAAAGTAGAAAATTTCACACTTCCACCTTATAAGCATCCTGTAATATTCTACCCTTTACTTTGCAGTTGGAATTCCCCTTTGTTATCCAAACAATCTTATATTCATACTGTTCTTGGATTATTCATAAAATTACTCCAGCTTCCTAATATCATCCTCTAGAGTCTGAGGTTCTTAAAACTCTATTTTGTCCCTAAAGGCTTGTGTCCACCCATTGAGATACCTTTGGATCTGTTTTATCTCAAGAAACAATCCCTTGGATGTGGTAAGGAATCAGTGCTTAAGACATTTTGTAAATGTATGTCACAATTATAATATCAAATGGCCTCTGCTTAACACCTTTGGAATCTAATTATTTAAAACACTCAATAATATGATATAATTAAAGGCTTCATAATGCCATAAACTATTGATATCCGAATTAAATGAAAATAATAACTGTAAATGAAACTTGAACTGATATGCTAAGAAATAGAATCTATCATTTTTAAGTTTCAGAGGAAATTCATGGAGAGAGAGGAAACTCGAATTAATATGCTGCAAACATAGAATCTATTACTTTAAATTTTTATCAGGATTTTGTGAAGAAAGAAGAGATGAGGTGAAGGAGCGCAAATTAAGGTTGTTTAACTCTTACTCACAGATGTAATTAAGAGACTGGCTACTACATTACTTCACTTCATTCAAAGAGGAATAAACACAGAACGAAACTGGAAAGACGTATCAACATCAATAGCTATAGGAAACTTGGTCTTCTTTCATTTATTTTTCACAAAATTCATTACCAATTAACAATCCTCCATAGGTCCAAAAATCGAAACCTCTTTGCTTTATTTCTATCTACTTAAATACATCACAGTGGTTCATAACTCTTGAACTCCTTGAAACTATTTGACTACCTAAACTTTTAAGATTACTTCTGCAATCATACTTGAGAAAAGAAATTAAAACAGGAAATATTGTTCATTTTATTGAATCTGATGTTGTTGATGCATCCTCCCGAAGTGCTGAGGTGTCCTTTTTGGTTATGATGTAGCGACTGCACAACTCTATAATGACACCTCAGTGCCCAACTTTTCCCATGCCCCTGTTCTTCAAACACTGTCAATCATATCACCTGCTACCTGACTCTGCCTCTTCTCCTTTTATCTACGTCGGGCCACTTACCCGAGTTTTTCTGTCACGTTTAGCCTTTTTCTTCATAAAATGGCGCATAACCACATAAACCTAGACTTGAAATACTTTAGATTTCATCTTGGAACCACATCGTGTCTGTGCCAACATCGCACTTCGCATTTCGTTGTCTTTAACTTTTCCTTAGCGTTTATCTTTTAAAATTTGCGATGTGTGCTATGCGATCGGGTCCCACCTGGCATCGCATATCGCACTTCAGTGACCTTATCACTTACCTCCCGCAGTGATCCTTTAAAAATATTGATTCATGATTTGCGATCGAGCCCCACCTCATCACACATCGCACTTCGGTGATTATAACACTTACCCTTTGTCCTTAACTTTTAAAACTTGTGTTGTGCGGTATGTGGGCCAGGACCACATCATCTGCCACATCAGCTTGCCACGTCGCACTTCACATTTCGCTAACTTTAACCTTTTCCTTAAAAATTATCTTTTAAAACCTACGATGTATGTTATGCGATCAGGTCCCACCTGGCATCGCACATCGCACTTTGGCGACTTTATCACTTACCTCCCGCCTCTATCCTTTGAAACTTGTGATTTGTAGTTTTCGATTTAATCTCCATTGTCTATCTCTCTGCTCCAGTTCTGCACTTTGATCTTGACCATCCATTTTTCCCTTTGTGCCTCCTCCCAAACTCTTAAGTGTTTAAGGGAAATGCGCCCTTTCTACGCCTTTGGAAAATTAGTTTGTTTTCTCCACATTGTAACCCTCCTGAGCTTATCTGGTGTTCTACCAGGCTGGTCCCTCCTGAGCTTGCGAATGAGCCCGACTCGACCCTGTTTGGCGTGCAATGTTTTGAATGTTCCCATCGGTCCGGATCTTGAACTTTCCTGCATGTGAATGAGCCCGACTTGACCCACCTTCACATCTCATCACGTAATGTTAATGTACCAATATATAAATCAAAATTATTCTATGACACACATAATTTTACATTTTATATCCTATATTCTTTTTTGGTGTTTTGAAAAATATTTCAAAGGTAAATGCAAATGATCCACAACATCTAGCTCCACCTGGGGATAGTGATTTTTTCCATGAAAGTGCTAAGAATCATAGATTAGTGCATTATCCATTGGGCATGGAGTCAAATATTTCTTGGTAACATATGAACAATGATCAATCCGGTATTTACAATGGTGGAATGCTGACTTTTAATGCTAGAAATAGTGCTTCAAATATTTCCTCTTCACAGGCAGTTGTATTGTTTCTCCATCTAGATCTTCCAAAATGAAGGTGTTATTTGACCTTGCCTTAGAGATCTTGTATGGACCATACTAGAGAGGGTCAAATTTACCATGCTTCCCCTTTTCTTCTCTTCTGGTGTCCCATCTTAGTACCAAATATCATGCTTGAAAGAGAACTTATTTTTCTTTTCTGTCAAATAGAAACTTCATATTTTCCTGATAAGTAATCAAGTTATCCCTGAATTTGTTTAAGTTTTCACTTGATTCAATTATTTTGTTCAATCTTCTTACTAGAGCATTCAGTTCTTCCTGAGCTTCTTGAAGGAAAGAAATCACTGGTTTGGCCAGCTGAGTAGGAAATAGTGCTTGAGTTCCATAAACTAGTTCATAGGGAGACTTCCTAGTATATTTCTTGGTAGTGACTCGAACTGCCCAGAGGGAAAACTTCAACTTCATATCCCAATATTTCTTATTCTCGGTGATTGTTTTCTTCAAGATTCTGACCAATTTCTTATTTGAAGACTCTGCCAATACACTCCCTTAGGGATGATATGCTGTGGAATGTGATAAAATCACATTATATGTTTGAGATAAATTAATGAAACAAGAAGAGTTGAATACCTGAGCATTATCAGTCACAATTTTGACTGGACATCCGAATCTGCTGAAAATGTTTTCCTCCAGAAACTTCATCACCACCTGGTCATTTGCCTTCTTAGTGGGTATTGCTTCAACCCATTTTGTAAAATAATCAGTGGTAGCCAGAATCCACTTGAACTTTCCTCTTGATGGTGGATTGATCTCTCCAATAAAATCCAATCCCCGTTGCCTGAAAGGTTCTTCAATAAATATTAGGATGAGAGGTAATGGAGCAAGTTTTTTCTTTTCCGCAAATAGATGACACTTATATCAACTTCTCACCAGTCTATAAACATCCACAAACAAGTTTGGCCAATAGAACCTTGACTTAAGAATTTTATGAGCAGTGACCTTCCAGCTATAATGTCCTCCATGCAGACATTCATGATATTTTTTGGTGACTTCAATAGATCTCCTTCGGTCAAACATAGCAACAAAATACTAGCAGGATCTTTCTAGTATAGCTTCACTTCTACGATAACATATGGCTGATACTTGGGCTTGAGAGCTCTGTATTTTGTTCTATTCAGTAAATTTGGACAGGAAAAGAAACACAGATAATGCACAATATCTTTATACCAATCAGAGCACAAAAAATTTTATTGGATACTTGTTTTGAGCTTGCTTTGACCTCTTCATTTACAACTCCATCCACTAGTGCCAACATATTAATTCCCAAGGCTTGAAAATTTATCTGTCAACAACATCACCAACCCCTGTCCCTTGACCAACTTGGTGGGTTTGATGTCCAAATCATACTCTTGTATTTTTTCTATCCACTTCCCCCTTTTTCCTTCAACGTCACTTTGGACCAGCACTTCCTTCACAGCAGAATTAGGAACATAAGAAGTTATTTGGGACTGAAACACATAAGTCCTGAAGGCTTTCAGTGCTTTGACCAAAGAATATACTTGTTTCTCCATAATATTGTATTTGAGCTCAGCATCTCTGAGAAATTTTCTGAAAAATGAAACTGGCTACTCCTTATTGTCTTCAGTTTTCTGCAACAACACGACAGCAATAGTAGTGGGGGATGCAAATGAGAATACCTGAAAGGATTTTTGGTAGTCTGGGCTAACCAAAACTAGAGCATCCTGCAGTGCTTCCTTTATTCTATAAAATGCATCTCTTGCTTCCTCATCCCATTTCAATTATTCATTTTTCTTCAACATATCTATTATACTTCTCACAATATCAGCATAATTGGGCACAACCCTCCTCAGAAAGTTTATTTTTCCCAGGAATCTCTAGATATCCTTCTTCCTTCTGGGTAAGGTAATAGTCTAAATGGCTTCCAACCTTGCGTGGTCAATCTTTACTCCTTGTTTAGAAACTATGTGACCTAATAATTTACCTTCTTCTAAGGCAAATAAATATTTCTTGGGATTTAATGACAGACCAAACTTTCTACACTTATGAATTTTTTTTTGCAAATGCTCCAAGTGTTCATCATCTGACCTTGAGAAAACAGTTACATCATCTAGATATATAACTACAAACCTGTCACCAACGAAGGCTATATCCATGGCCCTCTGAAATATTGCACCTACTTTCATAAGGCCAAATGGCATCCTTGCATATATGAAGGTGCCCCAGGGCGTAGTGAAAGTAATCTTCTTCTGATATTATTTTTCTACTCCTACCTGATTATACCCAGAAAATCCGTCAACCATAGACAACCTGTGAGCTCCTGTCACCTTCTGTAAGACATAATTCATTTTTGGCAAAGGATAATTATCTTTTAGAGATGCTTGGTTCAAATTCCTTAAGTATACACATAGTCTTATATTTCCATTATTCTTTCTTACAGGGACCAGATTAGAAACCCAGTCTGAATATCTAAGAATGACTATAATTTTCTCCTGCAACAGTATCTTCACTTCTTTTTCGATTGGAGCTAACAACAATGGATTGATCTGTCTGAGCTTCTGTATGTGTGGTTTGAGTCCTTCCTTCAATGGAATCTTAAGTTGAATAATGATTTTTTCATATGTTTTCAAGTCTTCATTCAACCAGGAAAACACATCCATATATTTCTTAAAAAGATCGATGTATTTTTCTTTGTAGTTTTTGGGAACACCTTTGAACAATTTCACTATTTTGGGTTCCTGCTGAGTTCTCAAATTGCAATCTTCCATCTCTTCTTCCTGATGTTTTTTCTTTGAATCAACAACAACATAATTAGCATCGAACAATCTTTCAAGGGGAATCAACACTTTGGGGAGCACATTATCTTTCAATTGGATAATCTGTTGTTCACTTATTGACTGCTTAAGTTTTATTATTTCTGGTTTTTGCTCTGTTTTTTTCTTCCTCTTTGTCTTTCTCATCATCTTCAATGTTTCTAATCATGGTCGGAAACTAACTTATATTTTCATCATCGTCAAACACCTTCCAATGTTTCACATTATCACGCACTAGAAAATTTGGCAGAATTTCCGACGGCCAATTTGTCGCTATTCCGACACATAGTCATCGCAAGAGCGACAGTTCGAGGATGGGAAAAATGTGGTTTTCCATCCCGTCGCAATTCCAACGCACTTAAAAAGTGTCGCACTACCGAAAATTTTTCCGTCGCTTCCAAACAGGCGTCGCTCTTCTGATGTTTCCCAAACCGCCGCACTTCCAACGTTTGTAAACTGTCACACTTCTGATGAAATGTGGTCTGACGTTTTGAACGTCGCTCTTCCGACGTTTGTAAACTGTCGCAATTCCTACGAAATGTGGTCTGACGTTTTGAGCGTCGCTTTTCCGACGTTTGTAAACTGTTGCAATTCCGACGCAATGTGGTCCGACGTTTTGGACGTCGCTCTTCCGAAATTTGTGTTGGGAAAAATACTGAGAGGGGGGGGGTGAATCAGTATTTAGGTCTAACTAAAAACTTTTAACTTTTTCTTTCTCTAAAACCCATACACTATTTTACTGAAGCCAACTTGCGTATACACGTGGATATCCTTAATAAAACCTGTGTATTACCAGAGATCTAATTATGCAGATAATTCTTTACTTATATCATCGCATCATTCATTCATTAGATGTTTAGTAAGCAGTAAACATGTGCAGTAAGAACAGAATAAATCATCACACATAAGCAACACACATGAACACCAGGATTTAAGGTGGAAACCCAATTCGGGAGAAAACCACCACTACTGTCGTATTTGTCTTCAATATTTATTATAAAGAAAACTTCTTACAACCATGTACTGGCGCAGACTCATACCAGCACACAGGCACCCACCTGTAGAAGGCTACAACCTTCTCTTGTTTACCAGCCTCTCCTGGAAGGGAGCTACAACCCCCTGCTCTCGTTTACCAGCCTCTCCTGGAAGGGAGCTACTACCCCCTTCTCTCGTTTACCAGCCTCTCCTGGAAGGGAGCTACTACCCCCTGCTCTCGTTTACCAGCTACCACTGGAAGGGAGCTACAACCCCCTCACTGAAGGCTTTGACCCTCAGCACCATCATGGACCACGTTTCATCAATTTTCATACTGGATCCATCAGCTTCCATACAACATACCTTGTAGGCCACTTTTCATCAGATTTTCAGACTGGACCTACTCCACACATTTAAGCTCATCATACATCAAACTGAAACTTATAACCCCATCAATTCATTCATTGAATCATCAACCAATCAACCAACAACTTGATCTTTAATCAACATAATCAGTAGCATAATCAACATTCAAACAACCCAGATCTGTGTGAATACATCATTGACAGATAGCAGTAAAACATCAAAACAGATCAGACATTTCATTCCACTTACTTCAGCAAAACCCTAGATTCCATAAGCGCTTTTACTTCATTGATCCTGCATATATACGCGCTTTCACAGAAACAAACATGCGTATACATCTGCACATATTTCAGAACTAATCTCAAATTCCATATGCGCTTTTTCTGAAACTAACCTGCGTATGCACGCGGTTTTTCTGAAGCGAACATGCGTATAGATCTGTAACTTTTCAGGACTATGCAGCTCTTCATAACATATAACTCATATCTCCTCCTTTACTTCAACAAAGAATCGCCAGATCACAGATCTAAACATTTCATAAACAGATCTAGACAATACATGGTCATTTCATGTCTAGAGATCCCTCATCATCATTTTATTCATCCATCATTGTATTCATAGGTGAATTATATGTTCAGATCTATTAATGAACTGTAACCCATTCCATGCAGATATACTTTAGAGTGAAATATTCATTCAATACCCAGACTTATGCACGCCCTTGCACTATGATCTTCTTCTCCTTAAATAGATTTAGCTTTTACCAATACCATGAGCCAAAACCACACAACTTCCAATGGTATTCTTGGACGTAATCAAATAAACCATACAACGCTCAATATTGTGTGCCAAAACCATGGTAATGCCCTTTGGTATTCTAATTTTGGAGCGCAAAAGGGCATATGCAACTTGTTACGTACATTTCCGTGTACATACGCTACTTAGCCTTTACAAACCCGCGTATGCTTTGTGACATACCATTTTAATCATTGCTCTGGCCCTTACAGGAATTCCTTTCTCCATTACATCTGAGCTGCTCTGTAGATACATCAGATTTACATCATTAATAAACTCATCAAGTCAGTTTCCATCAAGGACAACTTTATCAAGCAGGTTGCCATCAACTTTATCAAGTAGGTTTCCATCAAGGACAACACTCTGCATCATATTGCCAACAATCTCCCCCTTTGGACTTGATGGAAACCATGATGGTGTTTGATCACCACAACAGATAGATACATTGATTATAACCATTATTCAAACACCATGATACTCTCCCCCTATTCAAACACCATGATACTCTCCCCCTTTGACATCAAGGGCAAAGGGCGGATCAAAACCAAAACAAGGTTTTTCTTCTCTTGTAGAGAGAAGAGCTCTGTAGATTTGATGTGAACTGAAGTTACCATGCTCTCCCTGAGTTCATGCTGAATCTTCAAACATATTTTTCAATGAAGTACATGACTCTATGACCTTGCCTATCACCAAGGACTCATACTTACAACAATGATCCAACCAAGTGGATTTACATATTTTGACTCAACAACCCAACCAAGTGGGTTACAAAATTGAAGAAGTCCTTACATGACTGAATATAACAATTTACATCATAGGTCTCAACATGACCTTTTCATCAAATTACAAATATGACCCTTTTTTTATGACCAACATCAAAAAGACCTCAAGAGAGAGATCATATTTCAAAACCATCATAATGCCAACAATGCATCCTTTCCACATGACCAATGCTCCCCCTTAGCCTTTGCATCCTGAACACTTTCAACAGAAAATCATCAAGGCATCTTCATCAAATATCGAAGTATGAGAGTTGAAACATCACCAGAGATACCAAACAACACTGCAGTTGTGCTGAAAAATGCTGACCCAAAAAAAATTTGTCAGCAAACACCCATACGCAGTTTTCTGTGTATAAACTCACGTATATACGCGACTGTCTTTCAGGAAATCCGCGTATCCAATTTAATCTTCTGAATTCAAGTAGATCTGATCTTCTGAGAGGCAGAGACAATTCCCAGCTTCTGTCTGAGATATTCGAATGCTTCCCTGGAATATATGAGAGAAGAAAGATAGGACAATGTAGCTATGTTTTCAAGTGTCGTGCAATAGTTGTAGCATAAGCACATCAGTAACCAAGTCTTCAGGCTCTTTGCAGCATCAACATATTCTTCTCAAGAGGAATTATCATACCAGAACAACTTCAAGCAATCATCAATGTGATCTGATATCACCAAGATCTTCATGATTCATAATCATGATGTAACATGAGTATAAATTATGTATAAAAGGTCTCAACCGTGATAAAATTCATCAGCAACAAACTCTGCATGATCTAACCTTATCTCTAAATCATAAGACTTCCATCTCATCCAGGTGTGAAAACAAGATACTCTTTAGCAAAAAACAATCAGGGCTCATCCATAATCTCATCATAAGAAACCATGTATCATGTCACCATCATTTGAGCATGAGTATTACAAGAACTGAGGAATAAGCAGATACAATGCCAACAATGCAATCATTAGTAGTTAGACTGATGCTCCCCCTGAGCCTGTGCTCCTGATCTTTAGTTGAATCACTGTTTTTCCTATCAGAAAAGCATACGCTTCTGTCTCCAGCGGAACTCGCATGTATACGCGGCTTTAGTTCATGAAACCTGTGTATATAAAGTGAAACACAGAAAAAATTTCACTCCTTCATCTCCCTCTTAGCTTGTGCCACTTGTACCTGTCTTCTTCACATCAGATGCACTGTCAGAAATTAACATAACCAGAATTACCAAACCAACCATGGGAATCACCATACATTGCTCCCCCTATGATGATACCTTACTAATCCCTAGAATATATCTCACATCACTCCTGCAGTCATTATGATAAGTAAGCTTTAGAAGCGGATGACTGCAGTAGGGTCAATATTCCCTACGTTCCTGACCGGTCGTCCTTCTTTTTCCAGCTTTGCTTGAAATTTCTTATAGTATGCTGGAAATTGTCCAATTTTTCAGATCTATTCATCCTGCATTCTTTTTCTACATGTCCATACTTGTTACAAGCATAACATCTTGCGTGACCAAAAAAGTAAGCATAGGGATCATAGTGTATTTTTCTATTCTTTCTTCTATTGCAATCAACTGCTTTATGACCATACTTGCTGCATGAAAAATAATATCACTTAAAGAAACCTGAGTACCTTTCTGTGTAGAATCTGTTTGTTTGAGACTGAAACAATCTGCTTCTGCAATTGGCTGCAATATACCCATAATTATGACATTTAAAGCATTCAAAATTATTGATCAAAGGATGGAATTATTTCTTTTGAAAGTTCATGATTGTCGGTTGACCTTCTGTTTCTTGCAACACTTCAGGTTTTGCATTGATATCCTTTGAATCTTTAGCACTTCCTTGTGAACTAGATTCTCCTTTAACAGTTTCATGAAAACCAAGACCAAATTTAACAGAAGGAGACCTTTGACTACTAAGAATATTGTACAGAATCTTAGTGCTATCTTGAAACCTTAAGAGTTTATCTCTTTCTTCTAATTTACCTTTTAAAATGTTTACCTCAACCTCCAATCTTTGGCATTGCTTCTTCATGCTTTCTTCGACCCTTGTTCCTTCTTCTAATTGATCATTCAATTTTAAAATCTCTTCTTTCAACCCATTTTCTTTTTCTTCAAAATTTTGTAAAAGTTCTTCATTCTTCTTATTTGATTTTTCCAGATCTGTTTTGAGAGAGATGATTTCTGCTTCAAGCCTTTCACTTCGATTGGTTACTTTATCATGCAGTCTTTGATATACTTCTATCTGTCCCTTCATTGTTTCTATCTGTCCATTCATTCTAGAGATCATATCTTGGTAGATAGACTCCTTCCTTTTAAATGGATATTCATCATTGATTTTGAGATTTGCTTCTAGACTTATATTGTTACTTTCACTATCTTCACCATTGCATGCACAAGAAAGTGAATCACAAGAACAAAAATCAATACCTGTTTCATCTTCTTCATTTTCTGCTGCACATGTTTTCTGAGGTATCTCCTTTCTTTGAGTAGCCTTCTTCTTTTGCTTCCTTTCCATGAGCACTTGCAGATCTTGGTCAGAATCTTCTTCATCCTCATTTGACATTTCATCATTATCTTCATTTGTATAATAACTCTTTCCCTTTTCAAATTGTTTCCCTTTATCATGATTTTCTTCATAAGGACATTTAGCAGCATAATGACCAACTCTTCCACAAGTAAAACACTTGAAGGGAAACTTACCTCTGAATCTCCTAGTACTTGGTTGGAGTCTTCTCACAAAATTTGCTTCTTCTTCTTCTGATATATAACTTGATTCCTTGACAACTTCCTTTTCTTTTCCTTTTGCACATGCCTTAAAGGCAACTTCTCTGATTTGAGAGGGACCTTCTTTTCTCATTTCAAAAGCGGTTAGAATACCATGTAGTTGAACAATAGTAAGAGTTTGCAGATCTTCCCTTTCTTCAACAGCTGATACTTTTGACTCAAAATTTGAAGTCAAAGATCTTAAGACTTTTTCCACCAAAGTAGTATCGGTTATGGTTTCACCCAAATTTCTCATACAATTTACAATATCATCTAGACGTAAAAATAAACTGGCAATACTCTCATCACTATGCATCCTTAAATTTTCATATTCAATTATGAGAGTTTGGAGTTTTGCACTTTTTACCTTTGTATCTCCTTTATAGATTTGAATGATTTTGTCCCATATTTCTTTTGCTGAATTTAGCTACATCACTTTAACAAATTCAGATTCAGACATGCTTCCTAATAAAACATTGACTGCTTTGGCATAGATTTCATATTTCTTCCTTTGTGCTGCATCAGTAAGAATAATTGCCGGATACTGATAACCTTCTTCCATAATTGCCCATACTTCTGCACCAAGACTTTGCAAATATGCTTTTGTTTGTATCTTCCAGAATAATAGATTACTTCCATTGAATAGAGGTGGCCTTAGAGAAAGTACTCCTTCATGACTTCCCATTGCGACGGATCTCCTACAAGCAATCAAGCTTCTGCAGAAGGACCTGCTCTGATACCAATTGTTGGGAAAAATACTGAGAGGGGGGGGTGAATCAGTATTTAGGGCTGACTGAAAAATTTTTACTTTTTCTTTCTCTAAAACCCATACACCACTTTACTAAAGCCAACTTGCGTATACATGCGGATATCCTTAATAAAACTTGTGTATTACCAGAGATCTCATTATGCAGATAATTCTTTACTTATATCATTGCATCATTCATTCATTAGATGTTTAGTAAGCAGTAAACTTGTGCAGTAAGAACATAATAAATCATCACACATAAGCAACACACATGAACACCACGATTTAAGGTGGAAACCCAATTCGGGAGAAAACCACCGTTGTCGTCGTATTTGTCTTCAATATTTATTATAAATAAAACTTCTTACAACCATGTACTGGCGCAGACTCATACCAGCACATAGGCACCCACCTATAGAAGGCTACAACCTTCTCTCGTTTACCAGCCTCTCCTGGAAGGAAGCTACAACCCCCTGCTCTCGTTTACCAGCCTCTCCTGGAAGGGAGCTACTATCCCCTTCTCTCGTTTACCAGCCTCTCCTGGAAGGGAGCTACTACCCCCTGCTCTCATTTACCAGCTACCACTGGAAGGGAGCTACAACCCCCTCACTGAAGGCTTCGACCCTCAGCACCATTGCGGACCACGTTTCATCAATTTTCATACTGGATCCATCAGCTTCCATACAACATACCTTGTAGGCCACTTTTCATCAGATTTTCAGACTGGACCCACTCCACACATTTAAACTCATCATCTATCAAACTGAAACTTATAACCCCATCAATTCATTCATTGAATCATCAACCAATCAACCAACATAATCAGCAGACAAACAACCCAGATCTGTATGAATACATCATTGACAGATAGCAGTGAAACAGTAAAACAGATCAGACATTTCAATCCACATACTTCAGCAAAACCCTAGATTCCATACGTGCTTTTACTTCACTGAACCTGCATATATACGCGCTTTCACATAAACAAACATGCGTATACATCTGCACATATTTTAGAACTAATCTCAAATTCCATGCATGCTTTTACTTCACTGAACCTGCGTATGTACGCGCTTTCACAGAAACAAACATGCGTATGCATCTGCACATATTTTAGAACTAATCTAAAATTCCATACGCGCTTTTGCTGAAACTAACTTGCGTATGCACGTGCTTTTTTTGAAGCGAACCTGCGTATAGATCTGTAACTTTTCAGGACTATGCAGCTCTTCAGAACATATAACTCATATCTCCTCCTTTACTTCAGCAAATAATCGCCAGATCACAGATCTAAACATTTCATAAACAAATCTAGACAATACATGGTCATTTCAGAGCTAGAGATCCCTCTTCATCATTTTCTTCATCCATCATTGTATTCATAAGTGCATTATATGTTCAAATCTATTAATGAACTGTAACCCATTCCATGCAGATATATTTCAGAGTGAAGTATTCATTCAATACCCAGACACATGCACACCCTTGCACTATGATCTTCTTCTCCTTAAATAGATTTAGCTTTTACCAATACCATGAGCCAAAACCACACAACTTCCAATGGTATTCTTGGACGTAATCAAATAAAATATACAGCGCTCAATATTGTGTGCCAAAACCATGGTAATGCCCCTTGGTATTCTAATTTTGGAGCGCAAATAGGCATATGCTACTTGGCACGTTCTTTTCCGCGTACATACGCTACTTAGCCTTTACAAACCCGCGTATGCTTTGTGACATACCATTTTCATCATTGCTCTGGCCCTTACAGGAAATCCTTTCTCCATTACATCTGAGCTACTCTGTAGATACATCAGATTTACATCATTAATAAACTCATCAAGTCAGTTTCCATCAAGGACAACTTTATCAAGCAGGTTGCCATCAACTTTATCAAGTAGGTTGCCATCAAGGACAACACTCTGCATCATATTTCCAACAGTTTGTAAACTGTCGCAATTCCAACGAAATGTGGTCCGACGTTTTGAACATCGCTCTTCCGACGTTTTTAAACTGTCGCAATTCCGACGAAATGTGGTCCGACGTTTTTAACGTCGCTCGTCCGACGTTTTTATACTGTCGCTCTTCTGACGTTTTTAAGTTGTCACAATTCCGATGCTTACAAGGCATCGGTATACCGACGGTGGGTTCAATTTTTTTTTTAAAATGAAACTTTAAAACAGGACAGTAAATCTCCAATATTTGTTATGAATTGTGGGTGTTCCAATGACCGTGAAATATTAATATAATAAACCACCCCGCAGCGCTTCGACTATAAACAATCATTTTTTTTTCACAAGAGAAAAAAAGTTGTTTTGAATATATTATAAGAAGTAAAACAGTCCATGAAGTCATTACATTTTCACATCTGAAGATTGGAACCCAAATATCCATCCAGAAAAGTGGAAGTCCCACCCCAGACAATGATAGAAAAATACCCCATGTCACATACGGGGACATGATATAAAACCCAGTAACGGTCCACATGGAGATTATCGACAATCTGAGAAAGCATCCAAATATGCCCGAGGCATCTATAAGAAAGTGAAATAGCAGTATGTAGAATAGTAAAGCAACAGATAGAGTACCGATGTCCATTGTTCCAAATACAAATTAAATTACCCAAAATCCTTGAACAGAGAAAAACGCTAATCATGTGAGGAGTGTGATATGTCCAAAATATAAAAAGACCATCAGACCATATCAATAAACCAGCAACATAGACCAGCATCGCTAGTTTTGAAAGCAGAGTGATAAACATTAATCATTTTTTTTTTCACAAGAGAAAAAACGTTGTTTTGAATATATTATATGAAGTAAAACAGTCCATGAAGTCATTACATTTTCACATCTGAAGATTGGAACCCAAATATCCATCCAGAAAATTGGAAGTCCCACCCTAGACAATGATAGAAAAATACCCCATGTCACATACAGGGACTTGATATAAAACCCAGTAACGGTCCACATGGAGATTATCGACAATCTGAGAAAGCATCCAAATATGCCTGAGGCATCTATAAGAAAGTGAAATAGTTGTATGTAGAATAGTAAAGCAACAGATAGAGTATCGATGTCCATTGTTCCAAATACAAATTAAAGTACCCAAAATCCTTGAACAGAGAAAAACGTTAATCATGTGAGGAGTGTGATATGTCCAAAATATAAAAAGACCATCAGACCATATCAATAAACCAGCATCGCTAGTTTTGAAGGCAGAGTGATAAACATTAATCATTTTTTTTTCACAAGATAAAAAACGATATTTTGAATATATTATATGAAGTAAACAGTCCATGAAGTCATTACATTTTCACATCTGAAGATTGGAACCCAAATATCCATCCAGAAAAGTGGAAGTCCCACCCTAGACAATGATAGAAAAATACCCCATGTCACATACAGGGACATGATATAAAACCCAGTAACGGTCCACATGGAGATTATCGACAATATAAGAAAGCATCCAAATATGCCTGAGGCATCTATAAGAAAGTGAAACAGCAGTATGTAGAATAGTAAAGCAACAGATAGAGTACCGACGTCCATTGTTCCAAATACAAATTAAAGTACCCAAAATCCTTGAACAGAGAAAAACGCTAATCATGTGAGGAGTGTGATATGTCCAAAATATAAAAATACCATCAGACCATATCAATAAACCAACATCGCTAGTTTTGAAGGCAGAGTGATAACCTATCAACACATAAAATAGTATCATAAAGCGGATACAGGAAATGTGCAGAGACATGTACTGTTGATATACGCCTCACACAAAAAGCATCCATGATAGAGAAAAAATATGTATAAACCCAGGGTCGATTGTATGTTCTGGCTCGCTTGTTCCTGGAAATAAAAACCATCTGCAGAAACCCAGGCTCGCTTGTAAGATCAGGCTCACTTGATTCCAAAATTGGTAACCATCTGTTGCATACGAGATGTAAGGTTCAGGCTCGCTTGTTTCCATTAGTAGCCTGCTACAGCATCCACCCTGTTCATAGCAAAAAGGTTCCTGTAGATATACAGAGAAAGAGTATAATACGTAGACCATATAAACATGGCTCTGTATTTCAAAAAACAGGTTTAAAATAGAAACAGGGCAACATTTTTTTTCCAATTGTTATGAACATAATTCGACCGTGAAATATTAATATAATAAACCACCCTGCAGCTCTTCGACTATAAACAATCATATAAACATGGCTCTGTATTTCAAAAAACAGGTTTAAAATAGAAACAGGAAGGCAACATTTTTTTTTCTAAGTAAAGTTAATCTATTAACAGTGGGAATAAAATTACACCGAAGTCAAAAACATTGCCCAGACTCATGGCAAATTTGTCATCAAAAAATCAAAAAATTAAGAAGACTGCCCTCATACGGGGAAACCAGTCTTGAACTTTTACAGAATTCAAAAATATTACAGAGGTCCAGCACAGTAATATAATCTAAAAGCAGCCCAATTAAGTGGGCCGCGAAGCAAGAAAAAAAAATTAACCAAACTACTCCTCCGACTCCTCGACGATTCGGCACCATCCTTCGGAAGGTCCAGGATCGCTAGGTGCTATCTCCACAGTCATGCCACCGCTCCCCTCCTGAAGGCCCGAATGCTGGCCGGATTTTTCTGAGCTCAGACCCGCCGGACGAGTGCATTTTTCTTCCATTTGGGCCTCCTCACGGAAAACCACAGTAATTGAAGCTGTGATTCGTGGGCGGTTCAGAGAGAAATTAAAGGAAAAAAGCGCAGTGCGCGTCGTGGGAGAAGGTGAAGCAGTGGGGAAATGAGGAGCAGGGGAGCCCATACGGTGGCAAGATCCTAGAACCCGACCCCGCCCACTTCTAGTATCTGGATAGCGACCTGCGTGATAATCACTGGACTGGGAAGACAACTAGGTTGAGGGGATAGAGGGAGCGCGCAGGGGTTGACCTCTAGTGCTCCCCCTGCAGCAACGCATCCTTTGACGCAGGCGAGGCACGGGTGCAGTCTCAGCGGTGGGCACAAGAGGAGACGGAGAAGCAGAATTCCAAGAAACAGAGGAAGACAGAAAAGGACCAGACCGAGAGAAATGTAGATATGCAGCAAGGTCTAAGCAGCAGTTCAGTTGGCCACTTCTCCTTCTCATCACAGTGAGTAGGCAGTGTAACCCAGCAACCGGCTCGTCTGAAAAACCATAGGGAAATGCCATTTTATCGACCCGACTGCAATGCAATCGAAGGACGCTCGTCATAATTAATCTCTGATCATTAATGAGAGCCGAAGGCCGGATCATATTGGAGCATGCGGAATCGCTAACAGGAGTGGAGGTCCGATCTTGAACAATGTTAAAACTTAATGCGATTAGATGTGAAAACCTTGGAACTTAATTGAACATCGTTAAAACTTAATGCGATTGATATGAAATCGCCACATCCATGTCCCATCGCCTTAAATGCCATCGAATGCACCCGCAGCCGGGAGCAGGGCAAGTTCTGATTGAGGACACATGGCAGAAATTGATTGGAGCGGATCTTTGTTTGGGCCGCTCGCGCAGTGGAAATCCGGACCCGAAAAAGATTAGGGCGAATTTGATAAGAAATTCGCGTCACAACTCTCCCTCCGTACGCCAGCCCAACTTCGGACCCGAAAAAGATTAGGGCGGAATTCAATTGGTTTTCGCGTCACAAAATTGGCCGACATCAGCAGGCTATTTTGGAACGCGAATTTGGTTTGAATTATGGTTTATCGCCATTTGAAGTCCGGCGGGCTCGACTTAAGAACAATTTTGTTTGATCCCATCTTATAAAATTTGTGTTGTTTTTCTTTGATAATACACATATTTATAATAAATCATGGGAATACCACACTAGTAAACATGTGGAAAAGTTATATAAATTATTGAGAACAATCATTTTTATGTAAAATATCCAAATGTGCTTTTGGGAAATAAGAATTCGAGTATTTGGTTCATATTGTTTTAAAGGAAGGAGTGAAGTTGGAGCCTCAAAAGATGCAAGCTATTACAAAATGACCTATTCCCAAGAAAATCAAGGTTCTTAGAAGATTTTTTAGACTTACATGATATTATTGATAATTTGTTAAGAATTATGCATGCATTTCAAGTCCACTCACATATCTCTTGAAGAAAATATCATTTATATGGAATGATGAGGCTACTTTGGCATTCTCTCTTCTAATGGATGCCATGTCTTCTACACCAACATCGGTTGCACCTACTTTTGGTAAAACATTCATAGTAGAGTGTGAGGCACTAGGACAAGGAATTTACGTAACATTAACACAATAAGGGATATCATTGGCTTTTAAAAGCAAGGAATTCAAAGAAAATATTTGGTGAAATATACTTGTGAAAAATAAATGGAAGCAATATTACATGCAATAAAAAATGGGGATAGTATATCATTGGGAGGTACTTTAAAGTCAAGATATACCATGATAGCATAAAGTATTTTTTGAAGCTATGATTTTCATTAGAAGATTAACAAAAATGAGGAGAAAAAATGCAAATTTTTAATTTTGAGATAATCTGCAAAAAGGGTAAGGAAAATTTAGTACATGATGCTATTTCTAAAATAGAAGAGGCCTCAAATTTATATCCAATTACATTTTCTATTCCTAGGTGGCTAGAAGAAGCTTGCCATAATGGAAAAAATGACAATAGTACTAAACAAAAACTAAAATTTATAAAGGATGGGATGAACTCTATGGAGCATTGGGAGTGAAAGAGAGATATACTTTGGTGCAAATGTAGAATATTTTTATGCATGCAAGCATATTTGAATAAACAAATAGTAAGGGAGTCCCATGTCTCTCTGATGGTAGGATGCAGGGTTCCTTAAAACATCTCAAAGGATCAAAAAATATATTTTTGGAAGGAATGAAGAAAGATATTCAAAATTTTGTAAGAGAAGGTCAGGTTTGCATAATAAATAAAAGAGAGATAGTAAAATCTCTAAGGTTACTTAACCATTCCACATACATATTCAAAGACTAGAAGATATATCAATAGACTTTATTACAGGGTTACTGAAATATAAAGGTAAGTATTACATTTTTGTGGTCATTTATATAGACAAATTTTGTAGATTTTTTTTGTAGAGCTCAAAGTACATAAACAACAAGCCAAGTGGTAGAAGTGTTCGTGAAATAAATTCATAGTCTTCATGGTTTCCTAAAGTAATAGTAACAAGAAACTTTTGGAAATAATTATTTAATATGAGTGGAGAAACACTAGCTGCCATGAGTTCTACATATCAAACACTCAAATGGTCAAACAAAATAGTTAACAAATGTTTTTAAGGTTATCTACAATGTTACTATTTAGAAAATCAATCTTAATGGATGAAGTGGGTTCGTCAAGGAAGAATGGTAATATGATACTACCTATCACACATCTACTAAAATTTCCCCATTTAAGGCCCTTTATGGATATCCAACTCCCAGTATCTCATACTTTTTGCAAGATAAGTCCAAAGTATAGGAAACAGAGTCACATATGGAAAATACTAAAGAAACTTTGAAAATTATTATGGAAAACCTTCAAATGACATGAAACATGATAAAGCAACAAGGGGAACAACATTGAAGTGAAAGATAATTTGAGGAGGGTAATTGGGTATTTTTTATATTATAGCATTATAAGAAATCTTCATTCAAGAAAAAGAAGAATAAAGAATTAGCTCAAAAATGTTATGGCCCTAAATAATTATTCATAGGATTGCACAAGTGGTATAGAAGTTATATTTTCCTTCTTCTTGCATTCATAAGGTTTTTCATGTATCTTGCATAAAAAAGGTTTTGGGAAAAAATATGCCAATGTAAATAGAACTTCCAAAATTAGATGAAGAATGAAAGTTGATTCTTGAACCACAAAAAGTTATAGATAAACATTCTGTATCTCTTTGACATATAACCATTATGAAGTACCTAATCAAGTGGAATAATATTCCTCTAGAAGAAGGTGCATGGTAAAATGATCAATTCGTGATGAAATACCCACGGCTAAAGGGTTCGTTTGAAGTTTTGACAAAGGTTTTGTTATATGTTTTATATAATGCATGGCGGAATAGTTTTATTGTTTGTTAAGGTCCCACACAGTGATCAAATTTGAAGGGTAGGTCCGAATTTCAATTAGAAGGGCATATATCTATGTCGCCCTTCCATAATGAAAAGCTTTAAAAAAAAACTTTTCAATTGACCACAATAAATTATTTTTACATTTCATTTTCAGAAAGACAAAACCATCAATCTTTATATTAATAAAATATTGTTACATATACAACAATGAAGAAGGCTCCATCTTTCATTGCTTAAATATATCATTGGCAATGTCAACATAAGTCTTGAAGACACTATTATAAGAATTTGGATACATACCACCGGGATATAGGAGATTCTATGTGTCAAATTTTGTAATGCAATTTTGACTTTGTCTCACAAGGATCAGCAGCATGGAGGTATGGATTTTTCTTATAGAACTTTTTTATTATTATTTGAAACATTGTTTATAGATATGAAGACAACAATGAAATTATGAGCATGGTGGACAATTAGTCAAGCTCATGATGCCAAACCATGATGATGTAAGTTTGGAATTTAACATTTTTACATGTTAAAGACAAATAGTCAAAATCACCGACAACTTAGTATGCCATAATTAATAATCATTCCCTGTTCACTTTTTTTAATAGGTTTATGTCACATGATGATCTCTCTTCTCTGGCATTTACTTGTATTGAAGATCACTATTCTAGGAATAAGGAGTTATTTTCTCCAAAAATAACCCTAGCCAAACATTGACAATGCATCAAGGATATATTTCTATGCTTCATAAGTACATATGTTCTAATTCTAAATAATGTCTTGGAAGTGGTTGTTTTGCTGGAAATTATTCACCAGTTGGTTTCATACCAAAGTCTTTTTCTCATTTTCAGCATCCAATACATGAAAAAGATAATGGTTTAAAATAACATAAATATTTGAAATTTTGCAAGAATTGTCTGGCACAATTTGAATATGAATTTTGAAGTCAAGTGCATGATGTTGTATAGGATCAAGTGTCATTTTGAATACCAAATGTTTCACAAGAAACTTCTCAACATGCTACCCTGCAGTAAGGATTGAATGACAATATTGCATCAACTATTTCCATAATAAAAGTGCACCTCGGCCATAAGACTAAACAACTACAAATGTTGTAGATCTAACAAGACCACACAATCAAATGTATTCCACAAGGCCAATACTGTATGAAAAATGAAAATTATTTTGCAACCAAAAGTACCTTAGGAAACTAATTCAATTAGATACACCAAACCATCAGCAAAAAGGAAAACCAGCCTACTCGAAAGGCAAGCGTTTACCTCCTTTGACAAAATTTTGAGTTCCGAAACAAGGGCCTTTATTGTCTTGTCAATGCCCCTAGTAATTTGAACGGGGTTTGCACCTGCTGCAACAACCTAAAAAAAAAGGTTTAATTTCAAATTATTATCCAAAAATTTAAGATACAACCATTGTCAGTTTTGTATTTCCTAACAAGCTCATAAATTTTGACAAAAGAACCAAATTTTTTTAATACCTGGTAGCAATTTTTTCACTCAAAAACTATCTTAGACTCAATAAGCCCAACCCAAAACTAAAAAACCAAACACCATAAGACCCTAAAAAAATGAATAGATGATCTTAATCCAGTACTATCGACAAAAAGTTACCTTTACACCCTCACTTATTAAACCATGTGCTGTTGAATTTTAACTTCAACTGCTGCAGCAGAAAAACGGATGCAGCAGCAACATTTTTTTTTGGAGGTTGCTTGCACGCCATCCAGAAATTTAATTCAGCATTTAAAACTCCTGCAAGTTTTTTTTGTAGATGGCCACAGCCATATTTCTGTACAGGATTGTATTTAAACACAACAACCAGCATTAACGCAATTCACCAACCAGAAATTAAACAAACAGAAATTTACCCCCCAGTTTTGTAAATTCAAAGGGAGGACACGTGGAGCATTAATATTGGATCGCATGAAATTGAAGGGAATCTGAAAACCTGAAAACCGGACCCGAATTTTTTATAAGTCACATTGGATTGAGAATTCGCGTTACAAATTAGGCAGACGTCAGCATCCCATTTTGGAACGCGAATTTGGTTTGAAATTCAATCTATTCAGACTTTTGAAGTCCGACAAAAAGGGTTCTTTAATGTTTTGATAGTTTAATTTTATGTATGCTTTAATATATACATATGTTTTAAACATATGTTATATATATATCATATGCGAAATGAAAGGTGGGTCATAGAATTTAGTTTCAATTTTATTTTTTTTAAAAGAGGGTTTATTATAATATGTTTTATATGTTACGGCATATAAAAATAAAAAGGACAAAAAAGCTTGGTAGTTTTTTTTATAGATAGTACGTAAATTTTTTATTACACAGCAGTGTGTAAAAAGTGAAAGACTGAGTGTAACTTTTTAAGTGTGTATGCACAGCAGTGCAAAAGTGAAAAACACATCAGAGTGTTTTAGAGACAGAGTATGTTTTTTTTGAACAGACAGTGAGTTGGTTTTATGCACTGCATTTTGTAGAAGTCATAATTTTGTAATGCCTCTCAGTGAGGAAGAAGTGTAATAGTTTTTTTTTGAGTTATTGAAGGGAATAGAAGTTTGTTTTCAAAGTATTGAAACTCTGTCTCCTGTCAAAGAAATTTTTATTTTCTCTGTGTTAGAGGAAGGGAGATTTATTCTCCATTCATTGTTCTAGAATTTTTCAATATTCCAACATGTGAAAGAACAACAGATGTTGTGGTTCCATCCCCAGCTAAATCATTTGTCTTTGCCGCAGCTTGCCTTACCAACTTGGCCCCAATATTTTCAATTGGGTCCTCTAATTCAACCAATAAAAATGCCAAAACCATAGCATTGAGATACATTTCATTACATTGTCAATAACAATAAAATTTGACTCAGTCATAACCCTTTCCTTTTATTTTTGTGAAAAGCTTTATGCATTACTCTAATTTGGCTATTCCATAGGCCAAGTAGACCACTGGGTAACAAATATGTTTCCTTTCACCTTTGAGTTTTCAAATTATTCCTACCAAATCTAAGACATTTAAGAGGAGGAACTAATACAACGTTAAAAGGAAAACCAGAGCACACATCTACAAATTACCTCCTTAGCTACTGTCACACCATCATTAACTATTTTCGGAGAACCATGCTTGCTCTCCAAGACAACATTTTACCCTTCGCCCCAAGGGTGACTCCAACAAGATCAGCAAGTTTGTTCACACTGCCTACAAGACAAATTGACAATGATTTCAGTAAGTGTGCAATTGAATGCCAGACCATATGCCAAAACAACCCTCCATGAAAAATTAAAATAACACATTAAAATTGAATATAAGTGGACAAGGAAAGATCCACCGCAGTGAAGTTTCACGTGCAGGTGACCTTCCTTTAAACATAATTTTTTCTCTGACCTGCAATTTTTTTGTCAATGAGCCATCCTTGTTGAAGTACAACTCCTTTTCCATAGCTCTTGTATTAACTACCTTCTCTCTGTCGCGTAATCTCAGAGTCCCTCTTCTGCTTGAGTGATTAAAGGAAATGGGTGAAAAAACTGAAAGAGAAGACAATTGTCTGCCATAATTATCAAATATTGCACCCAACTTCTTCCCCTTTCCATTGTTACCCAATGAGGTAGATGTGGCAATTGTTGTCATACTACCCAAAGCAGAGGCCATATTCTCTTATCCTGAATATAGAATTACAAGATCTTCATATTAGTATGAACCTTAAAAAACATGACTCCCATTGCTAAAAACCACTTTTAAGTTGTAACAGGCAAACTAAACAACTATCGCAACTTTTGGCAACTTCTGGAGCATTAAGAGAGAAACAACCAAATAAAAATACAACCACAATCCTCATTTTAATGAGACCAAACTATATATTTGCATTAAGATAATAGAAAGAAATCACGACTATATTAAGGCTAGCACAAAACAATCTTTAACCAGTGTCTCTCGCAGCCTTCAGGTTGCCATGCTAGAGGTTGCATATTTTTAATTTAAATTCTTGACCTCTCGTGCCCATCTATGAATTCATCCAATGGGATATCTACATCAAATGCTCCTTTATATCCCCAAAAACAAATTCCCTACTACAAGAGCACCAGTATTGATGGATCACCCCACACCATCCCACCCACTAGAAACGGTGAAAAAAGAAACCCGAGAAAACTTCTAAAATATCTCAAGATGACTATATGGGTGGTTCTTATGAATCAACCAACCATTCAGAACATGCTCATCAATCCAAACCATGAGTATTATGTGACAATATTCAAGCAGGCACTGAATCGGATTTCTGAAGCTATGTTAGAGAAACCCTAAACTCTCACCGAAAATAGGTGAAATGTGGCACCACTCAGGGATTGACATGTGCCAATTGGTACAAGTGGTAGACAATTGGCATGCTCAAACAACGAGGTGATGCAGGAATGACATGAGGGAGAAAATATCATAAAAGCCCCAAATCTGGAGAACTAAAGCTCATCACCAACCCGAGATTGACAAATTTACATGATGTAACCTATGAAATCGTAAATGGAGAAATCATAGTAACAATAAAGTAACCTATGTAACAATAAAGTCGGATTCATCCTGGGAGTGGTAATGGGAGAAATCATAGTGAGCAACAGAAAACATGTAGAGTTGCTTACAATCAAATAGATGAAAAAACACATACAAAAAACCTAGATAATAATCATGAACAAGCTTAATATTGAATTATGAACTGTAAAGGAACTTACAAAATGTGACATTACGAACCTGGTCAAGTGCACAAGCAAAAATATCCTGGACATGACCCTGGTTGACAAGTTTTATTGCTCATGATGCAAGAGGATTTGTACCTACACTGCCAAGTCAATCAAAATCCATCATTATCTATACAATAAATACAAGTAATTGATGTAGTATTATTTACTCTAAGATGCATTTTTATGATAATGTTAGAACATATGTTGAAAATGTCAAAACATGTTCCCCAATACCCAATCTATATTTCATTTTTTACTTTCATGAGCATAAAAAAAAATATTCAATAACTAATAAAAAAACAATTCAACAAAAAGTACGCAAGGAAACAGTGCAATTAATGCTTGACATAAAAATAGTATGATAAATGAGTTTTTTATATAACGCAAAAAACGTTCCAAGTATGGTAACGTTTGTCTTATAATAATACAATATTTTACATTATCAAATTTCCTTTTTCTTCTTCCTATTTCTAAAGCTCCTAATTACATCATCAATATCATCGTGCTCTGCTCTTGTTTTGTGCCTTTCGACCCGCACTGCTGACCTAGTTGCGTAGTCACGATGTCTGGTCTCATCCAGTGACGGGGCATCGCCTACAAAAACAGATAATATTAAATTTTAATTGTCAGTTTTTAAATATCATTGAACTAGTTCGGTAATATTAATAAAAAAAATTGCAATGAGATTATTTATCTAGTGCACCAGTTTTCGGCGCTGACCTAGTTGCGTAGTCATGATGTCTAGTCTCATCCAGTGACGGGGCATCGCCTACAAAAATAGATAATATTAAATTTTAATTGTCAGTTTTTAAATATCATTGAACTATTTCGGTAATATTAATAAAAAAAATTGCAATGAGATTATTTACCTGGTGCACCAGTTGTCGCCGTTGGGACTGTTGCCCTGTCTTCCTCTCTGGTGGTAAGATCCTCAAGGGAAACATTCTGTCATTTAAACAAAAAACGTTATAAGGACAACCATCAAGGTATAATTAGAAAAAATTATAAGTGGAAATTAATTACCGTCACGGCCCTCACTGATAGCAGCATTGTCGACCTGGTCCCCACTACAATGATCAGGTTGCACGAGAGGATCATCTACATCTGGCTCTAAAACTGGGTTATTTGCCTCATCGGTAGTGCTGCTCCCCTGATTTAAACAAAGTTGTTAGACATTAAATTTATGGACGAAAACAAAAATATTGAAAGGTTAATGTTTTACCTTATTAGGCATTCTAGATCTTGGGACCTGCCCCAAGCTTCTGCGACGTTCAACTACAGCTTGATAGCCAAAATGGAAAGCGATATTTTTATCTTCCTCTGTAGTTTCTGTTCCGAAGTCATCACCCTACATTACATATGATTGTGTATTTTTAATCATATTTGATAGGATTACAAAAGCGTTGGAAGGCGATACAATTAATTATAAGATGTTTAGCTACTTAATTACAATTCTTGCGGCTAATTTCAAGTAGCCGCCCTGGCCTAGCTTGTGATGGTCCTTTTTTTCAATCCTAGCTTTGGTTGCCTTTGAGGTTTCAGGAAACCTAGCATCAAAATAATGAAGTCAGATATGACGTAGCACACTTTTATTTTAGACATAGAGAAAATTAAAGCTATTGAATTAAAGTTGTAATTTACCTTGCGGGTCCAGTTGGCATTTTTCCTTCTTTCTTTTCCCTTTTCTCTTTTCTGTCATGGATGAGTGCTCTCCACTCACTCTCTGTAATTGTGAGAGGACGCTCGTATCTAGGGTTAAATTGCAATTGCGTCCTATAGGTGTCCCTGGTATATTTCAAATATTTGTCGGCTACCCGAGCCACCGTTGTTCTGTCGAATGTGTCGACCCCAAAAAGGGCTTCTAGATAATCTAGAATTTCTTTTTTCAGGTTGGAATTCTGGGAATTCCACCCTGTGCGTATGGTTGGGCCAAAAATTACCAACGCATGGCTCTCCAAAAACCTGTAGAACTCATTGTTTCCTACACAGAAAGAAAAAAAAAAAAGAAGAAGAAGAAGAAGAAGAAGATATTATCATTAATTTAAAAATAAAAATCATGATAAATATGTTTTAGATAAAGTGCATGAAATAGTTAAAATATTAAAATTTACCTGGGAGTTGTGCGTGCTTTATAGGGACACCTTCATCGTTCACCAACAACGTGCCATTAATGGTCCCTGTGGAGCTGACACATGTAGCTCCAGGAAACGCAATAATGTAGTTGGCCATATCAGCCTCATCATTGCCAACACATTCAGCGGTTGGCTGGGTGTCTGCTTGGGCAGGGTGTGTTTCTTGGTTGGCACCTAAAGGAGTAGAAGGTGTATGAGAGGGTTGTTGGGCAATCTCTTGCCCTTGTGTCCCACTACCACCAACACCGGATTCAGCAAGTGCCAGAAAACGCTACATACAAAAGAACGTTTTGTTAGTTTAGTCAATGTAAAAATTAAAAATCAAACTATCACAATTCATCTCATGCAGAACAAAAAAAATATCCTTTTGACTTTTTATTATTACCTGATATCTTTCTAGCTGGCTCATAATTTGTTTTATCTTCTCTTCTGTTTCAGGTGTTTGAGGCGCGTCTATCAAAGTATTAAATTCCGACCTTGCATTTCGTGCCTTTTTTCGCAACAAGAGCACTGGAGATAGGGATGAAGAAAGCTCTTCCTCAAAGAGGGAATCATCAGGCGTACCATGGCTAGGTGTCTGCCTATTTGAACAAAATTAATATTATTTCAATTATGTAAATAACTAAAATACCTAAAGATAGAGCAATGCTGGCACTTTACATGTTCTTCCGCTGGCCTCTTTCCGCGATCATCCTGTCTCGGGGTTGTTCCTGCACTGCTCTGATCAGTCTGCTACATTGCAATAAAATTATAAATGTAAAAACTTGAAAACAATATCTAACTTGAAAACACAAAATGAAAACTGAAATAATTTCTAATAAGACACCGGAAGACAGAGTTAGAGTTTCAAATATGCCTTGCATTGAATTCAGTCCTGGAAACATGTCATTGCACATTAAGGCACCCAAACAAGAGACGAGTTGACAATGAAGACATTATTGAATATATTGTTGGAGAAACTTCTAGTAAACTTGTTGTGAAGATCTTGAGGACATTTTTGGAGCAACATTGTTGAAGCTGATGGTATAGCATTGTTGGAGATGATCTTGAAGGGCCTTGAAGTGAAGCTTTTGGAGAAACTATTGAAAAATCCTTAGAGCATTTAAGTAAGGCACTTTCTATCTTCCAACACCTTTTTCCTTTCAATATCCTTTAAACGATTTTTTGATATTTAATGTTTTAAATCACGTTATAATTCCTTGATTATATGTGTTTGGGGACTTTCCCTTTGAAATTACCCAAAAATACACTGGAAATTTTATCTTTAGGATGCATGTCTGACCCTATTGTTCAATATTTTGATTGATAGTAGTAAACATAGAGAGTTAGGGGGCTCTTGACTTGTTTTGGTTGGGCCATTAGATCCCTAACATCTACTAGGGAGAACCCCCCTTGAGTTGGAGGAGAGCTAGCCCGAAGTGAAAAGAGGTTGGTGAGGTGACAATGGGGCTATTGAATTACACATGGTATCACACTTTAGCTTTAGGACATTATCTTGAGAAGTGTGAGATTTTTCTATATCAATTCTAAAATTGTTTAAAATACTATTGTTAAGAACTAATAAAAAGTGATGTTGAGGAGTTTTTGGGTATAAGAAACAATACCATTTAAGAACTAGGGTTCTCAGTCCTTGGCATTCCTTCACCTGGGCCTAGGGGCACACTAGAATAATTTCACACTAAACCATGCAAACTTAAAAGTAACTTAACAGATCCATAAAGTAATAATAATCATAATTCCTAATTTCCTGTTGTACGATATGATGCAAATTATTCAAACATGAAGCAATGAAGACATGCAATGTCTGAATTTCAAGATTGATGAACCAATACAAGAAGTTAGAAACTACAACTTTGATTCAATACTTTGTGTCCTAACTCCGGGAAGGAATCTAGTTTGTAGTATAGAACATGCATCGTGTATTATCAATTCTTAATTGACAACAACTAAAGGTCATCTACCTCATCAATTCCTTCCCATTTTTTGTTTTTATGTTATATTCCTTATAAAAGTGTCAAATTTCTCTCAAAGTAAGCAACCACTGAATAAAATAAAAAATAGTTGAGATATGATTGAGAAATGTTCATTTATTTCTTGAAAGGATCTTCACAATTTCTTTGGTTGTTTTTCATCTCAAGAAACAAGAAATGACCTAAGAAACTATCGTGATGTAATATAAGAAACAACACAGTGCAATGGCCATTTTCAAAGCCAAATGATGTCCATTGAGGACATGGCCTTTATTTAGTTTCTGTTTCATAGGAGTTTCGGGTAGAAATGGAACTTTGTTGTACCATTTCCAGTAGTAAAAAGGGAAAACCTTCTTTTTCCATGGGAAATAATTTACCTTTCCTTTTTCAAGATAATCTAAATCACAAAAAAATATGAACTATACTGCACACATTCTTGGATAATGTGAAAGTGGAAAAGGAATACCCTACACAAGTGATGCACACATGTACATTTGAACACTAATAGATTTTTGTAGTTGAAATGCGATGCTTGTTTTCATTTAAATGTAGGGTTTTTAAAGCAGGGAGAAATAATGGCTGCCAAATTAATAAGCGTTTCTTTGGGAAAAATTTAAATCTTGTATTGGGTGATGAAGATAATAGAGGGTATTGAATCTTGATTCTTGACATCTATAGAGAACCCTACAACCTAACACAATCCAAAGGAATTGACCAAAAAAACCCAAATAGAGTCAACCCTACTATAGGAGGAAGGGCCTGCAGTAAGAACTTACCATTTTGCAAGAGCTGAGGGCGAATGCTATTCTGCAAGAGCTGAGGGTGAATGTTGTTCTGCAAGAGCTGAGGGCGAATGCTGAGGGCGAATGCAGGGCGAATGTTGTTCTACAAGAGCTAAGGGCAAACGCTGAGGGCGAATGCAGGGTGAATGTTGTTCTGCAAGAGATCAGGGAAAATGCAGGGCGAATGTTGTTCTGCAAGAGCTCAGGGAAAATGCTGAGGGCGAATGTTGTTCTACAAGAGCTCAGGGTGAATGCTGAGGGTGAATGTTGTTCTGCAAGAGCTCAGGGCGAATGCTGAGGGCGAATGTTGTTCTGCAAGAGCTGAGGGCGAATGCTAAGGGAAAATGCTATTATGCAAGAGCTGAGGGCGAACGCTGAGGGCAAATGTTGTTCTGCAAGAGCTGAGGGCGAATGCAGGGCGAATGCTATTCTGTAAGAGCTCGGGGTGAATGCTGAGGGCGAATGCTGTTCTACAAGAGCTCAAGGCGAATGCTGAGGGCGAATGTTGTTCTGCAATAGCTAAGGGCGAATGCTGAAGGCGAATGTTGTTCTGCAAGAGCTGAGGGAGAATGCTGAGGGAAAATGTTGTTCTGCAAGAGCTGAGGGCGAATGCTGAGGGCGAATTTTGTTCTGCAAGAGCGGAGGGCGAATGCGCGCGTGATATCAGACGTTAATGTAGCTATTGTGACTGATATAAGTTTCGTATTTTTAATAAAATCATTTTTATGTAGCGCACATATAAGTTGCGACGGATGCCTCCAAACGTCGCAATTGTCGACATTGTGTTGCACTTGCGACGTTTGGAGGCAGTCGTCGCAATAGCGACGCTTTGGGGCATAGTGTCGCAATTGCAACGTCTTCCTCCAAACGTCACAATTGCGACACTTTGTCTAAGTGTCGGTATTGTGACACTTTTCTATAAACGTCGGTATAGCGACGGTTTCGGGCGGCGTTGATAAAATTTGGGGAAATTTCCGACATTTGGTCAAAAGCGTCGGAACCAAGTGTCGGAATTTCCCCCAAATGTACTAGTGATGGATAGAAGGTCTATGCCTAATTTCAATCTCATACCTTAACCTTGGATTTATTGGAGGTTTAAAGGTGATGGCTGAAACTGCTAAAGAATTGGCCAATCTATTCTCCTCCCTCGAAATATATTGAAGATTGAATGCTTCAAAATAGTTTTCTACCAGATCCCACACTTCTTTCCTATATGATCTCAATCTCGGATGCTTGTTTTGAAAATGATTTTTAATCTGCATTATTATCAATTCAGAGTCACCAAAAATTAAAATAAATTGAACTCGCATCTATTTAGCAACTTTAAGGCTTGAGATTAAGGCCTCATACTTAGCCACATTGTATGTTGAATCAAATTCTAGTTTAAAAGAGAAAAGCATGAGGTTACCTTATGATGATATCTGCAAGAATCTAGCACCTGTGCCCTCCTTAGAGTAGGCGCCATCAAAGTGGCACTTCCAAATGTTTATTGAGTGTAGCTCATTATTTACAACTGCTAAAGAGAGATACTTCCCTGTGTCTTCAACAAATTCTTCATATTCATGCAGGATGAAACAAGAAAGGTCTTATGTTTCTTGACTATAAATGGGGGAATTTCCTGCATCTTTCTTGGAGGTAGTCTTCACAAAACTTGTTTCCCTGTACAACCTCCTTTCTCCCCCATTAAAAACTGGAATGATGGCATAAGTGAAATCTAATTTTAGTACACCTCCCAAATTTTCTCCCCAAGATATTGATAGGAGCATTCCAAACCTGGCTGGGATGTCAGCAACCAGTACATCCATGACTATACTCTTTGTTGGGATTTGTGCCAACAAACTGCTACATCTTTAATTAACCCAACACATTTCACCCTTTTGGAATCAAATGAATATAGATCCTTATAAGGTTTGGTAATCTGCAAGTTAAGTTCCTTCATTATAGACAATGGCATGAGATTATGGGACGCTCCTAAGTCCAGAATGCAATTATGTAGAGTATAATCATGAAGGAACGGAGAAATATAGAAGGGTGGAATAGAGGGATCTGTTCTTATACATGAGGACCAAAGATGACCACTATATTTTCTTCTTGTAAGTTCACTGTGTCACTTATGTCTTCCACCTGTGTGAGATTAATAAATTCTGAAATTTCTTTCTTGTAAGCTGGTTTTTTAGCTAATTCTAGAAGAGGCACCTGAATTTTTACCTTCTCCAACTCTTTTTTCAAATTGAAAGCATGAGTTTACTTAACATTATTTCCAGGTTCTTCTTCACTCATTCTAGAATTTGCTTCTTCTTCGGGTATAGGAACAACTCTCTCCAAGATATTAGTGTCAAATGATTTGTTTAGTGAAGATTCACCCTACTGCACATTTGTTCTATTAAGTGAATTTACAGGTTGTTTCTTATTACTGACCTGTTCCGTAGGGTCCTTTTGTAGTGGAGTCGCCATTGGAGGAGGAATGGAACCTTGTTGTTCACCTTCATTATCCTGCACTCTAGATATATTTCTAGACCTAAAATCATAATTTTTATATAGCTCAGCTTGCATGAAATCTGTGAATTTACTATAGTATTCATCCATTTCATCTTGATCAAAAGAGACTTCAGCTTTAGCATATTATCCATCACAATCTTCCTCTTCATCCTCTTCTATTTCATACATAGCAGATACTTGATCCTCATCCTCCCTTCAGTCATATTCTGCTAGCTCTTTGTGTGATGCTTCTATATAAATGGAGCTTGAACCTGGTCTTGATCTCTTCTTTCCCTCTGCAATATTTGCAGGGGATGTCTTCTGAATTGTGGGTTGAACCCCCCTCGGTTTTATTGTACTTTTCTTTGGGAGTTTTTATTTTCCAATTCCATCTTAGCTAGCTTGTTTGTCAGATTTTTTATCACCTTTTTCATATCTTCAATTCTTAGATCTTGTGATGATTCTTATTGTGCCTTCCCCTTCTGTTGGACTATTTATTTCCCTTTCGTCTTTCCAGCTGAAATCATATTAGATTCAATATCTAAAGCATCTATCTGTTTGTGCCCAAGAGTGTCGAGGCATAAAAAGGTATATTTTTAACACCTATTTATCTCACATTAATTATCAATCCGGGAGCGACTTTTTATTTCAAGAGTGTACTCAGTCTCAGGCAGCAATTTATCCAAGAGTAATGCTGTGAAGATGTAGTACAGAATAACAAATTCAAAGGTAACAAATGCTTGTAAAGAAACCTAATTACAATGACAGGAATGTAAAAGCTAAACTATAGCAATCTTGCTGGACATCGATCGGGGATGCAGTAGCAATAACTCTTTCCCCTAGAAATCGATGTAAGATGACCAAATCTGGGGACTCTGGAGAGAATATCTCTATCCACTATAGTTCGGCGATCTTAAAGCAAGTGAAACAACTGAAAGGAAATGAAATCCAAAAAAGGAACAGCAGCATATAACTGTAACTCATCTATTTGCAAATCGAAAGCTGTAAATAAACAATGAACAGAAAGTGGAACAGTAACAAGAAATGAACAATCAAATAACTTTGTAATCATAATAAATCTAAATGCAATTATCACACAACAGAAATAAAAGAATAGAAATACAAACAGCGGATCGCTCCACCAGGGCCGGCCCTCAACCGCCAGTGAAAGCGCCGCTGGGCTACTGCAGATCTTGAGAAATGGAACAAGAACACCTCTTTGTATTAATCAAACATGAATAGCTTTTACATCAGTTTCTCTTTGCTCACAAGAGTCAAGGAATTACAATGATACAAAGGAAATTCAATAATCATCCATTCTCCTCCATCCTCTCATTGTTCTTTAATACACAATACATGTTCTCCTTTTATAATCAGAAGGAGGAGAAATTAAATAGCAAATATAATCTTCCATAACAATATGATCAACCAGAAAATACATTTCCAACAATATTTTAACAAGAGCAAGGAGAATTTGGCTTTGCAGCAGAGATTTGGAGGACGGGCGCAACAACAGAACTAAGAAAATCGTGCTCGAAGAACCCTGCGTATCTCTCAATACAAGATGAATTTGGGCAAACCGTTCTTTAATAAAGTTAATTGGGTCCGTTCTGGACAAAACCCATGTTCCAAGTTTTCCAGATTCTTCTTCATTTGCCCAGAATATTAACCGCAAAACTGTCACTTATTATTCCAGCGGATTTCTGAGTTGGAATATTTCATAATGATTTGGAAATCAAATCTGCAATCTAGCAATTATCTTGGAGGCTAAAATGGTGAATGATATTAATAAACCATCATTGATAAAATTATGCATAATAATAATCAATTTATTAAAAATAAAGGAGAAGAAATAATATTCATCCATAAGAGCATAAATCATTATAAAATGGATTTATATGATAAACAAGAGTAAAAGTGGATGAAGTAAGTGATAAAAAGTGGTCGTATTCACGGCCCAACATACCCCCAAACTGAATATATTGCATGTCCTCATGCAATCCAAAGACAAAAACCAAGCAAAGGAGATTGTTCATCTCAATCTCATGAAATGGATGGAACAAATGCATGTTTCCTCAAATAATGAATATTCAATTTTAGCAATCTTGATAAAGGCATAACAATTTTTGGAGTTGATGTTCAACTGTATATGAAGTTGCAGAAAAATGTAACATAAGTAACAGCAAACATCATTAACCATTTTCTCAAAAATCAGATTGTTTGGATCATGAGATATATATAAAAATGGTTGTAAGTGATAGTGCATAATTTTCGAAATTTTATGAACTGATTTAGTGTGAAATTATCTGGGTTTGTGTATTTTAATGATACCTCTCTGTTATCCAGAAATCACAAGAAGTCAGTTCATAGTTTTAAAGATATATGCAAATCAATTTCTGCACTATATACAAATGAAATTGTATGCCTTAAATGAGAAAGAAAGTGGAAAACATCCATCATGTGTAGCAATTCCCTCCTCCCAAACTGAAGAATTAGCATGTCCTCATGCGATGCTAGAAACAAAGAGAGGTGGTTGCTACAATCTGTTGAAATCTATGCTTGGTGTAAAACATGGAATAAGGAAGGTGTTGAGAATGAATAAGAATATCCATGGATGATAAAAAATATGACGGACATGGTCATAAGAAAGAAATGAAATAAATCAACACTCCCCCAAACTGAAAGATGAGACGTGTCTAGAAAAATGGGAAGTGTTAAAGATATGAAATGAATGATAATAAATAATGCTCAATGGATGTTCATGAAATTCTCCTAAATTCATAATAAATCGGAAAATTATGCTATTTTACCTCAGGTGTTACCTCCGAAAAAATGTGGAATGACATGTAGTGACTGGCCTTTGTTGAAGCTGATGTAGGCTTAGCGAATACTGAAAGTGATGCAAAAGGTAGAAGTCATGCAAGCACATCATGTCTGAAGAATTGTGTGCATTCGCGAGCCTTTGTTGTTTAGTTGCAATAGTGTGATCATGCTGCTAATAGAATTTTCCCCATACTTGTTGTTCTCCTGTAAACAAATCACAATTCTGTATGCAATTTTCTTGAATCCACAGTTTCAGTTTTGAATGGCAACAAATAAGATGCATGCAAAAAGTTCAAGCAAAACAAAAATTCTGTAGAAATGCAGTATTAATATTGTGGCAACTCAGCAAAATAAAAGAGCAGCGTATTGCACAACAATTGTACAGCATGGAAAGGCATACATACTTATGATACAATCAATGAAATTATAGCATTTACTGAAATCCATGATGTAATGAATTGTTAATAAATAGAAAATCATTTTGTAATGATTTAAATACGAGGAGAAGGGACAGCATATGATAACCATAAGTATAATTGTGTTATTTACCACTTTGGATTAATATGATCGACTTATAATGATTTTCATGTATAATAGGTTCGGAGGTAAGGGATTCATATTTTCATTTGACATTTAAATAAAGATATAGGAAAAGGGTTAAATATAACTATTGATGTGTATAAGTGTGACTCCAATACCATCAGCAGAGCTCTGCTGCCCACAGGTGTCCATAACCTTGACAGAGTTGCTTTCTTACCCACAGAACCATTGTCCTTTATGTATGTTGAGGAAGTGCTTTTTATTGAATATCATGACGGAGGCCATTGTGCTGGCTTGGTGACCAGATAAACCACAATGTCGTTCACCGAGAAGAAGTGAAAGGTGGGCAGGCCAGCTCGTGATGAGACCTCCTGTTCCAAGGACTTCTTGATTTTTTCAATTGTTTGTTGGACCATTGCCCCGGTTTGGTGGTCATAATGGGAATGCCACTTCACTGCCTTCCCTATGATCACGGTAGGTTGGCTCTTGGTGAAACCCCCTATCCTCCATCTGCAAAATCATTGTTAATAAAATATATAAATATTTTTCTTTTCATATAACACTTTCCTATTTATTCATAAAGGATGGCTCAACACTCCTTAAGAGTAGGAATGGTGGAAGAAGTCTGAACAGCTCAATAGAAGAGAATACCCTTGTTCCTACTCCATAAGTAAAAATCAAAGAAAGTTATAAAATATGGGGAAGAACCAACATAATAAATATAATCGATCATATGAATTTAGGGTAATAAGACAACAAAATAATGTTATTGATTATGTCCCTTTTTCTTTTTTCTTATCATTACTAAACAACTTTCTTAAAAATGACGATTTCTTTTGATTTGCTTATTACAGTAAGCTCTAATTTGTATGATTGTGTATCCTTTCATAAATTGTATGTTTTGTCTTTCAAAAAGTCATGAAAAATTCAAAAAAAGTTCTAAAAATGTTGTTTAAAAAACAAGAAAAATGCACTTAAAAAGTGTTGTTCCTTTGAAAAGGAATAGCAAAAACAATCTGCGAAAATGTTGTTCCTTTGGAAAGGAACAGCAAGAACAGTCTGTGAAAATGTTGTTTCTTTGGAAAGGAACAGCAAGAACAGTCGAGGCTGTTCCTTTTGAAAGGAACAGCAAAAATGAACGGTGTTGTTCCTTTTGAAAGGAACAGCAAAACTGAGCGGTGCTGTTCCTTTTGAAAGGAACAGCAAAATGAGCGATGATGCTCCTTTTGAAAGGAACAACAAAAACATGCAACAAAAATGTTATTCTTTAAAAAAAAAAACAAAACAAAACAAAACAAACAAAAAAACAAAAGATAAAGGAAAGAACAACGCTAGTATGCAATCCATTGCCAAGCAAATCCAATCAAATAGAAAGAAAAGTTTATGTACAGGTTTCAAGAAATTTTTTTACAGAATTGCAGCTATTGAAAAATTTTATTCTGTAACTGAAGCTTGCATGGTGAGGTCCTTATTGTTTAATTGCAAATGGAGCGGAAACTATAATTTGGAGGGATCAATACCTGAAACACAAAAACATAAAAGAAATCAGAAAAGAAACAACACTTTATTAAGTTACAACAGCTATGATGTTATTTCTAAGAGAATATCAAATCTATTAATGGAAAAAAATGATCTTTTGAAAAATGTTTGGCAGCAGTGGCATGAATCTTCAAATGGGAACAAATTCTTCATTTCTTCTGTTATGAAACCGTTAGGTAATGAACTAGATGAAATGCCCTTGTTTTACTAAAATTTCTTTCAAGAATCACTCATCCATAAATTGACATTTTTTTGTTCTCCTGAGACCTGCAAAAAACGAGTGTCTACCTGCAATAAAACATTAAATCATGGAGAAAGAGAGGTGAGCGGGCTCTCCTAATCCAAAAATTATGCAAAAAACTAACAAGTAGTTACTCTATAGAACAAGTCCATGGAAAAATAAAACAAATTATATTTGCTACCTGCGGGAGAGCAGTGGTCGACGATACTAACCAGCAGTGTTTTAATCATACCTTCTTTGTTTTTTGTCCGATTTGAGTGATTCCAAAGCCAAATGAGAGCTAATTCAAAGGGATATCTCCATTAGAAACAGGTTTTAAAAATTCCATGTAATGTTATGTTAAACATGCTTAGAACAACCTGCATAATAGAGTCATTTTCGATTTTCCAGCTCAGACCAACAGTTGGTATTTCAAGCATACATTTTTCGTTTGATGGCGGATTGAACCGATTCAAATTGGAGATTAAAGTAGATTCATTTATTGATCTCCAATAGAAACAGGTTTTGAAGACAAGAATAATTTATGGGTCAAATATGTTAAGGAACAGCCGCGAAAACAGAGTTTCAAGAGTGCTGATTTATGATAGGCAGTCAGTATTTTGTTCATAAATTCCTCATACGATATCGAAATTGAGTGATTCAAATTGAATTTTAAATTATATTCATAGAGTAATATACCATAGAAACAATTTTTAAAAATATAATCATTTAGACCTCCAAAAACTGACTTTCCCAACTCTGTTCCTGAGCTGCCTACTAGACACCCTGTCAATGTTTTGGTTCTAAATTTTTCGTTTCAAGTCAAAATTGAGTGATTCCAATTGGGTTAGAAAGTATACATCAAAGGCTACTTAGTATAGAAACAGGTTTTAAAAATATTCAATTTTGGTCCCCCAAAACATCACTGTCCCAACTGTGTTTTCAGGAATTTCATCGAGCCCGCAAGCCAAAAAAATGATATTCAAGCAATTTTTTCATATTGATGATAAAAATGAATGTAGGTGTTTGTAGAATTTTTATTTGCAATATAATTCATCTACATACACAAATAAATTAAAATATTTATCATCAATGTTGATTTCACAGCGTGTTGCAACAAAGAAACAACTATTTTTACAAAAATAAAAAAATGTGTTTGTTTTATTTCCTCTTTTTTTTTTTTCTCCACTATCCTACTCTGAATTGAAAAATGAATATGATTACGTATAAAAGTATTTCCAGTGGAGCCATTTTCGAAATAAGGCTTCAATTATGTACATACCCAAATTTGAAAGATTTATGTTAATAAAAATTAGGGTATGAGAAGCCAACTTCCCTTGAAAAGATGGTGCCAAAAATTGTTGAAGTATGGAGTGATGTTGCAAACAAATGATGGAGTGAAACCAATCTTCAATATATCCTTTACTCCATTGATTTCACATAGCCATCGTATCATGAAGTTTTTGAGTGTTTAAAATGGCTTGTTGATGCAAACTAGGAGAAACCTCATTTTCTTTGATGACTTCTACAATTTTTGGATTTGATACATTCTGAATCTCAGTGTAAGTTTTTTCCAATGGTACATGTGAGATAGAATGGGTGGGAAGGGTAGGTGAATTTTGCAGTTCAACACTGTAAGCATGTTGTACTGGTTTATTATGGTGAAGGTGTGGAATGAGTTGAGCAGGATATTTTGTAGGGAATGGAGCCTTTTGATGATGTAGTTGATTGTGTTGAGTGGATGATTTTGATCGGAAAACAAGGTGTTGTGGAAGAGCTGGAAGATGTGTTTGTGCTACAAGATGAGGGAGAGTAGTCATGCAATCATAAGGTAAACCATGCCAATCTTGTAGACAAGATTGGTAGTGGTTATATTGAGATTAGCATGGCTGCCCTAACATATGAGTATTCCATAATGAATTAT
This sequence comes from Pinus albicaulis, assembly GCA_034641835.2. Classification (NCBI taxonomy): domain Eukaryota; kingdom Viridiplantae; phylum Streptophyta; class Pinopsida; order Pinales; family Pinaceae; genus Pinus; species Pinus albicaulis. The sequence goes on along the minus strand of CM076569.1, from coordinate 57,989,915 downwards.
GCAAGTAAGAGAATGGAGAAGAAGTGTTTTGAATCATACCTGTAGGCCATGATTTCCATGGTTTTGACCTTGTTGCAGCTTCCGCATCTCTTTGATATGCTACTTCCAAATTAGATAAGGAAGAGTGATTATCTATGGGATGCTCCTTTTGGTAATGAGGGAAAAACACTTCATCAAATTCTTGATTTCTCTGAACTTGCAAAACATTTAATTGTGACTTTAGAGAGCTAATAAAATCATCTTTAAACTTTTCAAGTAAAACATTGATTTCAGCTCTTATGTCTCTTGTTCTTGTAGTAAATTTAGAAAGGAAAGAAGAAGCTTCTCTAGAATTCTTACCAGCCTTAGAAATTCCTCTTGAATACCTTATGCACAATTCACAAACATCATCATATGATAACTGAAAAACATCACCTTTTCCTATCAGATTTAAGAGTTCTAAAAAATCATCTTTGATTCCTTTAAGAATGAGTGTTTTCAATATCTCTTTTTCCAAATGCTTATGCCTTGATTTTTGAAGGTTGTATCGAAATCGCTCTACATAGTCCTCCAAGCTTTCATCTTCCCTTTGTGTCATACCAAAAATATCTTCATTGGATTTGCAATAGTCTTGGTACTTCTTCAAGAATATGTTCTTCATGTCCTCCCAAGTTTTGATGCAGTTTCCACCTAGGCTCATGAACCATCGGAGAGCTACTCCTTTTAGAGTAAGAGGAAACACTTTCAATCTTTCATCATTAGTACAATAATCATATCCTCTACAAAGTATTTCAAACTCAAACGAGAATGTATCTGGATCTTCATTTGTCAAACCATGAAAATTTGGTAGAGACAATGGGGGAATTATGTGCATTTGTGTCACTCCTCCTAGATCTTTGATAGGGAATTCAAAAGTTACAATGTCAGCCATTTCTTACCATAATAGAAGATGTTCTTCAGGTGTTTCTTTAAGGATCCTCCTTCCAATGTCCCTATCAATTGGTTAGTGAAATGGGTGGTGCTTACATCACCACTCGAGGGGAATTACAAGATTTTTTTCAAAAAAGACTCTACCTCTAAAATTCAAAAAAACACAAGCATTCATTTCTACCTTAAGCTTTTACTCAATTCTGCTGTGAAGCGGGCCAGTGAACAAGTGTGTTTCTTGCTCGGTGCGCAGGTTCTTACCTTCCGTCTTTAATACCCAATTCTTCGCAAGCAGAAAAAAAATTAAATATGCATCACTCTTTCTAAATGGCATACACTCTCCCCGGCAATGGCGCCAAAATGTCGAGGCATAAAAAGGTATATTTTTAACACCTATTTATCTCACATTAATTATCAATCTGGGAGCGAATTTTTATTTCAAGAGTGTACTTAGTCTGAGGCAGCAATTTATCCAAGAGTAATGTTGTGAAGATGTAGTACAGAATAACAAATGCAAAGGTAACAAATTCTTGTAAAGAAACCTAATTACAATGACAGGAATGTAAAAGCTAAACTATAGCAATCTTGCTGGACATCGATCGAGGATGCAATAGTAATAACTCTTTCCCCTAGAAATCGATGTAAGATGACCAAATCTGGGGACTCTGGAGAGAATATCTCTATCCACTATAGTTCGGCGATCTTAAAGCAAGTGAAACAACTGAAAGGAAATGAAATCCAGAAAAGGAACAGCAGCATATAACTGTAACTCATCTATTTGCAAATCGAAAGCTGTAAATAAACAATGAACAGAAATTGGAACAGTAACAAGAAATGAACAATCAAATAACTTTGTAATCATAATAAATCTAAATGCAATTATCACACAACAGAAATAAAAGAATAGAAATACAAACAGTGGATCGCTCCACCAGGGCCGGGCCCTCAACTGCCAGTGAAAGCGTCGCTGGGCTACTGCAGATCTTGAGAAATGGAACAAGAACACCTCTTTGTATTAATCAAACATGAATAGCTTTTACATCAGTTGCTCTTTGCTCACAAGAGTCAAGGAATTACAATGATACAAAGGAAATTCAATAATCATCCATTCTCCTCCATCCTCTCATTGTTCTTTAATACACAATACATGTTCTCCTTTTATAATCAGAAGGAGGAGAAATTAAATAGCAAATATAATCTTCTATAACAATATGATCAACCAGAAAATACATTTCCAACAATCTTTTAACAAGAGCAAGGCAAATTTGGCTTTGCAGCTGAGATTTGGAGGACGGCCGCAACAACAGAACTGAGAAAATCGTGCTCGAAGAACCCTACGTATCTCTCAATACATGATTAATTTGGGAAACCGTTCTTCACTAAAGTTAATTGGGTCCGTTCTGGACAAAACCCATGTTCCGGATTTTCCAGATTCTTCTTCATTTTCCCAGAAGCTTAACCGCAAAACTGTCACTTATTATTCCAGCGGATTTTTGAGTTGGAATATCTCATAATGATTTGGAAATCAAATCTGCAATCTAGCAATTATCTTGGAGGCTAAAATGGTGAATGATATTAATAAACCATCATTGATAAAATTATGCATAATAATAATCAATTTATTAAAAATAAAGGAGAAGAAATAATATTCATCCATAAGAGCATAAATCATTATAAAATGGATTTATATGATAAATTATAATAAATGATATGATAAACAAGAGTAAAAGTGGATGAAGTAAGTGATAAAAAGTGGTCATATTCACGGCCCAACAAATAGTAGGGGCTCTTCTCTCTCTCAATGTAAAGCTAAAATTATCTTCAAAAGCCCCAGCAAAAACTACCTTTGCTCCTATAGGGAGGGCTTCATCTCTATAGATAAACTATTGTACAATTTGTTGAATCTTTTTACAAACTCAGAAATTTTTTCATTAGGCTTTCTTTTAATTGCATTAAACTCTGTAAATGAGTAACCATTATCTCTCCTCTCCCCATCTCTGATTGAATTGAGTTTCTAACTCTTCCGAGTCATTTATGGAATCATTTGGTAAACCTTTGAACCATTTCCTATCCTCTCCACTTAGAGACTGCACAAATAGTCTCATCATAATATCAAGATGTTCTACATTTAAATTCTCAGCAAAAGTGAAAAACAAGGGTAAATTTTGTTCTACACTTACTTCATCTTCTCCAGTGAAACGAGGAAGTAATTTGAGGTATTCTTGAGGCATGGAATTCATTGGTTGTGGAAGATTTAGTGGTGCATATCTATCCATTAAGAAAGCTGGTGCTGCCATATTAACAACATGGTTAACTTCTCCTTATGTGGTTGAGGTTGATGAAAATTTTGTGAAAGTGAATGAAGGTGGAGGCAAAACTGATATGGGGTGGGCTGATGGACAATAGAAGAGGGACCAACAACTATATTTGGTTGAGATTGAGTGGAGGTAAAAGAAACAGACTCGAAAGAATGTTCTTCTAACTGAGGTTCTTGAAAATAAATGGGTGTGGAAGGAGTATCTTGTTCCAAGAAAGGGATTTCCTTGGAAATATCTTCAAACAAAGTGTTATGAGAACTGCTTCCGGGAGCAGGCAATGTAGTATCAAGTATTGAAGGAGTTTCGAGTTTCTGAGCCTTTTTAGAAACCAATATTTCTGGATCTGGAAAAGCAGAGAATATCTACTGTGAGGTATCTGACCTCGTGTGAGGCATTTTGAAATCTAGAATTTTGAAAATAAAAAAACACAGCAGAATATTTCCTCCTCACTGAACAACTAGCGGACATAATGTGAAAAAACCAGGGAAAATAAACTTATTTTCTTTGTCCCCAGCAACGGCGCCAGAAAATGTTGTATCTCAAGAAACAATCCCTTGGTTGTGGTAAGGAATCAATTCTTAAGACATTTTGTAAATGTATGTCACAATTATAATATCAAATGGCCTCTGATTAACACCTTTGGAATCTAATTATTTAATACACTCAATAATCTGATATAATGAAAGCCTTCACAATGCCATAAACTATTGATATTCGAACGAAATTAAAAGAAGAACTTTAAAGGAAACTTGAAGTGATATACTGAGAAATAGAATCTATCATATTTAAGTTTAAGAGGAAATTCATGGAGAGAGAGGAAACTTGAAATAATATGCTACAAACACAGAATCTATTACTTTAAAGTTTCATCAGGATTTTGTGAAGAAATAAGAGATGAGGTGAAGGAGCATAATTTAAGGTTGTTTAACTCTTACTCACAGATGTAATTAAGAGACCAACTACTACATTTCAAGAGGAACAAACACAGAGCGAAATTGGAAAGACATATCAACATAAAAATTTGCAGGAAACTTGATCTTCTTTCATTTATTTCTCAGAAAATTCAGTCCTAAATTAACAATCCTCCAGAGGTCCAAAACTTAGAGCCTCTTTTCTTTATTTCTATCTACTTAAATACATCACAGTGGTTTGTAACTCCTGAACTTCTTGAAAGTATTCGACTACCTAAACTGTTAATATTACTTCTGAAATCATACTTGAGAAAACAAATTAAAACTATAAATATTGTTCGTTTTGCTGAATCTAATTTTGTTGATGTGTCCACTTGAAGTGCAGAGGTGTCCTTTCTTGTTATGATGCAACAGCTTCACAACTCTGTAACGACGCCTCAGTGCCCAACTCTGCATGTGCCCCTATGCGTCAAATGTTGTCAATCATATCACCTGCTAACCAACTCTGCCTCTTCTCCTTTGATCTACGTCAGGTCACTTACCTAAGTTTTTCTACTGCGTTCTGCCTATTTCTTCATAAAATGGCACATAACTGCATAAGCCCGAACCTTTAGATTTCATCTTGGAACCACATCACGTCTGTGCCAACATCTCACTTCACATTTCGTCGTCTTTAAATTTTCCTTAGAATTTATATTTTAAAACTTGCGATGGGCGCTATGCGATCGGGTCCCACCCAGCATCGCACATTTCACTTCGGCGACCTTATCACTTACCTCCCGCGGTGATACTTTAAAACTTGTGATTCGTGATATTCAATCGAGCCCCACCGCATCGCACATCACACTTCGGCGATTATAACACCCTTTTCCCTTAATTTTAAAACTTGCGTTGTGTGGTATGCGGGTTAGGGCCATGCTGTCATCTTGCCACATCGCACTTCACATTTTACTGACTTTAAAATTTTCCTTAACACTTATCTTTTAATACTGTGATGTGTGCTATGTGATCGGTTCACATCTGGAATCACACGTCACACTTTGGCGACTTTATCACTTACCTCGTGTGCCTATCCTTTGAAACTTTCGATTTTTGGTTTGTTATTTAATCTTTACCGTATATCTCTCCGCTCCAGTTCTATGCTTTGATTCCGACCATCCATTTTTCCATTTGCGCCTCCTCCAAAACTCTTAAGTGTTTAAGGGAAATGTGCCCTTTCTCCACCTTTGGGAAATTAGTTTGTTTGCTCCACAGTGTAACCCTCCTGAGCTTATCCAATGTTCTGCCACGTTGGTCCCTCCTATGCTTGTGAATGAGCCTGACTTGACCCTGTTCGGCCTGCAATGTTTTGAATGTTCCCATCGGTCCGACTCTTGAACGGTTCTGCATGTGAATGAGCCCAACTCGACGCACCTTCACATCTTATCACATAATGTTAATGTACCAATATATAAATCAAAATTCTTCTATGACACACAGAATTTTACATGTTCTACCATGTATGCTTTTTTGGTGTTTTGAAAAATATTTCAAAGGTAAATGAAAATGAGCCACAATAGGATCTTTGGTTTCTCATCCTTGAGGTAGGTCACATACCTTATAAAATCCAAGAATTTGGTTGTATATTCATCTGTTAATAGTTTCCCTAACATGTACTCATATAATTTCTTGGATTTACTTTCATAGTACCCCTCAAATAGGTACTTATTCCAGCAAAATATTTCATATCTCTTCTAGGACAACTCTTCCTCTTGAATGTTCTTGGCGTTCTTAAGGTCTTCCCACCAAATATTAGCCTTTCCCCTTAGGCTGAAAGTGGTTACCCTTACCTTCGTATTTTAAAAGTAATTATGGACCCTGAAAAACTTCTTCATTCCAAGCAGCCATGCCTCTGCTTCCTCGAAATTCTTCACTTCTTTTTCAAAGGTAGGAGGCTTTTCATTCTTGAATTCCTTGAGCATGAATTTATTTTCCTTCCTTCTCTGTTGACAATGCATTTTTTTTGCAGCACTATGCAACTGCTTAAGAGTTCATACCCTCCTTTTTAGGGTGCTCTAATCTGCTGGATCAGTTTAATGACCAAAATTAAAATTTCTTGGATTGGCTCGAAACCAACACCAAAGCGTAGATATCATTACCCTGAATCTAACGCAACTTTTTTCACTCAAATCTGACATTGGATGCTCCCGATATCACATTCTGATCGATTTGAAAAACTACTGATTTTTTTGGGAAAAGGGTTGCAGGTACACCCAGTCAATTTTTTGTATGATGACTAGGTATTTGAGTGTGCATCTGACTGTGTTTCTTTGGACCAATCATTGATCGACACTTGGCATCATTTTATTGGTTTGAATTTGGGTTTTTTTTATTAGTTGATGGAATTATGAGGTGGCCCAATGAGGGAGAGCCATGTGGGCCAATCAATTTCTGCCACATGGCCTCCTCTTGGCCATGCAATTTTTTTATAAGACCAAGCTACCTCCATGGGGTTCAAAACTGAGACCTCACACATACCATCTAATCCCTCCACTAGCTCCGTTATATTGGTTCTTAACCACTGTGGTCTACAAGTTTTATTTAAACTTTATTGGTAGCAATGTCGAGGGTGGGGACCAAGGTTAACCCTAGACCCCAATCTACCCAACCAAGTGGCAAGCGTATAGGGGTCCGGGTTTAACCCCGACCCCAAATATTATGTTATATTAAATGTATTATACCACATATCCAAAGTTTGGACCATACACATAAACTGGCGGGCATGTAATGTTTTATACACCATTGAAACCTTATTATATTGTGTTAACCCAAAGTTTTCAACCGACAGAAATGTAAAATAAAAAAGAACCATGTAATATACCTTATGCCAAAGTCTATGGAGCATGAGGTTTGGGAAATCCAGTGGTCAAAGTTATTCCAGGCACATGGCAGGGTTAATGAAGAGGTCACAATTATGCCATCGTGGATTTCAACATTTAAACTGATGGTTAACTCAACCACGTCACACGGAAATGGTTATAGGGTAATGTTATCTCAATGATTTATGTCGAAATTCCAATCCAAAACTCCAACACGAACGATTAAAATGAATGCCAACATGTGAAAAGTTAAAGGGTTTAACATTTATTGTATGGTTAATGTAGAGGGGAGCGGAACCTGCCTTGGGCAGGGTTCTTGCTAACCTCGACCCACAGCGAAAATAAACCATGAATGCAACCATGGTTCGAGGTCAGTTTGGTATAATTTTGGCACACCGATTTGAAATTAAACCAACTGTAGTTCATGCAATTGAACCCCAGTTCAAGCGAGCTCAAAAATTTTGGTGGGAGTTGTTGCAAACCATGAATCTAAAGGTTTAAAACAAGCCACTTGGCGCAATTTTAATAGGTTTCAGTCCGAATGAGGAAATTTAAAGAGGTGAAAATTTGCACCCATTGCGATGGGAATCTTTATGATGCGGGGCAAATTTGTTGCTCCACATGGCCGCAAAAGGCGGAAATTGTAGAACAAATTGCAGAGAAGTGTGAATTGTAGGACAGTTAGCATAAAACTTTTGTGGAGCATAAATCAATCAGTTTTTTACCTTTTTGAGTGCACAAAGACCCTAGCTAGAGGTTTTTGACTATTTTGGATCCATTGGAGACATTTTTTTATCATTTTGTGCATTGTAGCTTGATATAAACACATATTTTTGAGCATAAAGAAAGGGTTCCAACATTGGCAGTTGGACCAGGAGATGTAGCCAAGGAGGGATGAACTTATTCATCATTTGTTGTCTTGTGTATATTGTTATGGTACTAATGCCTTCTATATTTTCTTCAAAAATAAGTTTTAAATCATGTTATGTGTTAATGGAATTGACATAAGTGTTTAAAAAACCTAATCATCTCACTTGAAATTTGTACCACGAACTCTCAATATTTCATATACAAATCATACTCAGAGGAGTTCCACCTCACTATGTCTTCACTTCCCTGCTTGTGTCTCTTCTTGGACCCATTTCCTTCAACACCATCAATATTCAATCCTCGTCTTCAATTTTTGAGGATTTTATTTCCCCTAGATATATCTTTGTGTATGTGTGTTGAATCTTGATGCATTATAATGATTTGTGTTCTCGATTGTGAATTTAATTTTGTAGATTGGTAGATTAGATTCTATTCTTGTAAATTAGTAAATTTCACGAGAAATTTAGGATATACACATTAATTTCTACATAGTATCAGAGCTAGGTTCACAGCAAAGAAGAAAATTTGAAGTTTTCATTACAACAGGTTCGAATTTGAAGATCAGTGTCGCAAGTTTTCTCTGGAATTGAGAAGATGGATTTCAATGGACTCAGGATCGAGTATGCTTTGGAAGGAACCACAAATTTTGTGGCATGGAAGATCTACATGGATGCAATATTGGATGTTAATGGCCTGCTAGAATACATCAAGACTAATGTAGAAAAACCTTGAGCATATGATGCACGGGATCTTGCTCAGTGGAAGAAGTATGTGGCTAAAGTGAGGAGGATCATATTGGAAGGAGTTCAAGATCATATTGTCTTGAATCTCCATAGGAAAGAGATTTTTTTTTCCATGTGGAAAACATTGAAATTTTTTTTTAAGAACAATAGTGACCACAGGAAGCTGGCACTCAAGGATAATCTTTGAAGTATTAAGATTTTAAAAAATAAAAAAATTTCGTAGTACCTAAGCAAGTTTACACAGTGTCGTGATGAACTTGGCGGGGTCGATGTTACTGTCTCTGAAGAAGATTTGGTAGCTCTAGATAATTTTGGACTTCCCAAAAGATGGAATAGTTACCAAGATTTGGTACATGGTAGGGAGAAACTACCAAGTTGGGAGCAGTTATGGCCTGATCTAGTTCAGGAAGAAATAAGTTAGAGAAATAGAGACGGGATTTCATCAAAGGTTGAGGATGAGGAGAACCATGCCTTGGCTGGAAAGAAAAAGAAAGGGAAAGGGAAGAAATCCTAATCCAAAGGATATTTCAGTCAAGGGGGGAAGAAGAATAACTTTCCAAAATCAAGTGCTTTCAATATCATGAATTCAGTCACTATGCCACAAAATCCCACAAAAGAAGACACGCAAGAAGTCCTCAAGAGGAGCAGCAAGTGAATCTCTAGCTTCACAATTAGAGCTTGATTTTACCCTCATTGCATGCATGGAAAGCATAGTGATGGGAAGTGTTTGGTATCTCAACAGTGGTTCCTCATTCCATATGATGGGGAATATAGATTTCTCTAGTGACTTGGAGGAGAAAGACCTCCATATGCACATCAATATGGGAGGTATAGCGCAACTGGTATCGGTACAATTACTTTTCAAAGGGAGTCTAGCTCCCTTCTTAGGCTCAAGGATGTGATTTTTGTTATGGGTCTAAACAATAATTTGGTTTCCATCGCGGTGTTGGAAGATCATGGCTAAGATGTGTTATTCAACAAAGGAAAGGAATTCTTGAGATACATCACCACGGGAGAAGTGAAGCAAATCAGGGTTTGGGTGAAGAACCTCTATAGGTTGGATGTGGCATAATGTGTTATTTTGAGCATAAAGGCAGATAAGATGTAGAGCCAAGATGTCAGCGAATTATGGCAGTGAAGACTTGGCCAGTTACATCATGGATCTATGAAGATAATGCAACAGATCACCACATGCCTCCCCAATGGAGCACTAGAGCAGCATAATACATGCAAAGGGTGTACCTGAGGAAGTACACAAAAGCCAACTTCAATGATCGAGATAGAAGGGCACATTCAATCCTTGAAAGGATCCACTCTAATGTATGTGGACCTTTCATGACAACCTCCATGGCCAAGCATAGGTATTATGTTATATTTGTAGATGAATGACCAGACACTCTCCAAATTTGGTGATAAAGCACTTTTTGAGATAGAAACTAGCATGAAAGTTAAGGCTCTCATGAGTGATAATGGTGGTGAATATGTGTCGAATGAGTTTAACAATTTATGTGCAAAGGAAGGCATTCGACGGGAGTTAACAACACCCCATAACCCACAAAATAATGGGGGTGTTCAAGAGGAAGAACAAAAGTATTGTGGGAGTTGCATGGACAATGTTGCATGATCAGGGCCTATCTCTACACTTGTGGGCCGAAGCATGAAACATGACGGTATATGTGCAAAAGAGGATTCCTTATCGGATTCTTAACATGAGTACACCAGAAGAATATTTTCCAAGGAAGAAACTAGATGTGGCATGCTTCATGATATTTAGATCATCATTATATTTCCATGTTTCCAAGGAAGCAAGTAAAAATATATAGCTAAAAACAAAGATGGGAATATTTTTGGGGTACACTGATACAACTCACAATTATTGGGTGTACTTTCCATCTCTCATGATGACATTTGTTTGTAGAGATGTGAATTTCTATGAAGAGAAGGAAATGAAGTATTCCCTTGAGAAGGAGATTCAGTTGCATGCAAATCAGGAGCTTTTGACTCTAAAGGAAGAACCTCAAGAATATGTGGAGAAGCCACAAGTAAAGGAGAAGAAAGTGGAGACAACCAATCAAGCAGAGATATCCAGGGAAGGAAGGAAGCAGACCAGGGAAGTTGACAGATTATTGCAAGATGCTAGAGAGAATGTGGGAGCACCCACATCACAACATAGACAAAGGAGGTCACCAGATTGGTACATTTGCTACATAACTCTGATGAGTGAGCTAGTAGAGATAGAACCAACCTCATTTGAGGAAGCAATAGAGAAGCCAGTATGGGTTGATGCTATGGTAGAGGAATACGATTCCATTGTTAGAAAAAATGTTTGGGAAGTGTTCCTACTACTTGGAGACAAGTCAGTGGTGGGTTCGAGATGTATTTACAAGGTAAAGCATGCAGTAGATGGAATCATCGAGAAGCATAAGGATAGATTCATGTCCAAGGGGTACTCTCGGGTAGAAGGGATTGACTATGAAGATACCTTTTCTCTTATAGCAAGGTACTCTTCCATAAAATACATTATTTCTCTAGCTTCACAGATGGGTTGGAAAATACACCAGATGGATGTGAAGATAGCATTCCTCAATGGAGTGATTGAGGAGCAAGTGTACATTGAATAGCCTGAAGTATTTGAGACCTTTGACAGAGAGTCACATGTGTGTTGTATGGGATGAAGCAAGCATCATGTGCTTGGTACACCAGGATCGATAGCTACCTCACCAGTTTTGGCTTCACCAAAATTGAAGCAGATGCAAACCTTTACCACATTCTGATAGAGGGTAAATTATTGATTGTAGTATTATATGTTGATGACTTGATTTTGACCAATTATGAACAACTTATCAGGTCTTGCAAGGAGGATCTTGTAAGAGAGTTTGAGATGAAGGACATGGGGTCGATGCACTATTTCCTTGGTTTGGAAGTATGTCAGAGAGAAGGTGAATTATTTGTCTCTCATGGAAAGTACACCAATGAGATATTTTAGAAGTTCCACATGGATAGACACAAACCCATGGAGACTCCTTTAGCAACCAACTAGAGGAAAGAGGATGCTACTTCAAGTGAGGAAGTGGATGCTACCATGTACAGGCATTTGGTGGGTTCACTCATGTATTTTGTGAACACATGAAAATACATGTGTTGTACGGTCAATTAGTTGATCCAAATCATGGTTTGACCGACCAAATTATTTTTTAGGGTTTCTAAACATGTACTACGATACTTTAGACACACCACTCAGTTTGGACTTTGGTACAGAGGGACAAAGGGAGTGAAGCTACAAGGCTTCACAGATCTAGTGGGCAGGAAGTCCATCAGATCGGAAGAGCACTTGAGGAGGAATTTTCAGTGTTGGGCCAGCAACGGATTCTGGTACAACCGGAAGAAAAATATTAGCTACACTCAACTTAGCAAAAGGAAATTACATGGCTGCCAGTCAAGCAGCTTGGGAAGCTATCTATATGAGAAAGATTATTGTTGGGTTATTTTATCAGATGATGGATCCTACTATTATTTACTATGATAGTCATATTTGTATCAAATTCTCTGATAATTCATTTTTTCACTATCAATCCAAGCACATTGATATCTGGTACCACCATCTATGATATTGTGTGCAGAGGCGGATCATGTTGTTGCAGTACAGTCCGAAAAAGGAACAAGATGCATATATTTTGACAAAACCCTTGTCAAGAGGAAAATTCAATTTCCATAAAGGCAAGATTGGGGTATCTGATAATCCCTTTCTTGCTGAGAAGAAGGGTTGAAAATTCAGAAATAATTTCCTAATTTAATTTAACCTTTGATTAAAATAGGAGAAAATAAAAATTCCACATCAAAAAACAACTTGAATGAGTTAACTAAGTTGAAATAGTTGTTATCACTTAGTTAGCACAACTAATTCGATTTTGGGGCATGAACTTGATTTGTGTACAGTGATTCCTAGATTTTAGGAGCCTAGGCTGAGTTAATTTTAGTTGTAACAATTTAATTCATTTAAATTGAGTTATGGCCAGTTAAACTAGTTCCAATTGTTGGAGGAACTAGTGAGAAGTCTAGCAATGGGGTGTAACTTCAGTGTTTAACCAGTTAATTAATCAATCAACCTAATTTATCTCATGCATGCACAATATTCGAGTTACCCAGTTGATATTAGAGTTCAAGTGAAGTGTACAATAAGTTCTAGAATATTCCAGGTTGTACAGGTCATGAATGCAGTCATAGAAGGACCTAATGGAATTATGAAATCTAGATTGAGTAATTTCCTAAATAATAGGGGCTAATTCCTTGAGGAACTATGCAAGGAAATAAGGGCTTGGAGGCTCAAAATTTTGGCTAAGTATTTTCCAAGTTCATTCAGTTAGGCAGACGATAGAAGATACAGGTGCAGGTTGAGCAGAGCATATTGTGTTCATCCATATTATTTGATTAATGCAATACAAACAGCAAGGGGTTTTGAGTTGTTTCTTTACCCTAGATATATCTCTATGTATATGTGTTGAATCTTGATGCATGTTAATGATTTGTGTTTTCGGTCGTGAATTCACTTCTACAGATTGGTAGAGTAGATTATAGGCTTGTGATTTAGTAAATTTCATGAGAAATTTAGGATTTATGCATTAATTTCTATATTTATCAGTTGGAATATCTATTGTAGGATTAAAGAGTACACTCATCAAGGTAGTTTATCAGTGGGTACTAACCCTATTTTTGTCATCCCCAAGGCTACACATGGTGTTTATCAGCCCCAACTAGTACTTGAGTGTCTCAACCTAACCAGTAGTTTATACCCAACAAGTTCCTATTGGTTTTCAACCTCGAGGAAAGCCACGACTAAGGTGGTTTATTTGTAAGTAAGCCCTCGTGGTTTTATCAACCCAGAAAGCACCTAAGTGTCACTATTCCACTGAAATATATCTGGAATAAAACACATACGTGCATACACTGACCTTAGTAAAAAAACACATAAGAAAATACAAGGCCTCAGAATCACAACACCTAGCACAACACAAGCCTAAGAATGAAAACACACAGGCACAACATAGGCCTAAGTAAACATAGGGAATTGGTCTCTCAAATGTAGAACACTAGTTCTTAGGAAGTTCGAGTCTCCAAGCGACCATAGCAGATTCCATACTTACTATACATTCTTCCTCATTTTCTCAGGTACTCTCTCTCGAGACATAAGCATTTTTCTATGAATTAACCAACCCTCAAATGCTTGAATCCCTACCACGATCACCCGTTGTCCTGATTTTCTCCGCACCGGGATTTTTCTTCCCCGACTTCTCTCTTGTGTCTTAACCCTATCGACACAATCAACAAGGTCAAGTTCACAAATTCGTCCTCCACTCAGGAGGCCCATATCCTACATTCAATTATTACATGACAGCTTCATTAAACCAAAAAGGATTGAGGTGATGGAATAAAAGAAAGGCTTCGGTTTACAAGCAACTCATCCTCCTCAATCCTCTGAATCCATGTCTACTTGCTCAGCTAGTCAATGTGTTTACATTTCCGAATTATTTACATGAATTTAAAATTTATAATAATATTTACATATGGATTAGCTATAGGGGTTTTCACAGTATTCTTCATCACTATCAAGATCACATTCTTGATATATTTTTATTTCATCTTCTCCTTTCTTTGGATCCAATGTCTCTTCCATAATCATGAGTAAAATCCCTTCTTCATCACTACTAGATGTATATCTATCTCTTTATTCTTATGAGAAATCATTTCCTAAGGAATAAAGACCTATCCTATTTTTCTCATGGGATATTCTTTCAACTTCAAGTTCTCTTATATTAATATCATAAAATTTGCATTTGAACAATTAAGAGAAAACCTATTCTTTTACAATTGAAACATAATAGAAATTTACCTATGGATGGTACTTCTTTTGTATCTTCATCACCTTTAGCTTTATCATCTAAATATGAATTATTATTTTGATAATCAACATCTTATGCAATCATGACATGGGGTCCTCTTCATGATTTGATTCATTACTTGAGTAATCATGGTATTTAATCTTCTTTGACTCTTTGTGTGCTTCTTCCTCATAGACACATTACAACTTATCCATCATTTATTTTGCAGTCTCACAATGAATTACCTTGTAAAAATTTGATTCAAACAATAAACTCAATATTTTCTTCATAACTTATATATTATACTCATTCTTCTTTCCATATTCTACTAACAGTGATACATCCAAACCAATAGCTGTTGAGCCTCAAGATTGTGCTTTCTTTCATCTTACTTCACCTCATTTTCCTTTGTCCATTGCTATCCTAGACCCAATTGATCAATGAATTTAGTTAAAATTACTTTTAGAATGATTAACATGACTGACTTGCTAAGTTTTGTGATTTTTGTCATTGTGATGCATTTTGACCGGAACTAGCTGCAGAATGCAGACATTCCGTAGCTAACCGGCAATTCTGCAGCTGTCTTCACGTTTGGGTATGTTCCAGGTGGCCTCTCAAGAAAAACCGCATATGGGCATATTCCACGTCATGTCTACATTGTTCGTTGCTCACCATGAAGGAAGAAACGAATTCTGGATATGGTTTTGGTACGTGGGAACAGATTTAGGAAGGCAGACTTCTATTAGGACTGTCTCAGTCCAGATGTCCTTTTCCTTTTTACGTTGCCACTTCAAGAGTCCTAATGTGATTTCGATAAGGAAAGACAATGATCCTGGAATTGTTGCAAGTCTTGTTATGTACATTTGTTATATAAACACTTGGGAAATCGAGAGCTAGGCTAGATTTTGTTCTAGATTTTGCTTAGATTCTGTGCTACATTTCTGAAGACGCAGAGTGCTCTGTTCAAGTTATTTCACCTTTAATGAAGCAGACAGTGTTGTTTTGAAAGTGTTGATTTGATTTGGAGTTAGATTTCGTCTGGTGGTAGAGGGCCCCTGCCCCCTGTACGGATTTATTTGCGTAATTTAGATAAGTATTCTAGCTGCCTTTACGTTTTTGAAGTTGAATTCGTAGTTGTTTTCATTAGCTACTATAGTTATACTCATTCTAACTCTTCCAAAAGAAGAAGCTCTTCCAAAATATTATAATGATGAATGGGAAATGGCTATAGTATTGTAGGATTTAATTGTAATCTCTTTTATTCACCATCACAGTTATACTTATGCTAAGCACTCTTCCAAAAGAAGAAACTCTTCCAAAAAATCTTTATACTGTCTTAAGCATGATTGTGATCTTGAAAGTTTTAGTTGTGTGTTTCCACTAAGTACCATAGTTATTCTTGCTCTTAAACGCTTGTCCAAAATATCATAATGATGGGTAGGAGATGGCTATGATATCTTAGTTTTTCATTGCTTTCAGTCTTTATGTTTGCATTTGCACTGAATTGTACAGTTAGGATTGTTCTAAGAAACTCTTCCAAAATATCAATCATGATGGACAAACAGACTGTATAATTCCCTAGGATAATGCATGATAGCCTAGTTAGGATACTCCAGAGTTTAATTGCACTTAACTCATGCTCAGTTGTTCTGTTTTAAGTTTGATAATGACTTGAAGTTCAGCACTGTTTTAGACTAGTGACATCTTAAGTTCAGTTTTAGCTTAACTCATTGCATTTGCACTCCACATTCAGTTGTCATTCACTGCACATTAGATTACTTCAGTTGTTAAGCTTAACAAAACAGCCTTCATTATTTACAAACCTCTTCTTGTTCTAAAATCTATAATTGCTTCATAACCATAGGAACAGAAGACAATATCATTTTAAGGCCTGAAGTATTTCTGCAACTTCCTTATCATCTCACAAACAAACATTTCCTCAAAAGACTATTTCAAAAATCCATAACCTTTGAGTGAAGTGTAGTGTCATTAAACTAAGTTGCAGAATAGAGTTAGGAACTAGCTTTAGAGTAGAAGATCTTATGATGGTATAAATGTTTTATTCCAAATATGCTTCAAAAAATCTCTAATCAAGGATGAAATGTTGCATCATTATAAGTTAGTTGTTTAAACTGTTTAGTTAGGAGGATTTGCATACTTAGTTGACCATGTCTCAAGCTCTCTCTCAAACACCTTTGATGAAAGAATTTGACAAATTGAGTTTATGTTTTGAGTCATTTGCTTAAAAGTCATTATCAAGCTTTGTTTCTGTTTGGTCATAGTTTAGATTTGATTCTGTTTTAAGTATTGCATTTGTATCAGTCATTTTTCAACAACCAATTAGGTTTCACTTTGTTTTTAATCATTAGTTTCTTTCCATTAGCTTTCTAGTCATTTTCCTTGTGAACATAAAACCACCAAAAGATCAAAAACATCATAAATCATCACAAAAGACCAAAAACATCACAAAACACTACACACAACGCATTAAGAAACAAACACCTAGGTACATACAGTACACTTCACTTCAGCAATTTACCAACCCTGGTTGACAATTAAATGAGCTCAATTTAGGGGACTAGATTGAGACCAAACATTTTGGCGTCGTTGCCGGGGAAGTGAAAACTAGGTAACCTTTGTTTCTTAGTATCCAAAAACAATTATATGCGTAGGGAGAGAGATTCAAGGGGAAGATTTATAAGCAACAGAGGCAGAAGTTTGATTTCTAGAACACCACTTGTTTCATCTAGATCCAGAGCTAGTACACCTTCAACTCAAACCCATATTCCATCCTCTCCTGATCCTGGACTTCTAGAAGATCTAAGGTCAACTATTCCATTAGAGAAACCTTCCACTTCATCCACTGAACCTGCCATAGAAGAATATCTAAAAACTCCTGTTAGGGATACAAACCTTTCCACTTCCACAGGAGAGTCAACCATGGCAGAAGAAGGAGGAGGAGTTTTTAATGGAGAAAACACACTATTTGGAGGTAGAGGTAGAGGTAGAGGAGAAGGAGGTAGAGGTGCAAATGGAGGAAGAGGTAGAATATGAAGCTCTTTTGGGTTCCCTATACTTGATGAAGAAACCAATACAACCATGAAAAACATTTTCACCCTCTCGTCCTTCCAAACTTCTATGGACTTAAAACTGAAGATCCGGAAACTTTCTTATTCGAATTTGAAGTGCTGTGTAGGACTTATGACTACTTACAAGATGCTCAAAATCTGAAATTATTTCCTTCAACTTTGAAGGGAGCAGCATTGAAGTGGTTTATGAGTCTAATCAGTAGCTCTATTAGAACATGGGAAGACATGAAACAAGCATTTCTAGAGAGATATTTGGATTATTGTATGCCGGTTAATCATAAGGAAGAAGTGTTCAAGATGTTACAAAAAGAAGATGAAAATTTGGAAGACTTGTTGGAGAGATTTAATTACAACATCAAAAGGGCAAAAATGGAAAACCTAGATCAAGACACCTTAAAAGCTCTTTTGTTGAAAACAATTAGGGATGAATGGTTGGATATCCTTAACATGATGGGAAAAGGGGATATATCACAACTTACATTACTTGAAATATCTGAGTTATGTATCAACCTTTCAAGAGGGAAATCTAAAACTGTCAAAGGTCCAAGAGATCCCGCTCTTGCAAGGGAAAGTAAGTCTGCTTCTGGGACAGTAAGTAGATCAGAAATAGGACACATGCTTGATGATTTTAAATCTGACATCTTAGGGAGTCTTAGTGAACAAATATACACCCTTAAGATACAAAACAAGAAAAAGGCTGAATCTGATGCCTTGGCAATCTTTTGTCCCAAATGTAGAAAGAAACATGCCTTGAGAGAGTGTCCTTTGGATGTAAAATTTGTAGAAACCCGTGTCATTTGTTCTGAAAAACATGAGACTAAGAATTGTCCTTCTCTTCCTGGTCTCAAAGCTGTATTTTAGGAGGAAACTCCTACAGATTCCACAGAGTCTCTCAATTTTGTATCTAGAAGACCTTGGCAGGGACCTCAAACACAAGGATTCCATGATCAAATGTATAATCAACCTCCACCTTGGAATTCTTGGCAGCAACCTTGGCCCCAATTTCAAAATCAATCTCAATCTTGGGTACAAGGAACACAAAGTCCCTATGGAAGATACTCTCCATACTATCAGTATCCACCATCCTATCCACCATACCCACATTTTTATCCTCAAAATACTCAACAAAATTTTCCTCAAAATCTTCAACAAAATTTTCAACAAAATCCTCAACAACATCATCAAAACCAACCACATCAAAATCAACCACTTTCATTACCCTTCCCTCAAAAATCAAATCAATTGCCTGCTCAACCCATACCAAACCCTAATAATAAGAACCCTCAGAATACATACATGATAGAAGGCCAACAATTTCCAACTTATTTAATCACTCCTTTAGACCTTAGTGATATTCAACTGAGGTCTGGAAGAATACTTGAAAAGAGGAAACCTTCTGTGATCATACAAGAACAAGATAATTCTGAGGAAGACTCCCTACGGGTGAATAAAAGTCTTGAGGAAGACACATCCTTTCAAGACTCAAACACTGAAAAACTAAAACAAAAAGATTCAATAAATCCAACTCCTATATTAGAGCAACCATCTACATCTACTTCTATACCTCCTTTTCCGGAAAGATTACAAATTGATAGAGGTGTAGAAAAACAAATCATGGTGCCTAATTATGATTTCTTAGATGAGCTAAGAAATGTTTGCATTAAAATTCCATTATTACAAGCCATCAAAGAAATCCCAATTTTAGCCAAAATAATAAAGGAGTTGAGTATGAAGACAACAAGAAAAAGAATAAGAGAAACAAAGAAAATTCAACTGGTAGGACAAATAGCAGACATTATGATGGGCAAGATTGCTATTCCAAAGTATCTTGACCCAGGAAATCCAGTTGTCAAAATTCACATCAATGGAATTGAAATTCAGAACACACTCATTGACTTAGGAGCAGCAATCAACATCATGAGTAGACAAATCATGGACAAACTGAAACTTCCTAATCTTCTCTTTACACCCACACTATTACAATTAGTAGATAGATCTGTGATCAAACCAGATGGGGTAATAGAAGACATTCCAGTGTCCCTAGATTCTTGGGAGTACCCTGTGGATTTCATGATCCTAACTCCTAAGAATAATCTAGGAGGCCATCCTGTTATATTAGGAAGACCTTGGTTGGCTACAGCTGATGCTTTTATTAGTTGTAGATCCGGTGATATGTACATCTCTGATGGTAGTTCAACTAAAAAATTCACTTTATATCCTCCAGCTAAGACAATTACAGATTTAGATGACACTCAATGGATAGAGGATGAAGAAGATTTACAACCTCTCTTCACAATTTCAGAAATTAGTGAAGATAATCAAATTCTGAATACTCTAGAAAACTTTGAATCCTCTCCAGAACACAAACATGAATCATTTCAAGAGGGATCAAATATTGAGTTTTTGTCATCTAGGCAGATGTCTCTTCATTCTATGGACAAATTTGGTAGCTCTACAAGTAAAAATTTTCCAGGCAAAACTTTGAACATAAACAAGAACCTAGAAAAATCTCAACAAGAAGAGTTAGTCAAAGTATTACAGAGACATTCTTCTGCATATGCATGGGAATACACTGACATGAAAGGGATAAGCCCCAAGACTTGCACTCATCACATCTATATAGAGAAAAATTGCAAACCAATCAGACAACCTCAAAGACGGATGAATCCAAATCTTAGGGAAATTGTTAAAGAAGAATTGCAAAAATTGTTAAATGTCAATTTCATATATCCTATTTCAGATAGTCAGTGGGTTTCTCCTTTGGTAATTGTGCCAAAGAAAAATGGAAAATGGAGGGTGTGTGTTGACTACCGAGAACTGAATAAAGCTACTCTTAAAGACCATTTTCCCTTACCTTTCATAGATCAAGTATTAGATACATTAGCTGGCAAAAAGTACTTTTCATTCTTAGATGGGTTTAGTGGTTACAATCAAATCCAAGTGGCACTTGAAGATCAAGACAATACCACATTTACCTGTCCTTGGTGTACCTATGCTTACCGAGTATTGCCATTTGGATTATGCAATGCACCTGCAACATTCCAAAGGGCAGTATTAGGAATTTTTTCAGATCTAATACATGATTGTGTAGAGGTGTACATGGATGATTTCACAGTTTATGGAAACTCATTTGAAGAAGATTTAGACAACTTGGAAAAAGTTTTAAAAAGATGTCAAGAAGCAAACCTTTCACTTAGCCATGAAAAATGTTTTATGATGTTTACTAAAGGTATTGTTTTAGGGCATCACATTTCAGGGGATGGGATTAGAGTTGATGAGTCTAAAGTTGAAGTCATATCTAACTTATCCATTCCAAGTTGTCAAAGAGATGTTAGAAGTTTTCTAGGATTTACAGGATATTATCGGAGATTTATAGAAAACTTCACCAAAATAGCATCTCCACTCTTCAAATTACTTACCAAAGATTGTGAATTCAAATGGACTTCTGATTGCTAGTTAGCTTTTGAAACCCTGAAAACCAAAATTTCTGAAGCACCTATATTAAGGGGACCTAACTGGAAGTTACCTTTTCATATCTCGACAGATGTTTCCAATACAGTTGTAGGAGCAGTATTGGGACAAAAAGATTTGATTCCCTATGCCATCTATTATACCAGTAAAAATTTGACTCCTGCAGAGTTAAACTATACTGTAACTGAAAAAGAGTTTTTAGCTGTTGTTCATGCCATAAACAAATTTAGACACTATATAACAAGCTATGAAACTTTTGTTCACACTGATCATTCTGCAATTAGATACTTAATGAACAAATCAATCACTAATGGCAGAGTTATAAGATGGTTATTGCTCTTACAAGAATTTAACATTACCATTCTAGATAGGCCTGGAAAACAAAACACAGTAGCTGATTTCCTATCTAGACTCCAAAATATCAAAGATGACACTCCTATTGAAGATCAATTTCCTGATGAATATCTTTTTGCAATTTCTACTCAAACTCCATGGTTTGCTGATATTGCTAATTATTTAGTTTCAGGAAAATTTCCTTCAATAATGAATGCAAGGGATAAAATAAAAATCATTAATGATAGTGCAAAATATTCATGGGTTGCTAATGAGTTGTACAAGACAGGTCCAGATTTGATCATTAGAAGGTGTGTTCGTGAAGATGAGATGCCTGAGATTCTCAAGGCATGTCATGACGAACCTTGTGGTGGACACTTTGCAGATAAGAGGACAGCCTATAAGATCCTTACTTTAGGATATTATTGGCCATCCTTGTTTAAAGATGCTAAGGAGTATGTCAAAAGGTGTGACAGTTGCCAAAGGGTAGGGAAACCTTCTCCTTCAGGTGAGATGCCATTACAACCTTAGGTACACATTGAACCTTTTGAAAAATGGGCTTTGGATTTTGTAGGACCTATTAGTCCTCCATCAAGACAAAAGAAATATATATTAGTTTGCACCGATTATGTTACTAAATGGGTAGAAGCTAAACCATTACTTGTTGCTAATGAATCATCTGTAGTTACTTTTCTTTTTGAGGATATTTTCACTCGTTTTGGTGTCCCAAGGGAAATTGTTACAGATCAAGGAGCTCAATTTACATCAAGGCTAGTGGAGCAATTGATGGAGAAGTACAAAATCAGACATAGAACATCTACTCCTTATCATCCACAAGCAAATGGCCAAGTGGAATCTACCAATAAAGTCATTGAAGGAATCCTAACAAAGACTGTTCATCTACATAGAAGAGATTGGGTAGATAGGCTTCCTGAAGCCTTGTGGGCCTATAGAACTACATGGAGAAACACAACAAGCCATACTCCTTATGAGCTTGTTTATGGAAAGCAAGTTTTGTTTCCCATAGAGTTCCAGATTCAAACTTTCAAAATGGCAGTTCAGCTAGGACTTGATTTGACGGAGGCACAAAAGCATAGACTGGAGCAGATTAATGAATTGGATGAGATCAGACAAGATGCAGTTCAGAAAACAAGTCTATTCCAACAGCAAAGGGCTAGATGGCATGACAAGTACATCAAAGAGAAGAAATTCAAAGAAGGTGACTGGGCTCTCTTGTTTGATTCAAAATTCAAGGATTTTCAGGGTAAATTTCAGACACATTGGCTTGGGCCATATGAAATTGTTGAAATTTTTTATAATGGGGCAGTAAAAATCAAAACTATAGATGAAGAAGAGGTCACTTTTCTTGTGAATGGCCATAGATTGAAGCTATATCACAAACCACTCTCAAGAGAAGAATTTGTCAAGAAGTTCCAAGAAAGCAGTGATGTGAATTTAATGAAGAAGAATCTCTCTTCTTCATCAACTTGATTAAATTTTCTTAAGCATTTCTCTTTTAAAAAAAAAATAATAATCATAATAAAGGTATAAACATGAAAACCAATCATTGATTGGCATGTTTATACAGAAAAGATAGGGTGAAAATCAGAGTCTCTCTGACACTCTAACTTTTCCATTTTGTTTTTACAAGCAGCTGTTACAAATCATAAGTTCAGATCCATAGTGCTTATGATCCATCTCATTTCATTTCACTCCATTCACTTATCCATCCATACTCCATTTCATTCATTCATTCATATTCTACTTCATTCCATGTTTCATTCATCTCATTCCATACTCCATCCATCTCATTTTCATGTCAAAATTTAAAGTTTGATGTCTTGCTGTAAATGAATAAAACATGTCATGGATTGCAGGGCAGTTCTTATGTTCTTTCACTCCATTTCATAAGCTGAATCCATTCCATTTCATCATCCACTTCATACATATCATGTCTCATCATCCATCTTCATTCATACCATATAACATTTCACCTATATTCCAAAAACACTCCATTCCATGATCAAAATACTCTACAGGTACATTCTGCAGCTTAACAGACATTATGCAGCTGGTCAGCCTTTCTGCAGCCAGACAGCCATTCCGCAGCTACAAATCCTGAAGGCATTAGTCAGCAGACATTAGAATTGCAACAAAATGATCCAGTGTATTCATGAATAAAAAGCATCAAGAAGGATTATGAAGACTCTTCCAAAGAGGAACAAAGAAGACAAAGACTACAAAAATCAAATGAAAAGTGGAGGTAACAAGTTTAGATTATAATGGCATTTCATAAATTTTAGCATAGTTTTAGTTATGAATTGTTCGAAAAGGTTGTTTTAATTATTTTTATTGATCATGACCAATAAACCCTCCACAAACTTTGGATTAAAATCTCTCATTTCAAATTCCATGCCCGACATCATTTAAGCGGTTCAAATGGTCGAAGTGTTTGAATTCTTCACGTAACCCAACCAAATCATTCAATGATGATTCTCTTTTCCGTTGTAAAAATCTCCACCGTCTTTTCAATCATTAATTCGTTTCCTCCACCTCACTCCATTACCTCATTCCGTAACTACTTCCATCACTCCATTCTGCAGCCGGCACTTCATTCCGCAAATAGAGATATCCTTATCACAGAGAGCAGAGCAAAAGGGTATATCAGTTTGAATATCAAAGCACTATCACCGTGGACAGAGATTGAGCATTATCACTGTAAACGCAGAGGTATAGCAGTGAAAAATTTGAAGCCATTTGTTACCGGGAGACAGAGATATAGCAGTGTGGAATTTGAATTCATTTGTCACCGGGAAATAGAGGTATAGCAGTGAAGAATTTGAAGCCATTTCTTACCGAGAGACAAAGGTTTAAGCAGTGTGGGAATTTGAAGCCATTTTCCACCGAGAGATAGAGGTAAGCAGTGTGGGAATTTGAAGCCATTTTCCACCGAGAGATAGAGGTATAGCAGTATGGGAATTTGAGGTTGTTTTCATTGTCAACCAGAGGCATATCAGCTCGAAGTTTGAAGCTATTTTCATTGTCAACCAGAGGCATATCAGCTCGAAGTTTGAATTTGTTGTCACTGTCAACCAGAGGTATATCATTCTGAAGTTTGAAGCCATTGTCATTAAGAATCTGAAGGCATTTCAATTCGAAGGTGAAAGTTATTGTTTCAGTGGATAGAAAGAGTACTAATCTGAACATTGAAGAAGCAATTATGGGTTTCATTGTAAAAACTGAACCAGTAGGTACAAAATACCTAGAAGGCTACCCTCAATGTAAAGAAATGTTGCAACAGATAGGATGGCTACAATTTTTGGAGAAATTTAATGGCTTCCACAAAGAAGTCACTAAAACATTTGCAAGATCATTTCAAGGAGCTGAAGTTGAAGTGGGAGATGTCAAATTCACTGTCACTGAAGTTTTCATTGCAGAAGCTACAGGGTTGCTTAGAAATGGAGAGAGATGGTTCAAAAACAGAGAATTCCACAATGAATCCTGGAAGAAAATTCTAAAATCACCAGGTATGGATGTCACTGTGTTTAAGAAATGAATTCCAAGTTCTGCATCGAAAAATAAATGGAGAAACATACTACTTCTTCTGCAAAAATTTATTACATGTGAGGGTAGATATGGCACATTTTATGTCTACCACATTATACTGATAATGCATTTTCTGGGGGAAGACTTAAACCTACCTTATTTCTTGCTTCAAAGTTTGAAAAAGATGGCTTCCTGTGTTCAAAGAAGGGTTCAATTTTTAGAGACAACTCTATATCATCATGGTTTGGTTAAAATTTTGATTGAACACCATTTAGCCAAAACAAATTATACATGGGATAATTTCTTGATAAGAAATCATTTTGAAGAGCCAAAAGAACCCTCACCTGAACAACAGCCTACAAGGAGAAGTAGAAAATGGAGAGCTTCAAAAATTGAAATTGACAAAACAGTCCAAGAAAGTAGTGAGGAAATCATCTCAGAGAAGTTGACTCAAATCAAGAGACAACTTAAGAAAGAGAAGGTAATCAGGAAATCTGCCACAGAGAGAGAAGAGGGATCTTCCCAGCCAAGAATAAGCCATAGACTAAAAGGGAAACTAAGGAAAACTCAAATCAAACAAACAGGGGTGATTAATATAGAATATGAGGAAACATCCATTGAAGAAGATGTTGAAGAGGATTTTAATGAAGGAACCCCTGAAATTGACCCTGCTCAGCAAGAAGTTTATGATTATGTTGAAACTTTGGAAAGGAAAGCTTCAGAGAGCAGAGAGAACCCCTAGTCCTCCACTGTCCGAAATAGATGTGTTAAGAAGGGATAGGTATGAGCTGGAGATACTTAATAGACACATCAAAAATGAGAATGAAATTTTGAAGGAACAAGTCAAGCTCAAAACCGATATGAACTCAAACTTATCCCTACATATAGACAAAGTGGAAAAGACCAATGAAAAGTTGAAGAAGAGGAATAAAAAGCTAATCAGGTCACTTACCAACTTAAGGTTCAAACTGGTCATCAAAAAACCTAGAAGATCTTTAGCTTCCAGGCAAAGGAGAAGGAGAGGATTAGATGTTCTTGCAGAAGCCTCTGAGTTCATAGGATAAGTTGCATGAGGACATGCAAGAATTCAGAAGTGGGGGTATGTTGAGCCTCAAGATTGTGCTTTATTTCATCTTACTTCACCTCATTTTCCTTTTTCCATTGCTATCCTAGACCCAATTGATCAATGAATTTAGTTAAAATTACTTTTATGATGATTAACATGACTGACTTGCTAAATTTTGTGATTTTTGTCATTGTGATGCATTTTGACCGGAACTAGCTGCAGAATGCAGACATTCCGTAGCTAACCGGCAATTCTGCAGCTGTCTTCACGTTTGAGTATGTTCCAGGTGGCCTCTCAAGAAAAACCGCATATGGGTATATTCCACGTCATGTCTACATTGTTCGTTGCTCACCATGAGGGAAGAAACGAATTCTGGGTATGGTTTTGGTACGTGGGAACACATTTAAGAAGGCAGACTTCTAGTAGGATTGTCTTAGTCCAGATGTCCTTTTCCTTTTTACGCAGCCACTTCAAGAGTCCTAATGTGATTTTGATAAGGAAAGACAATGATCCTGGAATTTTTGCAAGTCTTGTTATGTACATTTGTTATATAAACACTTGGGAAACCGAGAGCTAGGCTAGATTTTGTTCTAGATTTTGCTTAGATTCTGTGCTACATTTCTGAAGACGCAGAGTGCTCTGTTCAAGTTATTTCACCTTTAATGAAGCAGACAATGTTGTTTTGAAAGCGTTGATTTGATTTGGAGTTAGATTCCTTCTAAAAACTCTTCCAAAATAAGAAGCTCTTCCAAAAGATTATAATGATGAATGGGAAATGGCTATAGTATTGTAGGATTTGAAGTTGAATTTGTAGTTGTTTTCATTAGCTACTGTATTTATACTCATTCTAAAAACTCTTCCAAAAGAAGAAGCTCTTCCAAAAGATTATAATGATGAATGGGAAATGGCTATAGTATTGTAGGATTTAATTGTAATCTCTTTTATTCACCATCACAGTTATACTTATGCTAAGCACTCTTCCAAAAGAAGAAACTCTTCCAAAAAATCCTTATACTATCTTAAGCATGATTGTGATCTTGAACGTTTTAGTTGTGTGTTTTCACTAAGTACCATCGTTGTTCTTGCTCTTAAACGCTTGTCCAAAATATCATAATGATGAGTGGGAGATGGCTATGATATCTTAGTTTTTCATTGCTTTCAGTCTTTATGTTTGCATTTGCACTCAATTACACAGTCAGGATTGTTCTAAGAAACTCTTCCAAAATACCAATCATGATGGACAAATAGACTGTATAATTCCATAGAATAATGCATGATAGCTTAGTTAGGATGCTCCGGAGTTTAATTGCACTTAACTCATGCTCAAGTTGTTCTGTTTTAAGTTTGATAATGACTTGTAGTTCAGCACTGTTTTAGACTAGTGACATCTTAGGTTCAGTTTTAGCTTAATTCATTGCATTTGCACTCCACATTCAGTTGTCATTCACTGCACATTAGATTACTTCAGTTGTTAAAATTAACAAAACAACCTTCATTATTTACAAACCTCTTCTTGTTCTAAAAACCATAATTGAATCCTAACCATATGAACAGAAGACAATATCATTTTAAGGCCTGAAGTACTTCTGCAACTTCCTTATCATTTCACAAACAAACATTTCCTCAAAAGACCATTTCAAAAATCCATAACCTTTGAGTGAAGTGTAGTGTCATCAAACTGAGTTGCAGAATAGAGTTAGGAACTAGTCTTAGAGTAGAAGATCTTATGATGGTATAAATGTTTTATTCCAAATATGCTTTAACAAATCTCTAATCAAGGATAAAATGTTGCATCATTGTAAGTTAGTTGTTTAACTGTTTAGTTAGAAGGATTTGCATATTTAGTTGACCATGTCTCAAGCTCTCTCTCAAATGCCTTTGATGAAAGAATTTGACAAGTTTAGTTTGTGTTTTGAATCATTTGTTTAAAAGTCATTATCAAGCTTTGCTTTCGCTTAGTCATAATTTAGATTTGATTCTGTTTTTAGTATTGCATTTACATTTACCATTTGACATCAACCAATTAGGTTTCACTCTGTTTTTAATCATTAGCTTCCTTCCATTAGCTTTCTAGTCATTTTCCTTGTGAACATAAAACCACCAAAAGATCAAAAACATCATAAATCATCACAAAAGACCAAAAACATCACAAAACACTACACACAACGCATTAAGAAACAAGCACCTAGGTACATACAGTACACTTCACTTCAGCAGTTTACCAACCCTGGTTGACAATTAAATGAGCTCAATTTAGGAGACTAGATTGAGACCAAACA
>CM076569.1:57688088-57961549 GCA_034641835.2 Pinus albicaulis | reverse complement strand
TTGCATACTTAGTTGACCATGTCTCAAGCTCTCTCTCAAACACCTTTGATGAAAGAATTTGACAAATTGAGTTTATGTTTTGAGTCATTTGCTTAAAATTCATTATCAAGCTTTGTTTCTGTTTGGTCATAGTTTATATTTGATTATGTTTTAAGTATTGCATTTGTATCAGTCATTTGTCATCAACCAATTAGGTTTCACTCTGTTTTTAATCATTAGTTTCTTTCCATTAGCTTTCTAGTCATTTTCCTTGTGAACATAAAACCACCAAAAGATCAAAAACATCATAAATCATCACAAAATACCAAAAACATCACAAAACAGTACACACAACGCATTAAGAAACAAACACCTAGGTACATACAGTACACTTCACTTCAGCAGTTTACCAACCCTGGTTGACAATTAAATGAGCTCAATTTAGGAGACTAGATTGAGACCAAACAATAGCCATTAAATAAAATTTCATTCTTTCCTTCCATAGTGCATAACTTGATCCATTTTAAATAGTGGTACTCCATTTTCAAAAATCCAATCTTGGTTAGCCATGGTTCCTAGAAATCTACCTTCAAGTGGTTATTTTTTCTTGAAGGAACTAGATTTGGTACCAATTGTTAGAAACCAGGATAATATTGACAAGGGAGGTGAATCGATTTTATAGAAAAATTTAACAATTATTAATAATATCCAATATTTCAATTCATTTAGAAATCAACCATGTAAAAAACACATAGAACCTCATAGAGACACCAGATGTAGGTGGAAACCCATAAAGGGAGAAAACCAAAAAACTTATGTACGAATATTGTTGTAGAATGAAACCTATTATTACATCAACTTTACTTGCTCCAACCAAAAGGAGACACCCACCTAAATTTAAAATCATCCACTTCAAGGAAGAAAATCATTGATCTTTACATGATCCAACCTGAAGGAAGCAACAACTCCTTGATATGAAAGCACCAAACTGCTTGAGACACCAACCTATTAAATATTTTTGTAGGTGCCAACCTATTGATAGGCACCAACCTTTGATAGTTACATCATGGACCTGCATTTCGTAACATTTTCAGAACGAATACATAAGTCATCAAGATAAATACTTCAATGTTCTTATACAAAATGTCCTTCTTCATCAATTTTCAATCTTAAATTTGATCTCTGTAATTCTATCCTACAAAAATTACAGCTTCATTATCTCTGTAATAATAATGACCCTCAATTGGTAAGACTCTTTCTTTTTTCAACTCTTATTTTTGCAACAATACCCTTATTTTAATTCATTTTGTAGGCAAAAAATTATTATGGAAAATGACTTCATCAACAAACTCAACATTAAATACATAAACAATCATAACAATTGTCAAATATCATGAAATTTTATTTTAGCATAAAAAAACTACTAGCATAAACTAACATCCTCTTTTTCCTTGTCACAAAACAAAAAAATAATTTTGGCCCTTCTGCATTATTTCTCATTGTCATTTGCAGGAATCTTCTCTCATATGCATAGCCCCATATTATTTCACTCATAAAACTCACACATGGAGTTCCCTAGCTGTTATACCTTAGCCCCATGGCACTAAGGGTCATGACAGAGGTTTAAATTCTCCATCGACTAATCACTTATACACTTGTCAGCTTTTTTTGACATATTTGTTACTCTATTTGTTGATGGGATGATAAGCCAATAGGTTTATCCCTTAAGAATTTGACTTGTGGTGCCCTATAACCTGGAGCATGACCATCGGCTTAAATTTCACTCACTACTCTATCAACCCCGTTGCTTTTTCATTCGTCGTCTATGTTTTACTTAATTTTTTTTATTAGTGGTTGTCATTGATGTCAACCCAAGAAGCACCATGGGCTACCCTGATATTGCATGGGAATTTTGACCTACCAAATTACTATATTCCGATTCAAGGATATTTTTTATGGTTTCTAATTTTTGATATGTTTCCATTGATATATGGCACACCATGTAATTCTTCACGGTTTCAGAGATATTCATGTTTGAAGTTAGTAACCCCAGTTAGTGGGCTAAAACCCCATGGGGTTGTGGCGTGACACTAATAATTGGTTGTGATCATTGAACAGTCAATAATTAATAATTTTTAAACTACTAAAATCCCTCCCACGTTCACTTGTTGAATACCCTCTCAACCTTAGCATTTATATAAATTGTGATCCCCATATCCTCCTCATGTAGGGATTTTGCTACTTGAAACAGGTCATCATGGAATTTTCTCTATAACTTTTTTTCTATGAAGGTTGAGAAGAAAAAACTTTTATGAGGCGAAGCTAAAATCCTGAGGAATCTTGTGTAAAAATTTCAGATCATGATTCGCAATATTTTCGGAGATATGATCTGTGGAAGTTAGGGTTTTTGCAAGCTCCTGAACTTCGTCTCAAATAGGTGTCCTTAGGTAAATCGTCATAACTCTCTCTCTGAGTATCGGATTGGAATTCTATAAAAAGTGGTGGATATTGCATGGACTATATTTTTTTATATCAATTTCATAGCCGAATGAGGAAACGGTGACACGTGTAATGTCGTACAAGTTCGATCTACCGAACCAGTCCATAATTAGGTCATTGTGAGAGATTGGGCATAAATTTGACTTGAAGAATCAAAATTGGGTCAGATCTATGGAATTGGAAAGAAGACTCAGAGGAATACTACATGGCCAAAAATTGCATATTTGGGATGTAAAATAACAGAGATACACCAGATTCAATATCTAGCTCCTAGAAGGCAAGAAAAAGCTAGTTCATGTGTTTTCAAGGGTTGCAAAGGACTAGAATTTCTAGGGCAACAAAGAAAAGCAAGGTGCAATAGAGGTAATATCCAGGTAATTATATTCTATATATGCATGTTCATCTCTTAATTGCATTAGGTTCTTTGTATTCTAATTTATTATTTTTTGTTTAGCAATGACATATGCTCTGCAGGATGATGTAAGTTTTTCTATTATCATGTCATGGGTATTTCCTTGAAGACTTTTTACATGTATTATATATTCATAAAGATAAGACCCAATTCATGATCTAATTTTTTGAAGAGTTAGAAAGGGTAGCATGACAAGAGCAACAATCAAGGTGCAGAATAGCAGCAATAAGTTCACCACATGAAGTATTCACGTGGGCAGCACTGCATGCAGTCAATGTAAAGGTATCATTGTACTGAGTCATTGTAAGAGCATCATTGTAAAATTTGTACAAGTTTCTATCTGCCAAGAATTGAATAGGCAGTGTCGGTAGGTCTAAGATCATCATTAGGTATTTGTGTCATATTTGGGGTTATGGTCTAGTGTGTCTTCTTCTTCTACATCATTCTATATCATTGTAAAGCGGACCATTTTCCCTAGTACGGGAGTCCATTCTTATTTTATTCTTCTATAGGGTGGTAGGTTGGTGCTAGGCTGGTGTATGAAGTCACCAACAGTTTCAAGCCTGTGAAAACTTTAGGGTGGTAGGGTGGTGCTAGGGTGAGTTGTAGCTCATTGGGTGTTGGGGCATCTGTTCAGTTGACTACTGAAGAATCTCAAGCATTGGAGCGTCCATTCAGTGGGAGCTGGAGAAGAATGATTTTCTAGATTCTAGAAAGTTGTAGCTTTATTTTCAATTGGAGTTGAATATTAAAGAATTAAAAAAATTAATTTAGGTGGTTTTTGTCTCGAAGGGGGTTTCCACCTTAAAAACTGTGTGCATTAGTGTTCCTTTTGTTTACTACTATCATTCTACAAACACTGATAATAATTGAAGATTAACTAATTCTCTGAAATATTAATAATAATACTAATTGAAAGGAATACCGATTCACCCCCCTCTCAGTATTTCCAACAATTGGTATCAGAGCTTGGTTCCTTCAATAGTAGTTTAACATCTGGAAGGAGGTCATGGAGCATACCAAGAATGGTGTACCTCTGTTCAATGAAAATAATTATGCACTCTGGAAAGGAAGAATGGAGGTTTATCTCTTTGCGCAAGTTTACGAAGTATGGGACACTATTCAAAATGGCTTTACACCAACCACGGATGAACAAGGTAAGAATAATTTGGTAAATGATGCAAAAGAAAAGAATATTATTATCAGTGGACTTATTGAATCTGCTTATCATAAGGTGTTGGGTTGTAAAATCACCAAAAATGTATGGGAAAATCTTGAGAATATATATGCAGGTGACTCAAATGTCAAATAAGCAAAGCTTCAACTCTACAGAGAAAAATTTGAGCAACTCAGAATGAAAGAAGATGGAAACATTGATGCATACTTCCAACATGTTGATGAAATAACCAACACTTTGGAAGGACAGGGAGAGCCTGTTGACGAGAAGGCTATTATATGAAAGATTCTTAGAATGTTACCAGGGAGATTCAACCCAAAGGTATCGGTCTTAGAATACAATGCAAGCAAAGAGGAATTACATGGATTTATCATAGCATATGAAATGAAACTTGATGAATAAGAGGTTACTTCGCATCTAGAAACTGTGTTCATTGCATCTAATAAACCCAATAAATACAAACAACCTTCAAAGGAAAATACCTGCACTTGCAAGTGTGAAGAAAAGGAATATGATGAAGAAGGTATTTCACATGGATAATATGCTTACTTTATGAGAAAACTAAAAATTGGTAAGGGAAAATTCTAAGGTAAACTTCCATTGATATATTTTGGCTGTGGTGAGGTTGGGCATTTCTCAGCAAAATTTCCAAACAAAAGTGATGGCAAGTCAAAAGGAAAGAAAGGCTTTCATAAATTCAACAAGCAAGGCAAAAATAAAGGATTCAAAAGGAACTTTCTCTCTAAAGAAGATAGTTCATCATCTGATGAAGATAATGACAGCAAAGAAGAAGCCAATGAGAGAGTATTGTTTATGGCCAAGCATAATAAACAAGAGGTATCAAACAATGAAAAAGAAGGGTTGACCATAGAAAATAATTCTAAGGAAACAATCAGCCTTATAAAAGAGCTCAAGGCTGAGAAGATCCATTCCAATACTCTTGAAGAACAAGTTCAAGGTCTCAAAATTGAAGTTGAAGAACACAAATGTATTGAAGAGTCACTTCAAAAGAAGTTGAAAGAAAGCAACCAAGAAAGGGAATCATTAGAATCCGAAGTAGTCTCACTGCTTAAGGAAGTGAAGAAGGGAAAAATTGTCCAAAACTATGCCAACAACTCAAGGGCATTGGAATAACTCATCAAAAATCAACAATCTTACAATAACAGAACTGGCCTCGGTTAGAAAGAAGAAGAAGCGAGACCTTATACAACAAAATACAATGAACCTATGAGATCTGACATGCATGTAGACTTCATTGGACAAGATTTGAAAGAACAACCTTGGAAGACAATTCTTCAACGAATATTTCCATCCAAGTACCAACATATTTTTCATGGCTATTGTTATTCATCTAGAAAATTTGGTCATAAAGCTGTAGAATGTCGCATGTACCCTAGGAACCAATACAATTCCAGGAGATCTGTCAAATATGAACCTCCCAGGGCTCAACGAAACATCAATAGATTTGAAAATTTAAGAAATAATATGGAATGTTACAAATGTTGAAACTTTGGACACATAGCCAGAGACTACAAACTCGAAAATCCTCTAGAGGAATCTTCGAAGCCACAGAATGAACGAACATGGAAGAAGAAGAAGACTAATAATTTTTATCTCACTCTCAAGGCTCAAAACAACAAATATGTGTGGTATGTTGATAGTGGTTTTTTAATGCATATGACTGGAGATAGAAAGAAATTTGTATCTCTGAAAGAAAAGAAGGATGGCACTATATCCTTTGGAAATGATGGATCTTCAAATGTTATAGGATTAGGTACCATCACTCTCAGAAGCAAAGATGTTCTAGCCAAGAATGTTCTATTGGTTGAAAACGTGAATCACAATCTGCTCAATGCTGGAAAAATGTGTGATCAAGGACACACAATGCTATTCAACTCCAAAAAATGTGAAATCAGGAAAGGCAGGCATTGTAAAAGTGTGGCTACAGCAAGTCGAGCTCCAAACGACATATATGTTATGGATGAAGTAACTAAATCATGTCTACTAGCTAAAGAATATGAAAGCTGGTTACGGCACAAATGAATGGGTCACATAAAATTTGACAATCTTGTTAGGATAAGAAAAAAGGAAGCAGTACGAGAAATGCCTAAAATCTCAAAACCTTCCAACACACTTGTCAGGCCTGTCGGCACGGCAAGCAAACAAAAGTCGAATTTAAAACAAAAAAACACTTTGCATCACATCCATTGGAATTGATACATACTGATCTATGTGGTCCTTTGAGAATAAAAGGCTTAGATGGAGAATTATATTTCATGTTAATGATAGATGACTATACCAGGATGACAGTCGTCAATTTCCTAAAGAAAAAATCTGAAGCATTTGAGTGCTTTAAGATCTACAAGGAGTTGGTCGAAAATGAAACTGATTTGAAAATAAAGTGTCTAAGATCATATAATGGTGGAGAATTCACTTCCAAATTATTTCAGCAATATTGTGACAAAAATGGAATAAAAAGACAATTTTCAACAGCATGAACACCTCAATAAAATGAAGTTGCTGAAAGAAAGAACAGAACCGTACAATAAATGGGTTGAACAATGCTAAAGGACTCAAAATTGGATGAAAAATTATGAGTTCAATCAATTGATAAGACAGTCTTCATTATCTACCGAAGTTTTCTCATAAATAATTGCAACAAGACCCCATATGAATTATGGAAAGGAATACCGGCTAATGTAAAATATTTCAAAATCTTCGGAAGCAAATGTTATATCAAAAGAGAAGATCAAAATTTGGGTAAGTTTGAATCACGTGTTGATGAAGGTATCTTTGTTGGTTACTCATGCAAAAGAAATGCCTGTAAATGTTATAATCTAAGATGAAAACAGATAGTGGAGAGCATAAATTTTACATCTGACGAACATGGTGTTTTAAAAAATAATGATGAGGATCTAGAATCTTTGACACTTGAGACAGAGGTTGAAAAATACAAAGAGAAAATTCTAGAACAAGAAGCAACTATCAACAAGGAGAAAGTAAATAATGATCATCAAGATATACTGGAACAACAACAAGAAATTCCTCCAAAAAAAACAAAAGAATGGATTCAAAAGAACCATCCATCAAATCAAATCATTGGTGACATAAATTAAGGTCGATAGCTTTGTTCATCACAACAAGCTCACATTGCTTTTCTAGCAACCTTTGAGCCTAGTAGTTTTGAGGAAACGAGCCAGAATGAACATTGGGTAGCAGCTATGAATGAAGAATTGGATCAAATCGAGAAGAATAATGCCTGGGAATTAGTTCCACGACCAAAAGATAAAAATTTCATTGGGACTAAATGGGTGTTCAGGAACAAATTGGATGAAGATGGATAGGTTACTAGAAACAAAGCAAGATTGGTTTGCAAAGGCTGTGCACAAGTGGAAGGAATTGATTTCGACGAAACGTTTGCACCAGTTGCCAGAATGAAAGCCATCTGAACGTTTCTCACCTATGCATGTTCAAGAAAAATCGAAGTCTACCAAATGGATGTTAATTCAACATTTCTGAATGGCGAATTAGAATAAGAAGTTTACATCGAACAACCTGAAGGTTTTCTACTATCAGAAAAAGAAGACTATGTTTGCAGGTTAAATAAGGCTCTATATGGTCTCAAGTAGGCTCCCAGAGCATGGTATGCTCCTCTTGATGGATATCTACGTCAATAAGGGTTCAAGAAAGGTACTGTTGATAGCAATCTTTATGTACAAATAGATATTAAATATAATTTAACAATATTTGAGGTATATCTGGATGATATAATATTTGGTAGCAATGATGATCAACTAAGTAAGAACTTTTCTGCAAAGATGCAAAGTGATTTCAAGATGTCTTTACTTGGTGAGCAAACATACTTCTTAGGGCTTCAAATATCTCAGCAAGAGAAAGGAATATTTATATGTCAAGCCAAGTACATCAAGGAAATGCTCAAGAAATTAAAAATTGAATATTGAAAACCTGTCCTTGCTCCGATGGTAACAGGTTGAAAATTGAGCATAGACGACTCATCTAAGGATGTGGATCAGAGGTTGTACATATCTATGATTGGTAGTCATGTAACAGCCTCTTGGCGAGATGTTATGCAAGCAGTTGGACAAGTAGCAAGATTCCAAGTAGTACCAAAAGAATCACATATTATTTTGGTCAAAAGAATCCTTCGATATATAAAGGGCACAACAGAATATGGCTTGTGGTATCCCAAGGGTAACAATCTCATTATTCAAGAATTTACAGAAGTATATTGGTCAGGAAGCGTTCATAATCGTAAGAGTACTAGTGGAGCAACATTATATCTATGTGGTTGTCTTGTATCATGGTTGAGAAAAAATCAAACCTCAAACTCGTTATCTATAGCGGAAGCATAATACATTACAGCCGCAGCTTGTTGTACTCAAGTCCTTTGGATGAAACAAAATTTTCAAGCTCCTCGAGTACAATTCAGTGAGCCTATTCCCATCTTCTGTGATAACACCAGTGCCATCAACATCTCCAAGAATCTTGTCATGCATACAAAAACAAAACACATTCCGATCAAATATCATTTTGTTAGAGAACAAGTCGCTATAAGAGAATATCAAACTTGAATATGTTGGTATAAAAGAACAAATCGTTGATATATTCAGTAAACCTTTACCTCGTGAATCATTTGAATATATTTTCCAGAAGCTTGGGATTCTCCCAAGTTCTCATCAGACTTTCCTTATTCAGAATATAAGGAGGAGTGAAATTGTGTACAGGTCCACAGGATGGTTGTGTGTCAGGGGGAGTTACCCTTTGCCATGGATGTCAAAGGAGGAGAGAATGTTGTAGAAAGGGGTGTCATGATCATAGGGGGAGTACTTGTGTTGCCATCAATGCCAAAGGGGGATATTTTTTATCAATTGTTGTCATTGATGTCAACCCAAGTAGCACCAGGGGCTACACTGATCTTGCATGGGAATTTTGACCTACCAAATTACTATATTCTGAGTCAAGGATACTTTATATGGTTTCTAATTTTTGAGATGTTTCCGTTGCACCATGTAATTCTTCGCGGTTTGAGAGATATTCATGTTTGAAGTTAGTAACCCCAGTTAGTGGGCTAAAACCCCATGAGGTTGCAGTATGACACTAATAATTGGTTGTGGTCATTGAATAATCAATAATTAAAAAATTTTAAGCTCCTAAAATCCCTCCCACATTCAATTTTTGAAGACCCTCTCAACCTAAGAATTTATATAAATTGTGATCCTCATATCCTCCTCATGTAGGGATTTCGCTACTTGAAACAAGTCATCATGGAATTTTATCTATAACTTATTTTCTATGAAGTTTCAGAAGCTGAAATTTTTATGAGGTGAAGCCGAAACTCTGAGGAAGCGCGTGTAAAAATTCCATATCATAGTTCGCACTATTTTTGGAGATATGATCTGTGGAAGTTATGGTTTTTGTAGGCTCTTGGACTTCATCTCAAAGAGGTGTCCTTGGGAAAATATTCATAACTCTCTCTCTGAGTATCGGATTGGAATTATGTAAAAAGTGGCGGATAGTGCACGGACTGTAGTTTTTTGTATATCAATTTTAGATCTGAATGAGGAAACAATGACATGTGGCATGCCGTAGAAGTTATCTCTACTGAACTAGTCCATAATTACGTCATTGTGAGAGATTGGGCATAAATTTTCCTTGAAGAATCCAAATTGGGTCAGACCTGTGGCATTGGAAAGATGACTGAGAGGACTGCTACATGGCCAAAAATAACATATTTGGGATTTGAAATAACGGAGATACACCAAATTCAATATCGAGATCCTAGAAGGCAAGAAAAATCTAGATCACGTGTTGTCAAGGGTTGCAAAGGACTAGACTTTCTAGGGCAGCAAAGCAAATCAAGGTGCAACAGAGGTAAGCTTCAGGTAAGTATATTTTGTATATGCATGTTCATCTATTAATTGCATTAGGTTCTTTGTATTCTAATTTGTGTTTTTTTTTAGCACTGACATATGCTTTGTAGGATGAGGTAAGTTTTTCTATTATCATGTCATGGATATTTCCTTGAAGAATTTTTGCAGGTATTATATATTCATCAAGATAAGACTCAATGCATGATCTAATGTTCTGAAGAGTGAGAAAGGGTAGCATGACAAGAGCAGCAATCAAGGTGCAGAAAAGCAGTAAGAAGTTCACCACATGAAGTCTTCACGTGGGCAGCACTGCATACAGTCATTTTAAAGGTATCATTGTACTGAGTCATTTTAAAATCATCATTGTAAAATTTGTACAAGTGTCTATCTGCCAAGAATTGAAGAGAAAGTGTCTGGAGGTCTAGGATCATCATTAGGTATTTGTGTCATAGTTGGGGTTATGGTCTACTGTGCCTTCTTCTTCTACATCATTCTATGTCATTGTAAAGTGGACCATTTTCCCTAGTACGGGAGTCCATTCTTCTTTTATTCTTCTATAGGGTGGTAGGGTGGTGCTAGGCTGATGCATGAAGTCACCAACAGGTTCAAGCCTGTGAAAAATCTAGGGTGGTAGGGTGGTGCTAGGGTGAGTTGTATCTCATTGGGTGTTGGGGCATCCGTTTAGTTGACTACGGAAGAATCTCGGGTGTTGGAGTGCCCATCCAATGGGAGTTGGAGAAGAATGATTTTCTATATTTTAGGAAGTTGGAGCTTTATTTTCAATTGGAGTTGAATATTAAATAATTATTAGAAAATAATTCAGGTGGTTTTTGTGCCGGAGGGGGTTTCCACCTTAAAAACTGTGTGCATTTGTGTTCCTTTTGTTTACTGCTATCATCGTACAAACACTGATAATAATTGAAGATTAACTAATGCTCCGAAAGATTAATAATAATACTAATTGAAAGGAATACTGATTCAACCCCCCTCTCAGTATTTCCAACAAATTTTCACTCTGATTGTCGATAAGTCGATAGGATGGTAGGGAACCCCAAAACATCAGATGCGTGGATGGCCTGGGATCTTGGGCCTTATACTAATTTTGGCACAATCGTTATATTAGCCAAGGGCTAAATACATTTAAAACCTTTACCAAATTATTCCTTGGTGTGAAACTCGAGACCTTAGGGTCTACCAAGTCATTTTATGGTGGACCAATGATTGGCTGTCATGTGGCACTTCTTCCACACATCTCGGCATGTCACCTGCCACGTGTCACTCTCATGTGTTGCAACTTCATTGTCTACGCTATGTCAAGCTTCTTCTTTTGTCACATCTTTCTAAAATCATGTTGTCAGCATGATGACATCACCATGTTGCATGTCATCCTCTGGGTAACATGTCACTCGTAATTGGGCCACTTGGCCACCCAAAATCACCAGAAATACGTGACACGTGTCACCCTTCCATATAGTCATATGTTAGGGGAAATATCACCTTATCTACTACGTCAAATTTGATTAGGCCACCACTTGCACCATTAGTCAACTTTTGTTTCTATATTTTTTACTTTGTATGTTGATGGGCTGATAAGTTGGTAGGTTTAGCCCTTAAGTATTCAACTTGTAGTCCCCTATAACCTGGAGCATGAATATTGGCTTAAATTTCACTCACTACTCTAGCGACCCCATCGCTTCGCATTCATCATATTTTTTTTACTTAATTTTCGCTATGACTATCGATAGGTCGATAGGCTAGTAGGGAACCCTGGATCATCAGATGGCTAGATGGCCTAGGATATTTGGCCTTCTACTATTTTTTGCACAATCATTATTTTAGCCAAATGCTAAATACATTGATAACCTTCACCAAATTATTCCTTTGTGTGAATCTCGAGACCTTAGGGTCTAACAATTCATTCCACGGTGGACCAATTATTGACTGCAATATGGCATTTCTTCCACACATCTCGAGAGGTCACCTACCACTTGTCACTCTCATGTGTTGGAATGTCATCATCTAACCATGTCAGGCTTCTTCTTTTATCACCTCTTGCTAACATCGTGTTGTCGTCATTATGACATCACCATGCTACATGTCATCCTCTAGGTTATGCAACGTGTCACCCAAAATCGGCCCACTTGGCCACCCAAAATCACCAAAAATACATGACATGTGTCACCATTCGATATAGCCATGTGTCACAGGCCACGTCACCTTAACTACTATGTCAACTATGACTAGGTTTCCACTTGTGCCATTTTTCACTACATTAGTTTCCCAAGTGTCAGTTGTGATGGTGTCTCATTGTGTTATCACCCACGTCACCTACTTTTCCAACATCCACATAAAAAAAATTGTTGAAAATGGCAACACGAAACAGTGAAGGAGGCCTCCTGAAACATCTTTCCTGATCCTAGTTGGAAAGTGATCACCTAAACTAGGTGAGGACCACACATGTGATTTTTGTCGAAAAGTCTATTTTTAGACATATGGAGCATGGTCTAGGAGTTGCGGGATGTTATTCTTGGCTGATTGGTCAAGATTGGTAAAAATAGATGGACCTCTATTTTTAGACATTGGGCGGTTTCTATTTTTAGACTGTCGGGCTGAAAATAGAACAGCGAAATATTATTAGCTCTTAATAATATTTGGACTATAAACATTATCTTATCCTCTTGGAGCACTTCAGTTCGAGCTACAGATGTGGCACATGTAGCTGGCAGAAGGAAATTCGAATTTCCTAAGGGTTAGTTGAGCTATTGCATGGTTGACTTCAGTTAGAACTCATGTGGCAGAGTTTGGTGGAGTTGATTGAGGAGTTGATGGAGTTGTGTTCGGTTTAACTTAGTTGAACTAGTTGTATTTAGTTTAACTAGCTAATAAACTAGAGATGAGTGGTGTGAACTAATTATTAATTAATTCACCAATTATTAACTCATTATTCAACTAAAGAACACATCAGTTAACAGCAGTGCATGGACAGTTCAGTGGAGACCAGTGTTAGAGGTGGGTGAAAGGGTGGAGTCTACTATCAGTTGTGACTATAGTGTGCATGAGATTTGCACAATCATTGGAGGATATTTCCAATGAGGATTGTGCAGTTAAAGCCAAGGGAATTCGAATTCATTCCATTCATTCTCTCATCTTGGATTGCGTAGTAGAGGCAGGCAAACAGTGGAGGAGTTTTGAACCCGTGACTTGTTCAAAACTGAGCTAGTTTGTGTGTAACTTTTGGAGACAGTACTGAGTACTTGTGAGGAGCATTGTACTAAGATTGTTACATGATTCTTCTTCATTATAATATACAGACAGTAGGGGGTTTTCAGCTGTAAGCTTTCCCCGGTATACATACTGTGTTATATGTGTTGAATTTCTATGTGCGCATGTGAATGTTTTCAATACCGATTGTTGTTTTTATTTCCGCATGTGATGATTAATGCGTAGAAGAGATTATGTGTTATGTATGAAGCTCAAATAGTATGTGACCAGGATAATCTCGGTGAATAATTCAGCAAATTATTCAAATTTCTACATGGTATCGCAGCGAAATTGATCATCGGATCTATTGCTGCAGTTGATTGCCAATTTATTCTCGGCAGACGTAAACCGTAACGGCCGTAGCCTCTAGATCCATCTTTGGAAGGATATATCCAAAGAAATGCCCCTGCGCCCATCTCTCATGAAATACCTTGTTCTCACATTAGATCAGAAGCGGTTGAGTTTTGAGCTGGTGGAATTCGAATTTGCAGCAGTGTTTTCTTGGTGTCGAAGTCAAAATGTCTTATCAAGGATTGCGATTGGAGTGTGCTCTTGAAGGCAGATCGAATTATATTGCATGGAGAGATAGGATGGAGGCAGTGCTCGATGACAATGGGCTGAAGGATTTCATAGATGCTGAAGTTCCAAAGCCTAGCGATGCAGCCTTGGTTGAGGCTTGGCAAAAGAAGACAGCAAGGTGTCGAAGGATTCTGTTGGAGGGCGTGAAGGATCACATTGTATCCAGCCTGCATGGTAAAGCCCATTCTTGATGTGGAAAGCTTTGATGCACTGTTCCGCAGCAAGAGTGACCAAGGAAGTTGGCACCAAGGATAAACTCAGAAAATAAAGATGGAGAAGAATGACACTATTCCCAGATACTTGACAAAGATCGGCTCACCTGCAGGATGAACTTGGGAGTGAGAGCTAGGTTCGAGGATGAGAACTGG
The DNA here is from genome assembly GCA_034641835.2 of Pinus albicaulis. Taxonomy (NCBI): domain Eukaryota; kingdom Viridiplantae; phylum Streptophyta; class Pinopsida; order Pinales; family Pinaceae; genus Pinus; species Pinus albicaulis. The sequence goes on along the minus strand of CM076569.1, from coordinate 57,947,383 downwards.
TGAGCGCAGGAAGACATTTGTTCTCCGGGCTGGCATGCCCACGCATTCGTCAATGGTTTGGAGAGATCGCTGTGTGATGGGGAGTTGATTTCATTTGATTCTGTGCAAGAGGAGATAAGGCGGAGTACCAGGGACAGATCTTCATCAAAGGTATCTGATGAAGAAGATTACGCTTTGGCTGCCAAAGAAAGGAAGGGGAAGGGCAAGAATAATGCTTCTCAATCCGGTGCGGATGGTAAAGAGCGTGACATGTCCAAAGTGAAGTGTTTTCACTGTCACGATCATGGACATTACGCCACGAATTGTCCACAAAAGAAGAAGAACAAGCAGGTTGCTGGAGCTGTAGCTGGTGAGGCTCTTGCCTCGCAATTTGAGCTGGACTTCTCATTGATCACATGCATGGTGTCTAGTGCATTGGGATCGGGGTGGTATTTTGATAGTCGCGCTTCCTTTCACATGACGAGAGATGGTAATCTTTTCAGTGACTTGGTGGAGAAAGGTCTCCAGATGCATGTTGAGTTGGGCGACAATGGACGATACAATGCGACCAGCATTGGTACCATAACCTTTCAGAGGGAGTCAGGTAAACTTATTCTTTTACAAAATGTATTGCATGTACCAGGTTTAACAAAGAATTTGATCTCAGTCGCAATGTTATAGGATAAAGGGTATGAAGTTGTCTTTAGAGAAGGGAAATTTTTCCTTCGGCACAAGGCAAAGGGACAAGTCAAGAAGGTTGGGATTAGGGAAAAGGATCTCTACAGACTTGAAGTAGATGGGATGTCTACGGAGCTTCCTACTGTTGGGAAGTGGGAGAAAGACATGCAACTGATGCTTGAGAGGGAGCAAGTTTTGCATGCAGGTGAAAGTGAACCTCGGGGTGTGGAGCAGCCACAAGATGAGGATCATGGAGTGGGAGCAACCACTCATGCAGAGAAATTTCGTGCCAGATGGGCAGAGGGAGTGCATGCAGCTATACCACCAGGTGAGAGGTGGGGCGACATGCATGATTAATCCCAAGAGGAGATTTTTGGGCAGGATTCATGGAGATGGTGTGGATATCATGAGTTGAACTCCATACGAGAAATGGCACAGCAGCAAGAGGCATATCATTGGATTGATGCAAAGATCAAAGGACAAAAAGGTTTGGACATCGGAGCACGGACGAGGCTGGACAAAGAAGTAGTGGCATAGTGCAAGAGTTCAACAAAGGGGTTCCCCGATGACATGTGCAACAGTACCAAACAGAAGCTCTAAGACTTTCGATGATAGATGCATCGTAATGATTGAGTTGTTTGGAGCTTATTCAATGTAAAGGATGTTTCATGCTTAAGTGCATATGAGATGCATGAAGTTGTATGGTGCATGCATGAGTTTGCATGGCGCATGCAAAGTGGGTGCATGGCGAACGCCGGAGTTGCATGTCGCATGCATGGAGTCAGACAGCCAGAAGGTCACAGGCGTACGTGGCTGGAGTCGTATGCTCTATAAAAGACAGTCCTTTCTTGTTGAGAGGGAGTGTTGAAAATGGCAACAAGAAACAGTGAAGGAGGCCTCCTGAAACATCTTTCCCGATCCTAGTTGGAAAGTGATCACCTAAACTAGGTGGGGACCACACATGTGATTTTTGTCGAAAAGTCTATTTTTAGACTATGTCTATTTTTAGACATATGGAGCATAGCCTAGGAGTTGCGGGATGCTATTCTTGGATGATCAAGTCAGATTGCAAGGCCGATGGACTCCCTATTTTTAGACATTAAGGCTTTGCTTTTAGACTGGCTAGTTAAAATAGAATACCAAATATTATTAGCTTTAACAATATTTGGACTATAAACATTATCTTATCCTCTTGGAGCACTTCAGTTCGAGCTACAGATGTGGCACATGCAACTGGCAGAAGGACATTCGAATTTCCTAAGGGTTAGTTGAGTTATTGCATGGTTGACTTCAGTTAGAACTCATGTGGCAGAGTTTGGTGGAGTTGATGAGACAGTTGGTGGAGTTGTGTTCGGTTTAACTTAGTTGAACTAGTTGTATTTAGTCTAACTGATAAATAAACTAGTGATGAGTGGTGTGAATTAATTATTAATTAATTCACTAATTATTAACTCATAAATCAACCAAAGAATACATCAGTTAACTGCAATGCATGGACAGTTCAGTGGAGACCAGTGTTAGAGGTGGGTGAAAGGGTGAGTGTGGCTATCAGTTGTGACTATACTTGTGCATGAGATTTGCACACACATTGATTGAGATTTCCAATGAGGATTGTGCAGTACAATCCAAAGAGATTCGAACTTGGATCTCATTCATTCTCTCATATTGGATTGCGCAGTAGAGGCAGACAAACAATGGAGGAGTTTTGAACCCGTGACTTGTTCAAAACTGAGCTAGTTTGTGTGTAACTTTTGGAGACAGTACTGAGTACTTGTGAGGAGTATTGTACTAAGATTGTTACATGATTCTTCTTCATTATAATATACAGATAGTAGGGGGTTTTCAGTTGTAAACTTTCCCCGGTATACATACTGTGTTATATGTGTTGAATTTCTATGTGCGCATGTGAATGTTTTCAATACCGCTTGTTGTTTTTATTTCCGCATGTGATGATTAATGCATAGAAGAGATTATGTGTTATGTATGAAGCTCAAATAGTATGTGACCAGGATAATCTCGGTGAATAATTCAGCAAATTATTGAAATTTCTACAAACATTATTTGTGAAACGAATTGTATCATGGCATCCCTTTTGGTGGTATTACACTTTGGGGGTGATGGCTTACAATCCGCTATAATTGTTAATCATCTTGACAACAAAAAATTGATGGTTTGGTAGGAATCCCCTTCGTCCCCCCCCCCCTCACCCCGCGCCTTCTCTTAACCCTTGACACAAGGAAGTTTGGCGGCCGGGGGGGGTGGCAGGGGGACATGATCAATATGAACTAGTCGATATGAAGCCTCAACCAGATCAACGATGATCAAATATGGATCATGTGTGCCACCTAAATATTGGGTGGGGTTTAAATCTTGCGTATCTCTGGACTCTATCGACCATTCATCTCTTGTTCCTACTGTTAGCATCCTGTAATTCTGAAGGTTGAAGACAGAATCCCGGAGGGCCAACATCAAAACCACTTCGGGCCTAGGATCTAGCCGTCCTAGACCCTGAGAGGAATCTCTCTATTAGATGTAGCTTTGTCGATTGGGAATTTTAGGCTATTTGTTAGTGCATAGGGGTTTGTTTTAAATTTTAGGGTTGAGACAGCAGAAGATGACCATTGGGCTATGGATTCAAACAGGTGTAAACATATTTAAATGGATGAATAACTGAAATCATATGTAACCAGGAAAGCTAGCCATGTCAATGGATCTTTACAGCTTGTGAAATGGAAGAGGAGAAGAGATTAAGTTTCAATGTGAATGCAGAGCAGACCCTATCTGAATTTTGCATTCAAATCTTAGAGGAAAACATAAATTACCATTTCAAGGTTGAGCAAGGTACCGTATGGAAAATCCTACACAAAATTTTCTTATCCACAATAAAGAGAGAAAACAGTATGTGAAACTAGAGAATGACAAATTGCAAGAAAATAAGCACTTCACCACAGATCATAACACAAGAATCTAGAAACAACAATGTCCTTTCAGTCATCTAAAAAAAGTGTTTACCACCAGATGAACTTATTACAATGGTTTTTCCACTTTCGGGCCTCCTCCTGATATTGCTAATGCATACAGTATTTATCTAACATCAAAGTTAGTTACTCCATCCGTTTCAATGATAGTCATTAATTACATTCAAGCTAAACTTTGACAAGTGGAACCATGCAGACGGTGATAAGATATGTCTGGCCATAACAGTGGCCTTAGCAGTCCGTTATTGATTACACAGTAGGAAAAAATTTTCTCTTGAGATCAGGACAAGGCTATGATAAAATGAATCTGCTCGCCCTGCTCCTTCAGAAAACCGTTGCTGGATAATTAAATCTGGTGCTATGCTGGCTAATTCAGCATATATGATTGTTGTGTTGGCCGTGTTTACTGCTCTTTTCCGTTCTTGTTGTTAGAACATCATAGTTATGTATGAACACCCTTTTCCTGACTCGACCTCTTATGTCTATCTCCTTACTACTGCGATGTTCAGCTTACTCTGCCTTTTTCTCTCGGTGAGGTCTTATTCCACCCGAGTCCTACTACCGTGTCTAGCCCTTTCTTCATAAAACAATGCAAAAACCTTATACACCTGGATTTTAAATCCTTTAGGCTTCAACATTGACCCACATTGCATCTGCACCAATATCGCAAATCAAAATATTTAAAGGTTTATCGCACATCGCAACATTTAAGGCTTATCGCACATCGCAAGGTTTCAAGTTTATTTCAAATCACAAATTGTAACGTTTATGTTATGAGGAACATGAGTTAAAGGCTAAATCTGGTGAAGTGAGATGTGCAACAAGAACGGAGGTGACCCGGTGGGAAGGATCCCCATATATCGCATCGGCGGTTCGGAGAAACAAAAAATGGATGCGATGAGAAACTTTGCGATATGCCGATGTGAAAAGGTAAGGATTAGGGTAGAGCGAACAAACGACAAGGGTGAGGTTTTATCACATCGGGACTTTGGAATAGTGAGAGTAAATGAAGAGAGAAAGGGTTATGTTTTTGTGATGCGATAAATGTAAGTGGGTCCATAATATGATAAGTGTGGTGATGATACGTGATATATTTAAAAGGCTTGCTGTGGGAGGTGGAGCTGCTATAAAGTCCCGAAAGCATAGATATTTGGATCTGAATGGTTTTAATGGAATTTCCAGCTTTGGAATTTAGAATTTGGAAAAATGAAGGGTAAATGAGGGTAAATGAAATAAATGAGGGCAAGAATGAAGCTTTCTCACCATTTCATTTTATCAGCAACACTTTCCTCTTCCAATTGAGCTGAAAAGGCAGATTGATTCCTTTGGATTTCTTGATAGTGAGGACTTCCCTTTCTTTTTCTGGAAATAAATGACAACCATGGAATATTATTTTCAATATGAAAGATCTGAGAAATAATCAATCACCTTGTGATATTGTGAATTACAGGAGTCTAACACCTACCCAATCCATTTAATCCACTTATGAGCACCTCAAAACATGTGCATAAAATAGGAAATTTGGGGTTTGCAATTGGATCAAAGGAATTTTAAAGTTTTTCCATGAACCCATACAATTGGTTCCTGTCGCTTAATTCCCAAAATCCACATCACTTCATGGAACACCTCGATCACATATTTTCACATGATAAATAATGTATGCACTGACCAATATACTTCCTTTGACATCAATTACAACAATTTTCATCAATGGCCACACATGTCCAACATCAAACACATCAATTGTCATTAGGTGAACTCATGCATCTCTTAACCACCTATCCTGTAAGGTGTTCCATTCACGTGTTAAGCTTGGTGGAGACTATGGATTATCTTCCATAACAAAATTCTAATAAAAAACATCATCGAAGTTTAAATAGATGGCCTTATTGCTCAATCTTTCCAACATGAGGATCATCCAGCCCATCTTAAGGAAGTGTTTCTTTAGTTTTGTAATTACAATATTTGGTCAAACCCACATAAGTGTGTATTTTGTGTATGATTTGGTATATTACTAGGTTTCATTATTTCCAAAGATGGGATCCATATAAGGAAAATGTTATCATCAATTTCCTCCTCCACGTGCTATACGCTAGCTTCAAGCGCTTCAAGGAAAGACTATTTTCTTGCATAGGTTTATTTCCAACTATGCTAATATAATGAAATATTTTATTTGTCTATTGAATAAATGTGTGCCTCTCGTATCAGATGAAAAATCCCAACATTCCTTTGAGACTTTAAAACAAGACTTTTTTTCCCCATTACTTAGCCCTCCTGATTCTAATCAGGAATTTTTTCTATATCTTGTGGCCTCTAAATCCACCATAGGTATGGTTCTTGTCCAAGAATATGAGATGAAAAATGAACATGCATTTTATTACCGTAGAAAATACCTTATTTGTAACACTCCCTCCCACCCCCCTAAACCATTCTAGGCTTATGTGAGGTTTTATTTTAAACTAGCCTGACCTCCATAGTCTCATTATGAAGGTGGGTTTATAAAAATCCTCCATTTACCAAATTGAGTGGAATTAAGTTTGTACAATACCATAGTGTGCAACTCGTCGAGAAATTTATAGTGACATAAATTTTATCTCGATCTGATACCTGGATCAAAAGTTATTCTCATTTGATGTTTGGTCATTTAATCCTTGCCACATAGGTGAGGTTATGCCACATGAAACCCAAATGGAACCTACGTAGATTTGGTAATCCCATGTCACCCCTCCCACCTTAACCAAGTTGTGGACCCCACCGGGTCAGGTCTTCACGTGTTATTTCATTATGTTACATTATATCTGGTTTATAAGAATTACAAGGTTAAACCTCTTGCTACTTTTCTGTCGGTGCAACATAGAAAAATCACATTGGCATCTCACATTAATTGTGGGGCCTTCTACCTTTCAACAGTTAACGAGGAGGGAGGGAGGTCCACATTTTGTTTCTTATGTGAGTTAAACACCATGCATCTCCCCCCTACCTGATCTCCTCTACTTATCCACTCGTTTACATTGGAAACCTATATTAAGTGTGGGTCCCCCCTACCATTCCAACAATTAACGAGGGGGGGGGGGGTGTCTGCACCTGTCAATTGTTAAATGTGAGTTAACCAAGATATTTCTAGCATGATCTATGTTATTCCATGCCCATTTATTAGAAGCACCACAATGTAACTTGGCGCTAGACATAAGGCGCCAATGAGAACTTTCACATCCCTTAATGCCAAATTTTTACATCATGCCCTCTATCGGCTACACCCAAACCTAAAGATCATGTCTTGTTGGTGCCACGTTGACATCATGGTGACATCAACCTACCATGTGGCATTCACTGAAGGTGCCACGTGTCATCCAAAAATCCACGCCCTGGTCATTCAACATGGTTGATTCCTCCTACCATGTAGGTGCCATTTTAACATGAGTCCATGTCACCTACCCTTGTGACCTCCACATAATCCCACCTGACCTATGTGGCACCTTCCACCTCAGCCTCTGCCAAGGGGTCTCATCGGGCTAAGCTTGTTGTACAAAATCATTCTTTCACGTTATAGGAAAATTTTGGAAATCGGTGTGTAACTAACTCGTCATTCCTCCACATCACCACGCCATAGTGCCCAGACACGAGGTAGGTGTTGTCCCAAGTCGGGCACAACATGACAGTGGATTTCTCATCATGTAATGGAGGGGATTCCTATTATGCGGTCTCTGATATCTTTTTTCCTTCCATCATCTTTGCACCACAACACCATAATACTTTAAGGCTTTGAGTCGACCTAGGCGCAACATGATTGAATTTTCACATTTGGTGACGGAAATTTCCTTGTCTCACACTCTCTTTTAATAGCACCCAATATCCAAAGAGGGCTCATATAACGTTTGGTGCAACCCATGTGGTGTGAATTAACATTAAGAAAAATCATTATGCAACATATTAACTAGAGATTAGTAGCAATCCCTAAGGGTTAATACATCCTTTAAATCTTCGTAAATTTTTTAATTTCTTTTATAAATCTCACAAGGCTCATTCGACCCGATTACAAGCCAATTACTTTGAAAACTCGAGCTTGAGGTCTTAAGGACTTCGATGACCTTCTAAAGCCATTCTTTTTATCACACAATACTCAGATCCTCAATTACGACAGGGACGAACCTTCATTCATTATAACTCTATTTCATACATAAGCTAGCAAATTCCAAGTACTAACCATAGACATAATACCTCCACATAGGTGTGAATTCTACCCAGTAATAGGATTTATAACAAGCCAATACATGGCTAACAACACTATGATTTCAACTACAACAACACTAGATCCTTCTATAGAGTGGACATGAACATTACTACCAGAACCCCTAATATATATGATGCATTGTTTCATTTATTGGTCCATGACTACAAGAGTCAACAATCAATCATAGATAATAGAAGTCCATGCTAGTTCTTAGCAAGCCATATATTACTTTTTAACAATGGATTTACTTAATTCTTAGACCACAGAAGTTCCTTGACAGTTATATAAAAATCACAGAATTAGCTTTGTAATTCAAGAAATATATCAATTAATACAGGGATTTTCAATTCCCTCACACCTTGAGAATAATAATACAAACCATCTCATTACAAATATACAATAATGCATAGAGTCCTCACTAATAGTGTTGATGAACCCATTGTCATATAACAACATTAATCATCATTCGTATTGCAAAAATATGCACATAGGTACAAGTAAATAACTTATTTTAATAACTAGATGACTAGCAACTAAGAGAGGGACTTCAACTCTCCACCCAATAGTAGGCCAGCTACACTGCAATATTTCTTGCAGTTTTCCACCTCTAAGCTAGATTCCGAGGTTGAGGAGTTCACTTCTCAAGTTAATTCACATTGATACAAGTCAATCAAAATCACACTGGGTTCTAGAGCACACAGTGCCTCCACTTATTCAACCATAAGAATCCAGAGCACATTGTGTCTCCACTTGATGTTGCTTTCTCCCCTTATTGTTTGCACTTTCTCTCCTTATGTTACTTTTTTTCCTCTGTCTACCCAATTTCTCTTGCTTTCTTCTTGTCATCCTCTTTTGTTACCGACTCATACACTTGTCTCTTGCATGTTTCTTACACTGCACACCCCATGAGAACAAGGGCAGTATGGGCTCGTCCTTTACTCAAGAAGCCAATGCTCAACCTCCCTGTAATTTTTGAAGGCCATCAAACATAAAGGAACTAGTGACATATTAAATGAAGCACCCATAAGTTTAATCACTTCCCAAGCAACTCCTCCTTACAAATTTGAATCCATGTCCACTCCCCTCATCCTATTCATTGTTTTTATTTCCACATTATTTTACATGAATTACAATTCATAATGACATTTACAATAGGGGTGGAAAAAGGGTTGTCACATTATTGGTCTCTTGCTTCATTATTCCCACATTGAGAAGTTGGCTTTGGCGATCTTTATTGTTGTCTAAGAGTTATGACATTACATACTCTTGTGAAATAATATCGTAATCACTAATTCCAACTCCATGAAACATATTCTTGTCATCAGATCATTGAGGGAAAATTCTCAAAGTGGATTTGTATTATTTAAGATTTCAATTTGGTGTTTCTGGTTGCTAAATCCAAGAAATCCCTAGCATTTGTTGAGTTAATGTCTAAGTTACCTTGATGTGATGAGGAAGTTGTGGTTGAGGACTCGTTACCTAATGAATCCCTATTCCTCATTGGCTCATTTGATCCATGGTATTGACTTGTTCTTCTTTATCTCAAAACTCAATGTTTTCAGTCTGAATTATCTCGTGATGAACATCAGTGTATACACCATCTAGCTAGGAAATATGTCATTATCATTGATGCTCTTTATCGATGTGGAGTTGATGCAGTGTTGCCTCGATGTCTCACTCATAACGAATTTGAACAAGTCCTGAATAATAGTCATGTCGAAGCATGTGGTATTCATTTGTTTGGGCATGCCATTACTAAGAAAATATTGCACGTTGGTTATTTTTTTCCTTCGATCTTTAAGGATTATATTACTACGAACCAAAAGTGTCATCCATGTCAATCTTTTCTAAGAACATGTGTGCTCACCCTACTCCACCTCACCCTGTGACTGCTATCAGACCCTTCGTTGCATGGAGAATTGACTTTATGTAGTGTAACCCCACCTAGGCCAAGGTACACCACTGCATCATTGTAGTAGTGGACTACTTTACCAAGTGTGTTGACACTATGCCTACATTTTACAATAATGGCACCACTGCGGCATTATTCATATTCAACCATATTATTACTAGGTTTGGGGTACCCAAAACGATCATAATTGATCATGATTCATATTTTCACAATCACACCCCTAGGTGTCTAAATAATTATCCCAAGGGATATAAAAAGAGTATATAAATGGATCCTGTTAATAGGAGATGGATGGTCATAGAAAGATAGATAGCTCAATCACACTACTAGTTTTCCATTAGACTTCCATTACATGTGATATCAACCCTATCTTGTTGTATTTAGGAAGTTATTAGGCCAAGGATTGAGTAACAAGGAACACTTGAGGTAAAATTTGTATTGATGTTTTGATTTTAAAAAAGTATATGTGTTTTTCCTTCCTATGTATGTTTTTTTATTTAATAAAAATATGTGTTTTTCCTTCCTATGTATGTTTCCTTATTATCGCATGCATAGGTAAAAGTTGTATTGATGTTTTGATTTAATAAAAGTATGTGTTTTTTCTTCCTATTTATGAGTTTTTATTTAATAAAAGTATGTAGTTTTCCTTCCTATGTATTTTTTTTAAAGGTATGTGTTTTTCCTTCCTATGTATGTTTTTTTATTTAATAAAAGTATGTGTTTTTCCTTCCTATGTATGTTTTTTTATTTAATAAAAGTAATTTTTTTTCCTTCCTATGTATGTTTTCTTATTATCACATGCATATGGTTTGTGTTTTTTACTATGCAAGAGGGTGGATCTAGGAGCAAGAGGAGAAGGATCTTCAAATAGGAGTGAGATTTTAAAATAGGAGTGAGATCTCCAAGATCATTTTCAAATCTACGCCATTCGCGTGCGAGGGATCAAGTGCACTCTTATTACTTTAAAGGAATAAAGGAGCTAGAAAATATGTAAATTGAATATTTTAATAGAAGACTTAAATTTAAGGAAGAAAAAAAAAACAAACATTCAAAATTGGAAAGTTTGTGAATACAAAATTTTGTTACTATAGGGCTTGGACATACGGCTGACTTGTTATTTGGTGTTCGGGTAGTCAAATTCACGTTTCAAATCATTCTATTTTCTCTTGTCGTGCTCTGGTGGATGGGCTGGTGTTACTGTCGGCGCAGAATATTCAGGTGGTAGTTCTTGTTGGGGTTGTAATGGTTGAGGAGTCAGGGTTTGCAGGTGACGGGGGAGTAAATCGTTACAACGGTTTCTACTGCTACTGCCTGGTGTTCACTGGGGTGTTTACAAGTTCTTCTGGTGGTTTAAGATGGTCAAACCTCGTAAATGCGTGGATTTGGAGCTGGATGTTTTGGACATAGTTACGGTGTGGGGAATGGAGCTAACTCGATAGAATCTAGCCAAGGTGGCTCTTCCCCCACGTTCTATTGCTGACATGTGGAAGGAGGAACGCTTGTCATCGGAATTAGTGGATGGTTTTTGTATCATGGGTGATGTTGACTCGGGGTTAAACAAAACGGGCACTGGGGGTCCTGACAGTTGTTCGCGAGAAGGGTGAGTTTCTTTAGTTTTTGCAAGAGATGTTTTGGCAGAGAGTTCAGTGGAGAAGGTAAGTGCATTTCAAAACCCTGTCTCGGTGTTTTGGTTAGAGGGATAGAGGATATAGTCGTTGGTAGTGGTATGGTTCCTGGTGTGGGGTTGAAATCCTGCTTGATTGACTTTGGTGAATGGAACGGTTGCCCAGGTAAAATAGTGCCAGGGTTCTGAAAACTATGGGTTTTGGGAAATACACAGTTGGAGGCAAGTTTGGAGGCCGTGCAATCCTTTTTCAGGCACGATGGTTATGGCCATGACACTCTGGAGGGTAGGTGGTCGCTGCAAGAGGAGGTGTATGATGTGTTACACAAGGAGGTCAAAGGGGAGTTTGAGGGGTTGCAGAAGGGCCTAGACAAGCCCATAGATAGGTTCTGGATATTTTTTCCAGGAAGGAAGGGGGGTCACCAGACTAGGGTCTATCTAGAAAGCAGTCGAGGGTTGTTTCAATTCCAAGGGAGGACCTATCGGGTGCGGATTTGGGGGATGGAGTTAAGGGGTTCCCCGAAAGGGCTAGGGAGGAAGATGAAGGATTATACTCTTCCCTGAAGGTAGTGGATAGGTGGGTGTAAAAAGGAAGAAAGGGAAAATAATTAAAAATAATTGGGAGTGTTTGAATCTGGTTTTGGGAGTGGACATCCTTGTGAATATGGAAATGGCGGCCTCGGAGTCTATTTTAGTGGGAAGGGCTCGTGGTAAGTTTTTCTTAGCACAACTCATCTCTGAGTGGATTGATAATTCATGGGGAGCGGCACCGAAAGAGGAAGTGGAGGTGTTCACCATATCGAAGGGTTGGTTTATGATTGATTTTATGAACTCGGTTACATTGGACAGGGTTCTCGCTCGGAATCAGGGGTTTGGAATTTCATCGATTCTTTTTAAACATTGTTCATTGATTTTTTATGATAAGAGGGAAAGGGTGGATGATATCCCGATTTAGATTCGACGTACCAGCGTTGCCTCCTCATTTATGGATATTGTATGTCTTTAAGGAAATCGGGAACAATCTAGGTATTTTCTTGGAAGCGGATATGTATTTCATGGAGACAAGGGCACTAAATGTGGCTCGTTTGTTGGTTTGTCTAGTTCCTCATGATGGGTTAGTGGAGAAAATCCATTTGCATTTTGAAGGACATTCTTTCTATCAATTTATTTACTATGAGCACCTTCCCTTTCGGTGCCATAGATGTCATAAGTATGGGAATCTATCCATAGACTACTCTCTAGGCATTAGTCGGAGGAGGCGACATAGGGGGTCCAACTGGTTTGTTTTTGGGACTCAGGAAGTCCAACCGGATGTTGAAGCTGTGGCCCAGACGGAGGATGTGGGGCAGGTTCATGACAAGGTTTGAGCCCAATGGAAAGGCTTCAAGAGTAAGAAGCACAGGTGGAAATCGCTCTTATTGATGCTTTGATCTAGGCTCTAGAACAACAGGCTATGGTTGATATTGCTCTGGTTTCGACGGGTACTGTCACTCATTCCTCCCCTCTATTATTGATACTCTTGATAATTTATTGAATAGCATAAATTTTCTTGGTCCTTCCAGACCTCAATAAATCGAGCCTCAGTGTATCAATAACTTTTCAAGGACAGTATCATTACTACTATTCTAAAGCTTAACATTGACACCTATCCTTATAACCTGAGACTGAGGGAAAATAAATTATTTCCTGTGGATATGTTTGGGGGGAGAGGTGGTTCACCTATGATAGTAAAACACAAGAAACCTAGAGATTGGAAAACGAAGATCGCAAAAGGCCAGCTGAAAGCTATGTTTGATATAGTTTATGGGAAGCAATTGTCTATTACTGGTGTGCTTAGAACAGCGCAGACCCCATCCCCGGCCTCAAAATCATCTTACTATCCTTTAACTGTAGGAGGGTTTGCTAACGCCCATAATAAACTACCCTTAGAAGCACTATTTTTCACTATAAACCCAATGTGTTCATTCGTCAGGAGATGTTGGGTCAAGGGAATTTGGTATTTGTTTCTCTTTAAAATTTGCTCCTGGGTTGGTCTTTTGTGGTCTTCGATGCCAAAGGAGATATGGTGGCTTAGCACTGGGGTTTAGGGATTGTTTCATTAAGTTGATCAACTCCTGGGGATCGAATCAGATAATTGGACCTGAGGTTTTATCATTTGAATTGGCCATGGATCTCAAAATTTTTAATGTCTATGTTCCCTCCCTGGAGAGGGTACAATTTTGGAACAACCTTCTGTCAAATTCTTTTATGCATGCCAAGAATTTGATTGTGGGTGGTGACCTTAATTTCTCCATGGGGTTGGTGGAAACTTGGGGTCCTCTAGCCCAACCTGACTCGCTTGATGAGTTCTTCCTTAAAAAAATCAGAGAATGGAGACTAATCGGTCCAAATTTAATTAAAGTTTCTCCTACTTGGAGGAATCAGAGAGTGGAGGATGCTCGGGTGGTCAAGAGGCTAGAAAAATTCCTCATGCATGAAGAATTTGCTGGTATATTGTCAAGGTTTAGACAATGGGTTGGGTCGAGTGGGGATTCAAACCATCTTCCTATCTTGATGGAGCTGGTTGGGCCTTTTAAAAAACCTGGTGCGCCTTTCAAGTTTAATGTAGCTTGGCTGAAGGATCCTGAATATAGAAGTCTAGTAAATGAAACCTAGTTCTCTATGGATATGTGTGATCATGGATCTTTTGTTCATTATTTTATGAGCAACCTAAATCAATTAAAGAGGGTGACTGTTACATGGGCCAAAGAAAGATCCAAAAGGGATAAGTGAATTCTGACTAGGGTTTGGGAAGAACTTGGGAGACTGGAGACTTTGGAAGTTGATGGTTATGAAAATGAGGCAAAGAGGGATATAATAAAGGAACTTGAGTCAAAGAGAAGAAAGATTTTATCAGATAAAGAGGAACAATGGAGGCTAAAATTTTGAGCTATATGGCTTTCTATTGGGGATGAAAATACTAAATTCTTTCAAAACTATGCAAAAGGAAGGAAAAATTCTTAACATTATATGGGAGTTGGACAAACGAGGAGGTGGCAAGGTAAAATATTTCATTGATCTAGCTTTAATGAGGAAAGAACATTTTAAATCTCTCTTTAGGGCACCTGAGGGTGCCACTATTGTTGAAGTAATTAGGGTTTCCCAACGCTTTCCAAGATATGTTGATGAAGAAGATAATGGGGATCTAATGGCCCTAGTGTCGAGGTTGGAAGTGGAAAATGTTCTTAAGTCCATGCAAAAAGATAAGAGTCTTGGGCCAGATGACTGGACTGTGGAATTTTTTCAACATTTCTTTGAGTTATTTGGGGGTGAGCTGGTGGGAGTAGTGGAGGAGTCCAGAATTAGGGGTTATGTTTATGATCCATTTAACTCAACTTTTATAGCACTTGTACCTTAATCAGATTCTCCCTCCTCCTTTGATTAATTATGGCATATTTCCTTGTGCAATTTTATATATAAAATCATTGCAAAAGTTATCGCTTCGAGGTTGAAACATATCTTGTCTCGCAACCTCTCTAAAGATCAGTTTGGTTTTTCAAATGGCAGGCAGATCCATGAAGCAATTGGGGTGGCCCACGAAACAATGCATAACATCAAACAAGCCAGGAAAAAGGGGTGATTGCAAAAATTGACCTATCAAAAGCCTATGACAGGGTCAGATGGGTTTATCTGAGATTGTTGTTGACTCATTTGGGTTTTGCTATTGAATTTGTTAATTGGATAATGGGTTGTATTTCAAATGTGTCCTTTGTTGGCCTTAGCAATGGGGCTGCTTCATCCTTTTTTCATAGATAGAGAGGGCTCAAACAAGGGTGCCCGTTATCTCCTCTATTATTTCTGCTAGCGGATGAAGTACTTAGTCAACTCCTTAGTTGAGCTAAGAGAAGAGGAGACCTAAAAGGCATTAAGGTTGCCACAAGCATGTTTATCACACGCTTAATTTTTGTGGATGACATTCTCCTTTTTAGTAGTGGGAAGAGGGAGGATGTCGAACAGTTAAAAGCCTCTTTGGAACTTTTTCTGAAAGCCACTGGCATGACTATTAATGCGCAAAAATATTCTTTAGTTTATGTTGAGGGGTTAAGATCAGAGCCGTGAAGGATCAAAGATTTTTTCCCCTTTGATTGTCAACCACTGGGGGCTTATCTCAAGTATTTGGCGCTTTATTTGAAGTTGGACACTTATAGAAAACAGGTTCGGTTATGGTTGGTGCCAAAAATAGAGAAAAGGTTAAATCTTTGGAGTTATAAGTGGCTCTCTAGAGCTGGAAGTTTGGTGCTCATAAAGTTTATATTAATGGCCATCCCAGTGTACTGGATTTCATTATCCTGGGTTCTGAAAGGCGCCCTTCTCAAGATAAGGAATATTTGCAGTTATTTCTTATGGGCTGGAAAAAAGGAGGAACATGTCATCTAATGGGTGGCTTGGGAAAAAATTGCTAGACCAAAGGAATGGGGAGGTTGGGGTATTAAGGATCTTCATTTGTTTGTTGCCTCCCTTGCTACAAAGTTGGGTTGGAGACTCTTAACTGAAGACAATTTATGGATTATTTTTTTCAAACGGAAATATATTGACCCGACCTCTCTGGATGAATGCATTAGGATTCAAAGGAAAACTTATACAAATGCTTCAGTCATTTGGAAGGCTACCATCGCCTCATTAAATATTTTGGAAGAAGGTTTGGTCTAGCAAGTTGGAAATGGGGAAAAGTGCAGAATTGGCATGGATACATGGGTGGGGTGCAATGAGAATTATGCTCTCTCAAGGGAATTAGTGGAGGATCTAAACTCAAAAGGGTTCTAGTATCTATATCAGATTAAAAATCAGGAGGCTACCACCATCTGGCAAAAGGGGTAGAAACTGGGTGGGGAGATTCAAATTTCTCAACAATGGTGGCAGAAATGGCATACCTATATACAAGAGCTTATTTGTTCAAAGGTTAGGTTAAAAGACTTCCTAGATTTGCTCTAATGGATTCATGCATAGTCTGGCTCATACTCTCCAAAGGATGGTTATCAATATTTGATGAAGAGTCAGGGCTGGGATGAACAGGGTTGGTGGTATAAACCAATTTGGAAGCTAAGTTTCCCAGCCAAAACAAGACTCTTATTTTGATGCATCCTTAAAATTAAAGTGCCTACCTGGGATTTGTTACAAAAGAGGAATATTCACGGGCCAGGTTGGTGTACACGATGCAAGGATGCTGAAGAAACTATTGAGAACTTGTTCTTAATTGTAGATTCTCACAAAAAAAATAGATCATACATTATCTCTGTTAGGCATTCATTCTAGATGGAAGGGGAATAACTATGTGGATGCTTGGCATGGTTGGTGGCATTTTGTCTCTGATGAAAATGTCATAAATATCGCTTTAATTATTTCTTGGGGAGTTTGGCTGGCTAGAAACAGGGGTATTTTTATTGATTCAATTATCTCTCCCTCGGTAGTTGCTGTTGAATGTGCTTCGATATTCTCTCTAATCCCTACAATTGATCATGTCATTTGTAAGAAATTAAATCAGTCATAACACACTCATAAAAAACCAGAAACATAGAAAACTATACATACACTAGACATCGCGTAAAAGGATGTCCTCACATATTATTCATTATTCAAAGAATGTAATAATACAAATAAATAGATGAGGAAGTTGTCTCAAGATAGTGTGTCTATCTTGGACAATATGGTTGAGAAAATATCTCAACCACACACACTAATCTATGAGCTAAGTTAGGTAGGCCTAAAATAACTCTTAATCAATAGGAACTAACATAATCTAGAAAATTAGGCATAAAATCCTAATTTCGAATATTTAATTAATTTAATTAAATTTGGATTTATAATTGTTTATGAGAGAGAGGCTAACATTCCCTCCCTCGATGATAAATCCAAAATAAGAACGAGGAACCATCTTCCAAGTTCTCATGCTGAAATTGTTGATCCTCAAAAACACTGCCTGAAAAACGCCAAAGCTTGATGTCAAAAAAACTTCAATTCAAAGAGACCATAAGTCAGTGGCATGTTTGATTTATCTCTGAATTTTTCTTGACAACTACTATTTTTCCTAAATTATCTCCCAACATAAGCTGACTTTCATGAAATCCACATTATTCACTATTTATTCCTCCATTCTTTTGCCCTATTCCCTCAACTTTTCAAAGAACTTTTGACGTCTACCCCTGATGATGGACTCACTTAGACAGTCTGAAACGTTGGGTTATTAGAAAAACTCAAAAACAAGTTATTCCTCTCTTCTATAACTCCATCATGTGTCGAGCTGCAAAAGGATCCATCTGTCATTTTTTTGCAATCAACATCCTTTTTCCACTAACAAAATTGTGAAGACGTCCACTGGCGAATTTTCTTGTCCACTAACAAAATTTTGAAGACGCCCACTGGTGAATTTGCTAATGATGATAGCCCACTAGTTGATGATGTTAATGATGTCAAAAAATAATTCATTTTTTCTTTTGTTGATGTTGTCGAAAATTGCTCATGTTTTATTTCCACTGGCTTGGCTTCTTGGATGTTTGAACGCCCAGTGGATGATGAAGATGCCCACTGGCTGCTTTTGCTGATGTTGTCGAAAATTTTAGTCTGATAACCACTGTCAATTTCATTAACATTTCCCCCCCTCTGTCAGTTAAAAGGAGAGACAATCATCTGAAAAATATTTCTGAACTCCCCCCTTCAGGTGTAGGAGTGTTGCACTAGTGTACTCCCCCGTTCAACTGCATAAGAGTACTATCTTCGTTTGACTGTCAGTCGGACTAGAGGTGATTGAATTCGATTGTAAAACTTATACAATCTTTTCACAATTGACAACCATTCCCAAGGATCAATCCATTCATAATTGATCTTCAATCTGGCTGGTTGGTTGTGGTTGCAGCGTTTCTCTAATGAATGATTATGCTCGCCACAATGGCAACAAGGATCGAGATCAAAACAATGATCTTCCATATGACATGTTCTTTGACAATGTGAGCATTTTGGTTTGACTACAACTTCGTTTTGCGTGCATGTCAGTTTTTCTGCAATTGTCACAGAATTTGTTGATGTGATTTGGTCAAGAAATCCTGCACTGACGAACTTGATGGGCTTTGAATAATCTGGGATATGTAAGTTGTCGTCATCTTTGACATATCCTAATCCTTGTCGATAGTTGTTACTTTGGATTTCTTCCTATGGCTTGATCATTGGCCTGGAAGAAATTTGAACTTAAACAACTTCGACACTTGAAGTTGTTCAGATGAATGGGTTATCATCTTTAGCTGTATGGTTCAAAGACTCGAAAGCATCACTCTTCTCTTGCAACTCATTTCTTTGTAGTTGTGACTCCAGTTGAAGGTACTCAATCGTTTCATTTGTCTATTGTAGATGCTGTGAAATATCAGCAAGAGTTGCTTTGTTGATTTACACCATGTCTTCAACACTTGATAAGATCAAATTGTGAAGAACTTGTAACAGCTGGATGTGTTGTGCCATGTGAACTTGCTCGCTTGAATTCAGGCTTGCTTGTCTTGAACTTACTTGAACTTCTTGGATTAAATTCACTCGCTTGATTTGAATGACACGCTCACTTGCTTTGGAATTTTCTTGATCTCTTGCTTGGTGAAGCTTGTTTTTCGTGTTTCATGCTCACTGGAAGTCATGATCGCTTGCTTTGGAATTTTCTTGATCTCTTGCTTGGTGAAGCTTGTTTTTCTTGTTTCACGCTCACTGGAACTCATGATCACTTGCTGTAGATTTCAATTTTCTTGATTTTTGTTTGAATATTACATTTACTTGTGTTAGAGTTGAACTTGCTCGCTTGCTTTGATTGTTGCTTCAATGAACTTCACGTTGGCTCGCTTGATGTTGTGAACTATGTACTGACTTAATTGTGCTTATTGATAAAAGAAGGGTGTCGAACACTATCGAAAATGCACCCAAAAGACAAATAACAAGTTCAAATAATATGACTCAGTTGAAGACTTATTTGACTTAATTGTCTTAAGTTGACCACCTTATCAATTCAAACTGGGGTGTCGGTTTCAACCAAGAATGCACCCTGATAATTCAACTCAGTTACAAAAATGTTTATCTGCAAGTGATACAAAAAGCGTTGATGATGTTGTCTTGTCTTTGAATGCTTGATTTTGTGGCGTCCTTAACTTGATTATTTTGATTGCAGGATGTGGAATATCGTTGTAGAAGACCTCTTTATCAACTTGATTGTGCTTTTATAGCTTGATTACATGAGCTTGATAAATTAAGCTTGATGACTTTAAGTTTGCTTATGTGCATGTAGTTGTTTAAGTGGTTGTGTACCATATTACAAAGAGAGTGTCAAAAAACTGGACACAAATCATGCACACGCATTCACTACACACGGTGTACCTAAGATCCCCTTATTCAATTTCAGGTGGATCTATGACACAATCACCACAAAAAAAATATGATTTTATTAAGTTTCAAGGTACATCAGCTTTTCTTCTTTACAACAGCTTCGTGGAAACTTCTCAAGAATAAAGTTTGAGAACTTTGTAGAGGCAATTTGTCTTCAAAATTGACTAGACCACATAGAAGTAAAAATGTTACTTCAACAATGAACTTCTGCTTATCACTCCAAATTGACAAAAAATAATGTCATGAAAAACATACACCATAGACAAAAACATATAATATGAGCACTCACTCACTATCTCTCCACACCTTATCTCTCCAAATTACAAAAATTTAAAACATCAACCTTATTTAAACCAAACACCTTCTCACACCTCCATAAAAATCTTTAGTTAAAAACTACTACACCTTATATCTCCACTTTAAAAATGACTTTAAAACTAGAGATAAAAATCATACCTTTTCAAAATGTTTCTACATACATCCCTCCAAGTTCTACTTTATCATCTCTTTTAAGAATGAATTTATCAATTGTTATGTGTTGGGATGCACCCATTTAGGATAAGAGCACGCATTTAATATTCAATGACATGAATCTCAATTGGACTGCTTTAGATTCACCTCCTTTTAAATGAATTGTTGTCCCCAAGATCAACAAAATAAAAACAATATTGTATATAGGAACCTGGAACTGGTGCGTCGACTTAGCTGGATGTAGGTTAACTTTCCCATGTACTGTGAAGTGCCCGGTTTTTTTTTTATGCCCAGATTTGCGCTCAGCCACACTTGCATCAAGGAACTCGCCCCCTTTCAAAGAATGATGCTTGGAATTTCAATTATTCAACGATTCCCTTCTAGACAAGGATAGGAACAACTCAATCCACCTTTGAAACGATAGGTCTGTTACAACAAACCAAATCTGAAACATATTATTAGTCACATAAATAATTCTCGAGAAATTTGTAGAAAATGATACTTTAAATCCCTTGTTCTCTTGCAGAAGTAATGCAAATTTCAACTAAAGGGATGGATACTCGGTCTCTCAGAGAAAGGAAACAAGTCGATTATTTCTTATTCCAAACGAAGGGATCTCCTCAAGGAATCCTGTCATGAACTCGTCCTCTAAAACTGAAACACGTCTAGAAAACAATGGCTCCTTCAGCAACCCAACAAGGTGATGTGATTCCCTTGACCCTCAAGGAATCTCGATTTTGTTTGTATTCTGAAATTCGACAATGCACGGTAGTGGAAATCGGCTTCTTCATAACAAGTTTTGTGTTGACTAATTTTATCTCTGTGTGTATCAGTTCCTCCCTTCATCAATAAACTACCAGGAGCTTGACCCAATACGTTTTCACAATGCATCGCTCACTTCTTTTGTTGAAACTTGTGTCTTTGTGCTCTACATGCACAAGAATGATAATGGCAGCTACCTCGTCTGACCAGTTAAGAGTCACGACCTGTCCGGAATAGAACTTCGACCCAAAGAACTCAGTTATGCTCAGAGTTAATGAAGAAACTCGGCCTCTTTCTTGGGTGAGAAAGGAGGGCTGCTGGTTCTTCTAGTGACATATCTAGGAAAGCCACGGGTTAAAGTGCCTCGACGACTTGTAAAATGGGCCTTCGGCCACTTGTAAAAATCCATCAACAAAAGCAAAAGTGACGATTTCACCCAACAAAAAGGATCACACAACACTCACAACGATCTCAATATTTTCAAGCGTTATGTTATGTCAACGATAAAAAACGGCGTTATGTTTTGTCAACGATAAAAAACGTGCATGTGAGGAATGCTGACTCATTGCATTACCATTTGAATTGAAAAACAAACTCTATCTATGTTCTAAAACCACATAATGAATAATGGGTTTACAAATTCATCTCAGACTAGTACAATTTCCAGAACATAGAGATATACATCACAGAAAAATAGAAATTCCTTTTAATTCTATAATTCGCACTTTATCAAATCACATGCTATTGCATACGATGGTACGATGGCTGGACTTTTACTCACTGTATTCATTACAATCAAGGTGCGTGGCCGCTCTCCGCATGAATGATTTGCAGCAATCATTAGAAAAAATCACTCGCACCTTCTCAACACACTATTCTGCAATCACTTATTTTCTCAATCCCAAAGAACAAACCATATGCTTTGATACCACATCTAATAAATTAAATCACTCATAACACACTTATAAAAATCCAGAAACATAGAAAACTATACATACACCAGACATGGCAGAAAAGGTTGTCCTCACATATTCTTCATTATTCAAAGAATATAATAATACAAATAAATAGATGAGGAAGTTGTCTCGTGACAATGCGTCTATCTTGACAACATGGTTGAGAAAATATCTCAACCACACACACTAATCTAGGAGCTAAATTAGGTAGGTCTAAACTAACTCCTAATCGAGAGTAACTAACATAATCTAGAAAATTAGACATAAAATCCTAATTTTCAATATTTAATTAATTTAAAACTAAGTTAGGTAGGTTTAAACTAACTCATAATTAAGAGTAACTAACATAATCTAGAAAATTAGACATAAAATTCTAATTTTCAATATTTAATTAATTTAATTATTTTTGAATTTATAATTGCTTATGAGAGAGAGGCTAACATCATTCAACCTAGAAACATCACCACATAACATATTAATCGTGACATTCCCTAAGCCTATTTTGATGGTGCCTCCGATGATCAAAACAGATGTGGTGCCTAAATCACAATTAGCAAATTGAAGCTTTTGTGGGTATTGGCACTGATACAAATAACTTCATAGAACTTGTCACTCTAAAACGTCTTTTATGTTGGCTCATCCATTTGGGTATTGGTTCTATATAGATTATTGGAGATTCTATGAATATTATTAACTGATTCAACAACTCTTAGAGATGCCAAAATTATATTTTGGTTCCAATTCTTGAAGAAATACACGTTTTAAAGTTATCTTTTGATTTTATTGTTGTATGCCACATTTACAGGGAATGCAGTTCCTCCACTGACAAACTTTCTAAAGATGGTACTCAACAAGTTTTAGACACGTGGAGTATAAAAGAGAAGAAAAGATGGATTAGTCCATGTGTCAATAGTTTAGTTTTTTGTGGTTATTATGAGTTGGTTTCACTTTTGGAAGGCCATTATTTTGGTTTTGTTTCGAGTTACTATTTATAGAGATGCTTGTTTGGACTGTTTACAATTGTATGATCAGTTTGGTTTGCTACTTTTACTACTTCTCATTATTAATAGAAAATTCAGTTTTTTAGTAAAAAAAATAAAAGAGCTTGAACATACAAAATACATTGTAATAGAAAATTCAATTTTTTAGTAAAAAAAAAAAAAGAACTTGAACATACAAAATACATTGTAATTTTTTATTATTTAAAATTAGTTTTTCTATGCATAAATAAATTTAATTCAAAAAAGTAATATTGTGTCTGACAAATTAGAGCTGTCCCAGGGCACCCTTTATTAAGGGAGGAAGAATGCAGTCAAGTGAAAAAAGGAAGCTATTAAGAAAGGGTTAATTTTGTAAATGTTTCTTAATGCGAGATATGATGTGTTTTGTGATTTTTCCAATTGGTTGTATTCCAATGTTAGAGCGGGTTTGAGAGTGGGAATCAGCTGTGGAATAAAAGCAAATTAGAGCTGTCCCAGCGCACCCTTTATTAAGCGAGGAAGAATGCAGTCAAGTGAAAAGAGGAAGCTATTAAGAAAGTGTTAATTTTGTAAATGTTTCTTATTGCGAGCAATGATGTGTTTTGTGATTTTTCCAACTGGTTGTATTCCAATGTTAGAGCGGGTTTGAGAGTGGGAATCAGCTGTGGAATAAAAGCGATCTCACTAAACATCTAGGATGTCAGCTTTTCAAATTCTTGATAACAAGATCTTATTATTTGAACAAATTATTCTTCCATTCAATAGGAACAGTCATATTTCAATAATGAAACAATCCTATTAAACCATCATATTCCACTAATGAAAGAATCATATTAGAGATACTGATTATTTTTAAGAATTATGTATGTTTTTTAAAGTTATTAACCATCTGTCAAGTAGATTAAGATCTTATTGAGATGGTTTCCTGGACTTTGGTTAAGTTATTGCTGAGATGGTTTTCTGCACTCGGAGATGGTGGTTTTCTGGATTAAGATCTTAATGAGATGGTTTCCTGGACTCTAGACAAGTTATTATTGAGATTGTTTTCTGGACTCGGAGATAGTTTTCTGGACTGGGTCAAGTTATCAAGTTATATTGAGATTGTTTTCTGGACTGGGTCAAGTTATAGTTTAACTTATCAAGTTATAGTTATTGGTGATTTCTGGCTCCAGATTTATAATACTTCATGATTTTGTCATTATATTCACATGAAATACAACTATTTAAAAACAGAAAAGCTCAAGTAAATTGGTCCAGATTACCATTAAAATCCCATTATAAGTGTCTCTAGAGGCCACCACATCCCACCACTTCCCTCAGGATTTCGTGATTCTAACAGATCTCCATATCTATAAAATAGTGTAAACAGCATATAAAGGTCTGTAAATTCCTCATATCAATGGTTTTACTTGAAAAAATTGCTATAAATAAAAACAGCGAGATGTGGGAGAGGAAAACTGATAAATCCATAAATAGTTTCATGCGATGCAAAGCTTCTTAACTATTACCCTAATTTATTTACCTTGCAAAGAAAATAAAAGAGAGACATATTTGCATTCATCCAGATGAAGTAATGCAGCATTAGTAAGACCTTCCTGATAAATTTCACCTACTTAAAACTCCACTCTCAAAAATTACCATAAATTTTTCTCAAAGAAATTCATAAGCCTTCAAGCAGACCCTAAAATCTGCACAAATAACCTAAAATAGACAAACCCTACATCTGTAAAAGAAACCCTACATGTCTATGATTCCACGGCCAGAGCAGTCAGCTAAATCCAAGATTGTCAACAACAAATTATCATTTCTTAAGGAGCATGAAAAATCCATGATTTACTAAATGGCGAAATAGTGGATTCAGAAATCCGTCTGAACATAACAAATACTCTAGCCGTCGACCAGAAACGAATATATAAAGAATGGACATATATCACATAAAAGGAAAAAGTAACAGCCGGATCTCCATGATCCTAAAATAGGGGCTAAAGATCAGCCATAATACATTTCAGTTGAAGAGCAGAGAAGCCAATAATGGGAAGAAAGAGGCGATTAAAGCGGCAAATAGGGAGGGAAAGAAGGTCATTGAAGCAGCTCCTGCTTCCATTATCGGACTTGGGGCAGCTGCCTTCACCTCTTCAGCTGCTGCTGTGCCCAGCATTATCATGACAACGACCAAGAAAGCTGCAAATGCAAATTTAACTAAGCCGGCCATTCTTGCTCACTCACGATAAACCTGGTGCTACAGAAGATAATGGGAAAAATCAAGCACAGTTCTCGACAAACAAGCCTGAATCTCAAACCAAGCACCGCTTGATAGTATAATATTCGAGTCTTAACAAGCCTGAATCTCAAACCAAGCACTGCTTGAAAGTATCTGGGAAGGAAAATAATAAAAGTGAAAAACACACTAAAATACTTACATGGGTCTTCACAGCAAAAATTCTCACATGCCTTAAATCTAGATTTAACCCTTGCAAGATGCAAATTTTCCACAAGATTAACGATACAAAAATATTGGCAATGTCACACAAGAGGTCATCTGAAATGTGTTTTAACAATTAGCCTTCCATTTCTTCATCTCCGTGCTCATCATCCTCAAGTGTAAGATCACCAAGCAGCTCATCCAAAGGTACAGAAGGAGCATCTTCACCATCTGTCATAGACGCTGTATCTGCTCGCTGATAATTTTCATTTCTGTACAATGCAATCTTGGATCGCATCTCCTGGTCTTCCTCCAGTTCATCCAAAAACTTTTCATAGTCCTCCCCTTCCTTCGCATCCTCCACTCTGCCTCTGGAAGATGGTTCAACCTCCATGGGCAATGTCTTAAGCTTCCAGGCCCTAGGCTTGCCCCGCTTCTTCTGGCGCTTCTCTTCGTAACTTTTCTTCACCAAAACTACATCTGGAAGATCAAGTCCTTTGTATTTATCTAAATCCATATCATTAGTATTTGCACCATAGAGATCAAACCCAAGAGCATAGTCACCAGGACTCAAAAGATGGCCCAGATGAGTTTTCACTGTAAAAATAGTGTCATTCTTTCCAAAGTCTGAAACACGGGCTACCTGTGCCTCTGCCAATGAATACTTGATACCACCCACAGTAGTCAAACCCATCTCAACTTCAATATCCAATACAATATATTCAGCCAACTGCCTGTTTGAAAGGAGCGGCTTAAAAGGAACCCTCCAATACTGATTCGCGTCCATAAAAGCATGCCTCGAAGTAAATGGGTCAAGCAGCATAATATTGGTACTCACTTTTGTGCACAGAACAAGGGGACCCAAGTTACCCAAGCTTGCCGCAACCTTTGGAGGGAGGCAAATCAAATCCTCCTTGCAAATAGGGCAAATCTGAACAGAGAAAGTGTACTTATAATTGTATGTATTGCTCTTTGAATCCTGAGACACAAGCTGTTTGTCATTGCGATCCAAAATGGGCACCACATTGCCCAAAAAGCTCACAAACCTAACTGCATGACTTCTATTAGCAAAGAAAAAATCAACACCCTCGTGCACTTGTTTAACATTGACTGCCTGAGAAGCTGCGCCGTGCTTGAGAATCAACTGTTCCAGATAGAAAAACGTTCTCCTGTGGCTAACATGCTGCCTGACTTGCACAACAGCCACAAACTGATCTGGGTTGGACTGAACCCTTGTACAGTGTTCACACATATGATCTTGCTGAACAAATTCAACAACATAGGCCTGTTCCAATATAGCCCCATTGAGCACTTCCTTCTGTATTCTCAACTTGACCTTGATTCTCTTAGAATGGGGCTCGGTCCATATGAATTCAGCATGTACAAGCCTAACCTTGTTCAAATTCTTGAGCCTCTTAATGCAAAATGTTAAGAGTTCCTTGGATTCCAATTGGGCTTTTATCCATGTTTTGGGGGGCTGTAAATACGAATTACATTCAGGGCAATGAAGGATTGTTACATGTTTTTGTAGGCCTTCTGTGATATCCACTTGGGTTCGTATACAATTAACACACATGTTTGCTGCGTTGGGTGGCATGGAAATACCGCACATACAGCACAGTACTCGACCCGCGGTCTGCTGTACTGTAAACATATCGGCCATTGGACCCTCGGCCATTTCTACACCGTTTTAGACAAATAAACACTCAAACAAAAGGTCGAAAAACACTCGATCAAATCTCTTACCTCTGATGTATAATCGCTTGTACTCCTTCCTTGAAATCTATCTTTGTATTCTCGATCAAATCTCTTGATTCTGATTTATAGTCGCTGTACTCCTTCCTTCCTTTGAATCTGATATATGGGTTTTGAATTTGTTGACAAAACCCTGATTGGATTCCTCGAAACGCGAAAGGGAAGATATTAGCCTCTATCGAACAGCAGAAGAAACCAAAACAGAACGACGGTCCTCAACCTCACACCCCGGTAAGGGTTTGTTCCCGAGACTCGAACTCTCAATCAGTAAGACCGAGAGATGTTGTTGGTTACAGAGGAAGGCTGAGAGGCGCGCTCATGAATGAAGCTCTTCTCTGCCTCCCAACGGGCAATTAAGGCGTGCCTGAGAAAAATATAAAAAAGTATTGGTTCGTGCATCTAGAAAAAGTAGGGTTTGTGAAAGAAAGAGAGAATGAATTTTTAATGTCCATGAGGTTAAAAATAGCCTATGGGACAGATTGCTTCTCTAACCCTTGTATTCGGCCTTTTTCCTGTGAAGTTTTACAATGACCACTCCCAACTTATCGACAAACTCTTCGCTGAATAGCTTATCCCAAGAATTAGCTGCCAGAATACCTGCATAGTTTTCCCTAGTGTCTTTGAAGGCCTCACATTCTAGAATGAAATGTTTTTATGTTTCCACTTTTCCCGAGGAACAAAAAATACATACTCTTTCTTCCCACATTTCTTTTGGCCTTTTCCAGCGCCCTGTTTCACAACGGAGTTGATGAGAATTAGTCCTTAATTGAGCAATAAGAATTTTAGATCTCCAAGAAATATTAGCCCCTATGTACGCCTTTTGTTGATGGTTCTGCGTGGGGTTAAACTCTTCCATGTAGTACTTCTTCTTTCTCTCTAGCTCTTTCTTCCAAGTATGTTTGTGGAATTTATCCATAACAAAAGGTTTTATCTCTTTACTGTTTGTAAGACACATGTTCAAGCAAATACCCCATTTACTAAACCATTTGTTATTTTGCCGCATCCAAGTCTTCTGTCTTTTGCACAATCTGTCACTAAACACCACCTTAGGCCATCTACCCTCTTCCATTTGCTCAATTCTTTTCAGATACCTTATGACTCGCACCATAGCAATTGATTCAATAGGAGCAGCCTCTGTTTCACTTAACAGGATAGCATAAGGAACTGCACTTTTAATTTTGAATCTGTTTGTAATCAAACGTTTCTGAATAAATTATAACGGATAGTGACAGGCACGATGACAGCCTGGGCTCTAGACTGGTCTGCGTGGCTTCCAACTGTTGATGGCCACTGCTTGACACTCTATGGTGGCTAATTTCATTTTGCTCGTTATGACAGACAGCAGAGCCGGGCAAGGCAGGGCAAAACAAACAAAGCATACAGTTTACATTTCAGTTCCATTGGCCGTTATCTTTAAATTTGCTCTCGTAATATTTCGATAAAATTTGATAATTTTTTTTCTAAATTTGAGTTAGAGTTATTAAATTTCAAGATTTTAAATGTGTCTAAGTTTTATGGGTGGCTATTTTTAAATTTGCATATTATGATAAAATTTGATAATTTTTTTTATAAATTTAAGTTATAGTTGTCAAATTTCAAGATTTTAAAATTTTTTAATTTTTTTGATGATGCTAAATCTATTTTTACCATTGCAACACATTTTAAATATTTCAAGTTCTTGAAAATATACATTGATAATTTTTTATTTTATTATAATATTTATTAAATTAAAATTTATAAATCATAAATATTTAATGTTCTTTCTAATAACTAAATAACTAATAATAGTTAGTTTTTTAAATGACTAGTTTTCAGCTAGAGCAATGATGCATCCATATTATTTAATGAATCACATTAATTGGTTCCAAATATCCTTTGACCAAATCCTAATAATAATATAATTAATTCAAAAACACATTTATTCATTTTATAAATCACACAAGTCTCAATTTAATTGAAAAAAAATTATTAAATTTTAACATTTTTTACCATCACAAATTTTGTTAAATTCTAACATTTTTACCATCACAAACATGCCACTTGATAAACTCTTGTACCAATTTAACGCCACTTGAGTAAAACTAAATTTCCATAATTTTGTAGTTATTTATTTGTTTTTTTTAATTAGTGGCAGCCTGTAGGAGACGATACAATTTGCTCTGCCGTAAACAAAATATAAAATTACAATATCTGTAGAATTTCTTTATAGATTGAATTTTTAAAATTGGAAACACTAATTTCACATCTGCAAACCAAAAGGAATTGGATGAACGCTAATGCTTTTCTCTTTAATTAATTATGGTTAGTGGATTATTTCGGTCGAATCGAAACGGTTATGTTTTTGTCTTTTAGTAATTCTAGCTTGGCGATGAATTTGTTTGATATTTAAAAATGTCAGTGTATTTGTTATAATTTGTTTAGGTTTTTTTAAGTATATTTTTAAGTTTAATCTGTTTAGAATTTGTTAAAAGGTTTTTGAAATTATAAGTTTGAGTTGTGAACATTTTACAATCAGAGTTTTTTTAGAGTTTTTTAAGGTGTTGAATATATATTGTATTCAAAAACTAATTTTAAATAACAAAAATATATGGCAGTTTAATGACGATGTAAATTTGCCCATAAAACAATAGAAATTTTGGCAATATTTTGGTAAAATTCTGGAAATTGTTTTGGAAATCCCAGGTATATTTGTCAAGCTTCAAGATTTTGGGTGTCCTTGAGGTTTATCATGGTGTTGAATCTATTTCCACCATCAAAAACAAGATTCAAGCACTCCTACCATCCGATTTTTTAGGAAAAAAAAAATGGTCAGAATCAGGGTTTGGCTTTCCCGACAAATTTACTCCCTCGGTAGGCAACTTTAAAAAAAAAATCTCCCAATTTCCACCATAAACTCCAAAAACCTTCTTTTTTTTTTTGTAAATTTCGTAGTACCTTTCTATTTTCTATTTTGTAAAGAGCAAGTTGCTATACAAATTTTACTGAAGTTGGTAGCCTCAACCTGCCCGAAGAAAACCAGGTTTGTTGGCCACCTCAGAGAGTTATAAGCCAACCAAAATTAGTATTGTTTTTTCCTTCTACTCACAGCTAATATCCCTTTACTATGTCCATAAAATCTACAAATAAAACAGAAACTATACATACTATCCTCAAAAAACATACAAAACTAGATACTGAAAAGTGTCAATCATCTGAAGAATCCACAGGCACTGGGTCCTTTGCAGTTGACCCTGGCATCTTTGCTTGCTGCATGTTCAAGATTTGTTGTTCAATCCTTCCTATATGCGCATTTGCTTGTATTTGAGCCTTGACCATTTCCCGCATATCCTGTTTCATCTATTGGAGTTCAAAGAGCAGTGAAGGATTGGCTTCCTTTTCTTGTATACTCAACATCGTCTTTGCTAATACACATTTGAATTTCCAGTATGTCTTAACTGATTGTTGGAATATAGAAACTTCGCCTCTTGTATTCATTGGGTTAGAAATAAAATCCATTCTAGCATCTTGATCTTTAAGATCATCATCATCATCATCATCACTTTGCCTCTCCCAACCCTGAATAGTTTTACGAATGTGCATTGGAGTCCTTGAATCATAATATTTGCTATATTTTCAAGGGTCTGCTTATTACTCTTTCGTCCTCTTTTACTTTGACCAACTGCCTGAAGTGGTTGGAGCTTCTTCCCTTTGCCTTTTGTCATTCTGCTCTGACAGAGATTATCTGATTTTGTAAATGACAGAGACCCTGTATATCGAAAGGGGACAATTATGTGAAACTTAGATTCAATATTAAACTCCAGATGATTCTCTTTTACCTGAGTATTGAAATATGGGTTGCGCAGTTCAATCTTTCGAAAATTAACAAACTGAGCCCTCTTATTTCCAACTTTCTTCCACCATTGAATTAACCATAGAAAGGTTTTCCCCAAAGAAAACAATCCAAAAACTTATAATGGTTGGACAACATCATTTAAAATGGCTAGGTCAAAGATTTCAAATTGATTTTTATTACAATTGAATGTATTTAAAGTTATATCAAGAGTATATGTTTTTTAATAGATTTTGTATTGCCATTATTGTTATAAACTTCATTACATTTTTTTTAAATGAAACATTGATTTGGTAAGCATTGTTAGTTAATGTTTCAACAATGTTGTGACAACATGGAATTATGTTGAATTGGTTTTCTTGATAATGCCATTACTTCTTATAATTTTTTTAATCTTCAATATTTGAGGGTTTTGTATATTTTTTTTGAGATGAAACATCTATTTGGTAAGCATTGTTAGATAATGTTTTAACAATGCTTCGACAACATCATCGAATTGTGTTGGATTGGTTCACTGGTTCACTTTTGCAACAATAATATAAACTTACTCATAAGTGAGGGACTTAAATCCCACTTGCTTCACCAACATGAATACTATGCAAAAGTTTATTTCTAAACTTTGTCTAGTTATTCCTAGTCTTAGAATGGCTAGAAGGCTTATTTTCTTGTTACAATTTGGTTCTAAGTGCAACCAATTTGAAAACTACTAAAGATTCTAAGTCGGTTCCTCCTCTTTGCAAGTCAATGGTTGTACAGCTTGTGAGGAGCAATAGAGACTAAGAAAGTATGAAATTAACTCAAGGAGGGGTTGTTTAGTATGGTAATGGTGAAATTGCATATTGTAAGGAAGATTTGCAACCTATAGGAGAGAAATACACCCAACAACAAAAAAATAAACCAAAATAGAAATTCCTAAACTTTTGTAATGACTTTTTTTTTTTTTTTTTTTTTTTTTTTTTTTTTTTTCTTTTTTTTTTTTTTTTTTTTTTTACTTTTTTTTTTTTTTTTTTTTTTTTTTTTTTTTTTTTTTTTTTTTTTTTTTTTTTTTTTTTTTTTTTTTTTTCTGAATTGAACTATTTCTATTAAATAAAATATAGTACAAACAAGAGAGACAAGACACTGGTCGACCGGAAATGATAAAACTATCAACCTCGGTCCCGAAGATGGACTGTTCCAAGCAAGGAGCTACAGCAAATGACTAGAATGCGAGAAGGACCGACTTCTACCTAACATGGGCAGAAGTCTACACACGAAGTTTTTTTCCTTTCTTTTTATTGACTTTGATCCAGCCATCCTGGGGAGGATGAGCTAAAACAACTTGAAGACTGGAGTCCTCCAACTGGGGAGTCTCCTTATCTGATTCTGAGGAGGAGGTCTTATGGACCCGTTTCTGGGTGATAACTGTGACAAGAGGATGCGCAGGAGCAACAGATGACAGGTCCATCGTCTGAGGTGGATGATCAGGTTCTGCATTGCTCTCTTCGTCTTACGAGCTTGAGGAGTCAGAGCTTACGGCTGGCGGCGGAGAGCAAGGAATCCATCACTTGGTTTGGTCTTAGAGATGTTATCTTTTTTCGTTTTTGCAGGGAGAGATGGGCAGGAATTTTGCAAATGCCCTGTTTGGTGACAATGACGGCAATGAAAAGTAGTATTCGCGTATCAAGGTTTTGAGTCCAAACAAAGTCGTTGATCTTGAGATTGATTTGATCTGGCAATCCCTTGCTCAAATCTAGTTCCACACATATTCTGGCATATGTGTAAAGCCCTTGATTTTCCCGCAAGTAATCCCCCATTAAAAAGCGGCCCAAGGTGTTGCCTATGCCCCTATAAACTGCAATATGCCATAGATGGGCTGGTAAGTTTGGTAGCCTGATCCATACAGGCGTCCTGGTGATAACTGCAGTTGCTGGATCAAAATCTGGGAACCATGGAGTTAAGAAAAGCCCAGCAGTTCCCATAAACCAGGGGCCTTCTTCTAAGGCCTGATTATAATGCTTAATCTTGTCAAACAGAACGATGAGTTATCCTTTTGAACAAAAGCTGACCTTGCACTGGTGAGTCCAGTTAGCATGGATCCAGTCATAGAGTTCCTTAGATCACGGCCAGAGCCCATTGAACCTGCATATGATGGCCCTTTCGGCAAAATTTTTAAGATCATTTGTTAGGCCAGGATGGGAGATCTCAATAGAAGGAACCTCCTCTAGCTTGTCAACCAGGAAAGGCCTAGGTTTAGGGGCCTCAGGGGGTTTGGGATTCTCAGAGCGTACTGCATCTTTGTAGGAGAAGGGAGGAGCAGAAGATGACTGCCCATCAGCGCCTCCTCGCAAACGAAGGGAAAAAACCAAAGAATCATTTCTATTTATGTTGTACGCAGAGAGGGGAAGAAGGTCTTCGAGTTGTTTACCTTGAAAAAGAAGTCTCTGGAGGGCTGAGGGTATCCCGAACCGGCGTTCCAGATTTTCCTTGAGATTCTGCACCAGGTCTGAGGAGCAGACCCATTGCAGAATGGTTTTGCCTAAAAGTTGTGAGATTTTAATCTGAAAGGAGGCAAAGATATTTTTGAGCTCCTTCTGGACCGACCCAGTGCCAGATTCTTTCAAGACGTCGAGAGCCTGACTACCTGGTAGCGATCGAGGAGGTAAATTCTCCCTTGAAAGGAGACTGCCGCTCCAGCACATATCCGTTGCAAATGACAGGGGTGCAAAGCTGTAGAAGGGCCCACGGTTCTTATGCGGCATATAAACCCCTGCCACGCTGCCTGTAAGTTGTGATTCGAGAGGGGTCGTCGCTGCGAAAATGCCCAGAAACTCTGGCGCGAGAGAAAAGACCAGGCTGTTGTAATGCAGGGTTTCAAACACTCAACTAGGGCCATCCGCACACCGAAGAAATTTTCGTCCTTTGCTCAGAAATGTAGGTGTCAATGCAGCATGGAGGGAGCAATGTGTGGCGAGAGGAACTAGTGCAAGATCGGTTGCCGCAGGGGGGAGAGGAGTCTGAGCCGCAGGCTTAGCTGGCGCGCAAACATCAGAGGAGAGAGCGTATGTCTGTGAGGAGGAAGAAGAAACCCTAGATGCCATTCTGATGCCTCTATAACTTTTGTAATGAATATTGAATGAATTCCATTGATCACACATCTTGAAACAAATAAACAAAGAAGAAGAAAGATATATTGGGACAATAATCTTAGTTATCGAGATTTTAACTATGAAGGAAATCACAAGTTTTTTTTGTAATTTCGCATGAGTTGCAACCTTTAGTTTTTGTAATATCCATGGGTTAAAGTTTAATGTTGATCAGGAGCTCAAATATGAGCTTGGGAAAAAGCTCAAAAATGAAAGTTCTCAAAATTGATTGAAACCAAGATGGTTGCATAGGTCTCGTCTTCCTGATTCCGGCGCCGCAAACGGTTCGAAAAACAGACACCGTATGAAGAAGTTATTGCACTTTTAGTGGAGTGGGTCCGGCGGAGCACACAGGGGCCAGCCCTTCCTCCCATGGAACCTCATCATATGACCAGTGTGGGAGCTTAATGTTAAGAGCGCTTAAAGAGCCTAATCTCAATTTTAATATTTAATTAAGCTTCAGTTAAGTGGAGTTTAATATGGCGGAGATTTTGGAGGCGCTCCCAAATTTAGGCGGACTTCCACTTTTAGTGGAGTTAACTGGCAGTTGCCCCACATTTAGTGGAGGAAATTTGGGCAAAGTTGTTTTGGTCATAACTTTCTCATTACTCAACCTTTTGGAACGAAATTTTTTTTGATTTCATATTTTCTCAGCCTTTTGGACTCAATGGCGCAGGTTTCAGAGCTATTGGAGCTCATTTTCAACCTGTTTAGCTTCGGAGAAGCTTTTTGAGCCACTAGGGCCATTTTGGGTTTGGAGCTATTTTGAGTTGTGGTTATTAGTTTGAGGTGAACCAAGCTTTATTTCAGATAATTTCAACCTTCTGAAGCCATTGGAGGAGGTTTAAGAGGCATTTGAGGACTTCTACAGCCTGAAAAGTTGCAGAGAAGTTCAAAGCACCAGTAGGACATTGATGAAGAAATCACTGTTGATGGTAATATTTCACTGTTTTGTGAATTTGAAAAGGAATTCTTAGCTTTTTCCTGCCTTCTAAATCAGATTATATATTCCGATTTTTCTATTGAGACACTTATAATCTTGTATTGCATTTGAGAGCTTTTAATACAAGAGGACAAGCCCATTTTGGGAGGCTTGATCCAGGAGATGTAGCCCAAGAGTTGGGGTGAAATCCTATATCATATTGCTATTGTTTTTTGATATTATATTGCTGAATATTGTTGCTGATATCCATGTTAAGTTTCAGCAAAAGCAATTACACTTAAGATACATAAACAGTGAAAAGACATACACCCTTTTGCAAGTTAAATTTCCGCATAACATCAAGTTTAAAGCAAGATCATTTTAATTAAATATGAGTGTTTACTTCTATTATTTCTTTAGGCAGAGTCTGTAAGAGGGCCAGGTAGCCTCTAGATTCATCCTTTCTGTGAAAGGTGAAATATCCAGTAAATGCCCCTACAGTCTATATTAAAATGCAGTTATCACATTCGATTGCTTAAGTATTTTTACACTCATTTACATAATTAATGGATACCTTGCCTGTTCCTAAAGTACCTTCCATTTGTTGAATCGAGGATGGTATCAAAGCGGTTAAGCAGTTTATTGTAGGTTAGCGGGCAATTGGATGAGCATTTTCTTTTGTGCAAAAGGTGTTAAAACAGTTAATCTCACTTTGTGCAAAAGGTGTTAAAACAGTTAATCTCACTGTTTTATGGTTGCTTGAATGAGAAGGGGTCTTTTCTGACATTTGGCTAAAAGCTTGTCGTTTGATTGAAAGCTTTGAGGACTTTTCTTTGGAAGTTCTTTTTGGTTGTTTGAACATTTACATAATGTCATCTTCTTCTACAAGTGAAGTTTCCTCCTTCACGAGATTCTTCAATGATGACATGAAGAATGAGTTTTTTAAGGTGAAGGACATGGTGCAGATTCTCATTGAGGATCAAAGAGAAAACATTAAGCTTCATGCACAATTGCTAGCTATGCAGGAAGAGAAAGAAGCCATTCTTCAAAGACTGCATGATATGGAGTTGCAGCTTCTTCAAGCTCAAGAAGCTTTGTCCAAGAAAATACCTCATCTTCAGGATGTAAATCATGAGGTAAATCATTTTGATTTGTCTTCAGTTTCCTCTATTGAAAAGTGTGTTGGTTCTTTTGAAAGGCATACAAGAGGTATTGGGTCCAAATTGATGTTGAAAATGGGCTATCAAGAAGGCAAAGGTTTGGGCAAGCATGCACAAGGCATTGTTGAGCCTATTTGTGTTGTGGAGCGTCCCAAAAATATTGGTCTTGGCTATGAGCAGCTTAATGGCGAAGCTTTGAGCACATGCATTCAAGAATGTGATGCAAATTTGAAGAGAACATTTCTCCCAAGTTCTCAATTACATCAATGTCATGATGGAAATCTTCCTTACCATTGTTTGAAGCCTTTGTTGCAGCAAGAAGATGGTGTTTCTGCAAGGCATGATAATATTACATGCTTTAATGGAAGAAAGAATTCTTGTACATTTTGTGGTCGATTTAATCATCATGTTTCAAGATGTTGGATGAGGAAGAAGGCACACAAGAAGCAGATGAAGCAAAGACTACCTTCATATAATGTGCATATGATTTTCACTTTTTGCCAAAAGAAGGGACATGTTGTCTCTCATTGTTGGACTTTGCATCCAACTCGTCGTCCCACGCACATGCAGCAAGAGGACAAAAATATTGGCGAAGGTGGAATCATGGATTCCATTATTGATGTGGAAAGGGAAGTTTCACATGAGGAAAAGTTGCAGCAGCAAAATTCGCCATGGAAGTGGCTTGGTGAGAAGTGGATGGACTTCTTGACACAGTAAGACGTACTCCTTTTGTACATATGCAAATTTTGGATGTATGCATGTATTTTATGTTGTAATATCTTTTTTGTTTTGAGCCACCTTAGATCATTGATCAAGGTTGCATTGTATAGTTTCACTCTATATATTTCTCGCCAGAAATTTCTGTGTGAGTTCAAGAAGGTCAGTTGCGGACAGTTGTGGACAAGCGCATTCAAGAAGGGAAATGTCAAATTTTTTCCATTTGTGGTTCAATTTCATTTGCTTTTCAAGGAAAATTTTTTGAAGGGCTGAAGAGAAGAGGATGTTCATTCTCTCATTTTCTGTACTACAAATCAGTTCAGCATTTCAGTAAGCTTTTGGGGACCAAAAGCCTCTCATTTGGGAGGTGTGATCAGGAGCTCAAATCTGAGCTTGGGAAAAAGCTCAAAAATGAAAGTTTTCAAAATTGATTGAAACCAAGATGGTTGCATAGGTCTCGTCTTCCTGATTCCGGCGCCGCAAACGGTTCGAAAAACGGACATCGTATGAAGAAGTTATTGCACTTTTAGTGGAGTGGGTTCGGCGGAGCACGGAGGGGCCAGCCCTCCTCCCATGGAACCTCATCATATGACCAGTGTGGGAGCTTAATGTTAAGAGTGCTTAAAGAGCCTAATCTCAAGTTTAATATTTAATTAAGCTTCAGTTAAGTGAAGTTTAATATGGCGGATATTTTGGAGGCGCTCCCAAATTTAGGCGGACTTCCACTTTTAGTGGAGTTAACTGGCAGTTGCCCCACATTTAGTGGAGGAAATTGGGGCAAAGTTGTTTTGGTCATAACTTTCTCATTACTCAACCTTTTGGAACGAAATTTTTTTTATTTCATATGTTCTCAGCCTTTTGGACTCAATGGCACAGGTTTCAGAGCTATTGGAGCTCATTTTCAACTTGTTTAGCTTCGGAGAAGCTTTTTGAGCCACTAGGGCCATTTTGGGTTTGGAGCTATTTTGAGTTGTGGTTATAAGTTTGAGGTGAACCAAAGCTTTATTTCAGATAATTTCGACCTTCTGAAGCCATTGGAAGAGGTTTCAGAGGAATTTGAGGACTTCTACAACCCGAAAATTTGCAGAGAAGTTCAAAGCACCAGCAGGACATTGATGAAGAAATCACTGTTGATGGTAATCTTTCACTGTTTAGTGAATTTGAAAAGGAATTCTTAGCTTTTTCCTGCCTTATGAATCAGTTTATATATTCAGATTTGTCTATTGAGACACTTATAATCTTGTATTGCATTTGAGAGCTTTTAATACAAGAGGACAAGCCCATTTTGGGAGGCTTGATCCAGGAGATGTAGCCCAAGAGTTGGGGTGAACTCCTATATCATATTGCTGTTGTGTTTTGATATTATATTGCTGAATATTGCTGCTGATACCCATGTTAAGTTTCAGCAAAAACAATTACACTTAAGATACATAAACAGTGAAAAGACATACATTATTTGCAAGTTAAATTTCCGCATAACATCAAGTTTAAAGCAAGATCATTTTAATTAAATCTGAGTGTTTACTTCTATTATTTCTTTAGGCAGAGTCTGTAAGAGGGCCAGGTAGCCTCTGGATTCATCCTTTCTTTGAAAGGTGAAATATCCAGAAAATGCCCCTACAGTCTATCTCTGTATTAGAAATATGAAGTTCTCACATTTTCAGATTTAAACTTAGAATATTTTTGCACTCATTTACATAATTGAAAATGGATACCTTGCACCCTTTTCAAGTACCTTCCATTTTCAGATCAAATGTAATAAATAATAATAAAGGCAAAATAAGACCAAGGTCATGGGACACATATTCCAAGCTGAATGTTGGGCAAACACTTTAGTGGGCATCATTTGTGGTTCAATAATGACTATGGAAATTGACAAAGGAATTGACAAAGGAAAAGAGGGAATAATTGGCATTTAATTATGAAAATAGGTGAAAATAGGAGAAAATGGAGATGAAGAAACACAAATTTGCATGCAAGGGAAATTAGAGGAAAAATGAAGGAAAAAGAAGACATCAATGATAAAAAGGCATCAGAGAGATGGTTCACAACTTTTGTGAGTTTAGTTTTTGACTCTCTTACACTCTCTCACACTTAGAGCATTCTTGGAGCACTTTAGCATTCACTTGGATTTGGAGAAAGGAAAGCATTATAGAAATTTTGAGGTCTAAAATGGGTCTCCTAAGGAATATTATAAAATAATAGTGGAAATAATAAAAGAAGATTAGATTACCTCATCAAGTTTTAGAGGGAAAAAATAAAAAACTAGTTTTTCAACTCATATTTTCAACTTATCTTCCTATGATTTTATTCAAAATTCGAGTAGGAGCACTCCTTGGATGCAGAATTTAATTTTGTATCCAAAGAGTACTCATGTTTCATACTTTTGATGGACCCTAATACACGAAAAATGTGAAATACATGAAAAAATGTGATTGCAATCACATTTTTTCATGTATTTCATATTTTTCGTGTATTAGGGTCCATCAAAAGTATGTAACATCGGAACTACTTGGATGCAAAATTAAATTTTGTGAGTAAATAGTAGGGAGATAATTTGAAAATACGAGTTGAAAAAATAGTTTTTAATTTTTTTTATCTTTTTACCTTTTTACTCCAAAAATGGTGAATCATCCCCCATGGTTGACATCATCATATTGAATCTTATTGCTTCTTATAAAGTTGATTTTTGTTGTACATTTTTGTTTTGAGACCCATTTTTTACCTCAAAATTTCTCTAATGAAGCAAGCAAAGGAAGGAAAATGATAAGCAAAGGAGCTCAAGGAGAAGATTGGATCAACAACTTCAATAAGAATATCTTACAGGAAATAGGTTTCATATGTGATTTCCTTGCTGAGATGTGAATGCATGGTACATGCATTCGGTTATTTGGTTCATTTGTTGTCATTGGCATGGGTTTTGCCTGGTTTGATAGTAGCTTCAGCCTTGCCTTTCCGTTTCCTAGATAGTCACAGTGTGATGGGATTCATTCTTGGTTGAGTTTTGGATTCTCGGAAGGTTTTGGAACCGATTGAGGTGGTCTCAGGAAAATCCCAAAGTTTGGAGGTGTAGATGGTTTTCTCCAGTAAGGCCTCGATAGGTGGGTGGAGATAGGAAAATTCCCCAAGGTATGGTGAAGGAATTCTAAGGCATCCAAGCTTGGTTTGGTTTTGTGATCTTGGGACCGATTTAGGTGAGATCGTAATAGCTTGAGAGTGAAGACAATTTAACCTCTGGAGTCCCTATTTGGTTATGTCTTGGTTTATCCCATGAGATCTCACATTCATGCTTGGAATATGGCACGGGGGTGATTCATTGAAAGAAATATTTGGTTCAACCCAATTTATGGTTGTGTGGTACATGGAAGTCCCTGACTTTGTTGGCTTTTGCATAAGTTAATATGATTTATTCTTCTAATGTAATTAATGAGCACATGTACTTGTTATTATGTGGATCTTATGGTTGATTTATCATGGATTCTATTCTAGTTATATGTTGGTTATAAGCATGGTTCTATGATGTGCTCTAGCAATGGCTCTTGTTCATGATTTGAAAAGTCATTGAATGGTTGTGTTTTTTGGATAAATCCCTCTTGCGGACAAGAGCGATCTCCCTAGTACCCCAAAAGATAACTAGAAACAAACAACTATTTGAATACCTCTTTCTCTAAACTATTAGCATTCAAATTATTATAACTTAGAAATGAGGAGGTTATGCTCCTACCTTTCAATGAGACTTTTGACGTAGACCTTTGCCTTTCGATCCAAAGCAATCCTTCAATGTTGAGAAGAACCTGGAATCACAAACATGCAAAGGATCAAAGCACCTACAGTATATAATAATAAAAAACACCAGTTCAACTTAATGATCAAATAGATTAAGAATTGATATTGTTTCAATGAATCTAAAAATAACACAATGAGAAAAAGAGATCCATATGTATTATCAAGAATTATAAAGAGCAATCTTACAACCTGAGCCTTGATGTCGTAAGCCTCTTCCAATGGTCTCCTTTCCTTCCCTTCATGACAAGCTCTTCAAACCCAAAACCAACAACATGAGTTTACAAATTCCAATCCCAAAAGTCTCCAAAAAGTCCCACATTCCTTTAGTCCTATGCTAAATTTATAGGGAGGATAAGGAGGTTTCTAGTTCCACTTCTCAAGGTATATGATCCTTAAGAAAAGGAGTTTAGTTCCATATACCAAGGGATGAGGCGCAGGTGTGTAGTAGTTCGAGGTTTCTAATTTGGATAAGATTCCTCAACCAAAGATTCTATAACTTCATTTTTTTATTTTTACATGCGTGAATGGACCTGCACACTTTTTAGTGGAAGAAACTGCACACATCTGCAAAAATTGCGCATGTGTGGGTTTTTTTCAGGAAAACCACGCAGGTTCTCAAAAATGGTTTTTAAGCAGTAAAAACTAAAATTCCTTTTGTCCCTGGTATTATTTTACTTCAATCTTTATAGGGGATTCACATGAGACATTCCATTGGATGGCGAGACATCTGAATCGACAGACATGGTGAAATTTTTTAGTGTAAAGATTGTCCCCTAAAGTGTAAAGCCAGAAAAAATGTTTGATGACTGAAGTGCTTTATCATGTCAAACTTTCGGATCAGAGACCAATTGGTTGAAAACCTGAAACAACAATCAATGATTACCATATTACAATTTCATATAAACATCACTGAGGTAGGTATTCCCATACTCAGAGTAAGCATAACTCGATGAACTAGTATGGAAATACACAAAGATCCAGGTCAACAGTAGACATAGTATGGATGCAACCATCAATGGATCTATATTTACAATCATGAATATTTAATAACTCCATGTAGCCTGGATGGATGTAACCAGATCCAGGGTCTTGATCTCCATATCTCGATCCATAGTACAAATCTAACCATGCGAGTGAATGTATCGAAGTCGAACATGGCAGAAACCACTTGATTATCAGTCAATGATGTGAACTGTTAACAAGTGCGAGAGAAATCACCAATAATGACAATGGCTCTCAAGGTAATCCAGTGCAATATATGAAGTGTGATTAAATGTTTTGAAGTTGAACACATAGAATCGTTTGATCAAAGGTAAATGATGAGAACCTGTCGTCGAAAGCGAGAAACCTGCCACTGAGGCATGCAAGCCTCAAGGTACTGAAAATGGTTTCTAGATCAACTTCCTAGATAGTGAGCTGAAGTCGATAAGAAGTGATTTGCCGCAGGAGGGCCTACGACATGAAACTTCATGTCAAGTTTTGAAGAATAATATTTTGAAGTGATTCAGGATTGACTCAGGGATGATTGACGTGATTGAAGGTTATGAATAACAAGGTAATTTTTACTGAGGTTGGACTTCTCTTGAACATATTAATGACATGACACACGACTTGGTAGCATTTGACACAATGATAATACCCAAAACCAACTGAATACTTTCAATGAGGTTTGATTAACTGTGAGGAAAATGGATTTCCCTTGAGTCACAAATGTGATGGAGTGTCATGTTCAAGAGCAAACATACTGCCTTTAATAACAAGTATAAAAGATGGATTCTTTTTCTCATTTTTTCCCCCACCATTACTGGCAAGTACCTCTTTATTTTTTTCAAGCTTGAGGAGGATAACATTTTCTTGTTTGTATATGCTCATCCTTCAGATGAGTCCTCCTAAGTATTTTTAATGAACCCTAGGAAGGAGTGGTTTGGTCTCATTGTGATCGACGAGTCCTGCATTGTTTAAATTTTTACGAGTCCAATGTATGGTTAACTCAATGTCGTTTTCATGTTTAAAGAGTTTGAAAAGACACAAAAAGAAAACTCATGTTATTCTTTCAACGTAAATTTTTACCGAGCCCGGAGAAAGTAAAACTTGGTGTTTTCCATTTTTAGGGAGTCAGGAGAAAAACATAAGTAAACTCCACAGTGTTCTTTTTCGTAAATTTAGTCTCTTAAACCCGAAAAAGGATAAAATTATGTAGGAGAGAACTCTATTGACCATGCTTAGTCAACGCATACCTTTTTCGTAATTAGTCTAGTTTAGTCTGGAAAAGGGGTGAAATTAAACTGAATAGACGATTGTTCATTTATTTTAACAAGTTCAAATAGTCAAGTGCTCAGTAATATTTTCATGTTTAGAGAGTCTAAAAGGGGCCTAAAATATGACTACTTGGTTTTTCTTTTTCGTATTTTTTGAGAGTCCGAGAAAGTGATAAAAGTTTACTTTGTGGCCGACTTTCAATTTAATTTACGAGCAGGAAAAGACGGAAAGAACTAGACATTTTCATGTGTTTTATGAGAATGAAAATAATAGAAAAATAATCTCGGGGTTTTCATGAGTTTAAAGAGTCTTGAAAATAATAATTGAAATGGACTCAAGATAGGTTTCATTTTTATACAAGCTTGAAACGGAGGAAAATTGTGCTTGAGATAGGTTTCATTTTTAAACAAGCTTGAAACAGAGGAAAATTGTGCTTGAAATTGGTTTGTTTCATTTTTACAAAAGCTTGAAACAAAGGAAAAATCATGCTTGAAAGTGGTTTCATTTTTACACAAGCTTGAAACATAGAAAATTGTGCTTCATATAAGTTTGTTTCAATGCCCCCCAAGCATAACCTGCAAGAGCATATGCCCCCCAAGCTTCATTTCATTCACCTAAGTAGACTACCGGTTACTAATAGCTAGATGGAATGAAGGTTTATTTACAAGATCAAATGAAAGACTCGACTTGACATTTACGAGATCTAGTCAAAGACTCGACTCAATTAGGAGATGATTTGTTTCATTTTTTAATGAGCTAGACATAGGAAAAGAATTATGCTCATGGAACCTTGTTTTATTTTTTTAACGAGCTTGACACAAGAAAATGAACTATGCTCATGGAAACCTGCTTCATTTTTTAACGAGGTCGGTAAAGAAAAAGAACCATCCTCATAAAGACATGTTTCATTTTTTAACAAGGTTGACATAGTAAAAGGAACTACCCTCATGAAATCTTGA
Source organism: Pinus albicaulis (assembly GCA_034641835.2). Lineage (NCBI taxonomy): Eukaryota > Viridiplantae > Streptophyta > Pinopsida > Pinales > Pinaceae > Pinus > Pinus albicaulis. Next base: position 57,903,493 of record CM076569.1, on the reverse strand, counting down.
TCATGGCTTCCAACTGGAAGGAACACATGTTAAGGGACACACCTCGATCATGGCCTCCAAGAGGTCTTCATCAGAAGGAAGAACAATTATCTGGAAGGAACCCATGTCAAGGGACTCAATAGGGATAAGAACATCATGTTCAAATACCCCCATAGGGTTCACCATTTCAATTACTGGATCTAAGTCAAAGGTAGTTGAGCAAACAGTGAGAAGCTCGCTTGCATCGATAACTGAAAACATGGGACTTGTTGCCACATAATTAACCTGTGTCAAGGTAGATATTACTTCCGTATAAGGAAAATATAGGGGTGTTGGATGGTTGGTAGTCGAATCAAGACTAACGAATGAAAGTTGGTCAATAGTCACAATGTTTCCATTGTGAGGGAAAGAAATCACGCGAAAGAGTGTCGATACGATAACTTTCATTGCATTGAAATAGTCTCACCGAAGGAGAAAATTGAAATCCAAGGGGCCTATGACTACCATGAGACCAATACAAACAGTTTCACCTTCTGTTGTGGATCATTATCTGCATATCCTTTTTATATTTTATTTCGAAAATCAAAAAATCTGGAAATTCGAAAAATATGCTATAGTATGAAATTTTTATACTTTAGCATAAAAAACAAATGCAATGATTTTATAAAAGCATGATGTACATAAAAAGCAGTCATAAAGCATTATTGTAATATGAATATTCTCAAGCTTAAACTGTGAGCAATTTCCCGAGCAGAGTTGGTGATCGCAGATAAGTGGTTCCGGATTAGTTATTACGGGGCGGAAAGTAGCTTGGTAATTATTTAAACCGAACCCCCCGTAGTTGACTGGTCAAATCTTGGGCAAGTCGTGATCAACGGCTGAGATTCACTACGGGGGGCATGGGTTGAATTTTTCTACCGTACTCTCGGACCCCCCGTAGTGACGTCATCAGACAAGGTGGGAGACAACTGTCCTCCTCTTCCGAAAGTTTTGAGCACGTCATTTTGACATTTCCATTTGCTTTGGATGGTCAAAACACTTTTCTCAGAAAATCTTACTCACAGTCAGGATGTTGCATTTAGACTGGAGTATCTTAGTCATAAGAATTCTCCAACAACTCAGCGCAAACTTTGGAAGAGGTGCAAGACATTTTCCATAGACACAGCAAAGGGGACTCCAGCCTCTCAGCCATGCGTAGCTTCTCAGCCACAAGCAGTCGTTCAGCCACCAGCAACGGTTGAGACCGCAAGTATTTTAGGAGCACCAGTTCACATTGATTAGAAATTTTCGAACCCTGGCGGAACCGAGCATCAGGAGTGGAACCCGAGCGCAGCGAAGAATAGAACCTGGAGAGGCGGAACCATGACACAGGAACAGAAATGGCGGTTTAGAACCGAAGGGTGGTAATTTTCGCACCACTTTTATACGGAAAGTGGTTTTGATAAATTTGCAGCGATTCCATAGACTTCGTGACACGTGGCTAGGCCATTGTTCAAATACCACTGTTTAAACTGCGATTTCGCGCATTAAGGATCGACGTTGGACGCCGAGCGAAATGTATACAGACCGTTGATCTGAAGGTTCGACATCGGACGGTGATCACGTGTCATAGTTGCCAGAAGTTTAATAAAAGTGTCCAGAGGTTAGCAAGGTATGGTGTGTTCCATGGATGGATCGTTTGGTTAAATTGTGGGGCCCGACGGGAGTTATATATATAAATGAATTGGTTTAACTATGGGTTTCGACGTATTTTGGTCTTAATATAAGTTCGATGGAATATGTTAAAGCATTAAAACCACGTTTCCAAGGTCCGAACACAATATATAAGTCGGAGATATATATAATGGTTGTGGCGCGACATTACGTGAGTTAATGTATGGTTTAATGGCCAAAGTATTATGTTACATATAATGTTTGAATATGCCAAGACTTGCATATATCATACCCACTGAAATATTACGGTGTGATGTCTGAATTGGAACAGCATGGGAGCCTTGTTGCCAGGGGTAACATGAGATTGGAGTTATGTTTTTAGTGAAATCATGTAAATGTAATAAGACTTATTTGAGGCACATGCCTCTGTAGTAGTAGTTAGTTTAAGCAGTTAGAGTCAGTTAAAGTTGTTAGAATGAATCAGTTTCATTACTGGAAATTGTTATGTGTTACTGTATTTAAAGACAATTGCAAGGAAAAGGAAGGTTCCGAGTTTTGGGACCTTGAAGCCTAATTTTGTACTGAAAAATATTGAATCAATGAAAAGTTTTGCAAGTTTCCTTCATTCTATCTATGTTGAATAGTTTTCCAGTTTTCATTTCGTTTCCATATCTATGAATAAAATAGAGTGATTTGAGTTGCAGGTCTCTTGATATCTGTGTATCTAAGAGTTAAACATCCTTAATGGGCGCTCCTCTATTTTAACTTTATTGTTGCTCACTTCTTCAGGGTTTTATAATGGTAGATTCTGTTTTAAGCAGCATATCAAATTGAAATCCTTTTCTTTCTTTTTCTTTCATTCATTCACTTCAGCATAAAGAGAACATGGCATTGCAGAACTTGTAGGGGTTTGATATTTGGAGATTATATTATTAATATTTGAAGGTTTAATAAACAGAGACGGATATACACTTGTTTGTGACATAATCTTTAATGTCTTGAGCACGGATTCCTTTACATAGCAAGGAATTGTTTCTCAAGGAACAACACCTTCCAAGGTGATATGAAAATTAGGAAGGATCCCTAAAGGTTCACTAATGGTTCTATTAAAAGCTGATAGGTTCTGTGTAATAGGTACAAGCTTAACGGTAGGTTAGGATAAATTTTATGGTAACCAGTTGGAAGTTGTTGTTGTGGAACAGTAAGGTTTCCAACAATTTTGAGGCTTCATTCATATGAGGGCAAAGGTGACTATGATGAATCCCTTTACATAACCTACAAGGAAACCTAACTTTACCCTTTTTCCTAGGAACTTGACAATCACCAGTGTTATGCAAGAAAATCCTCTCTGCGGATAGAGATGATCCCTCTAGCCATGGGATGGGTCTAGTAACAATAGGTAACAATTAGAAGCCTACTTTCCTAGATTGTTAATTCATGCAGATCATGAATAGATCACCTACCTCGGTCTGATGCTATTCCTCGCTTGAATCCTTTGATCCTTTGCGCTCCGTAGTCATATCCTCGCCGTCACCGGCACTTGGTTACCTGCACAAGGGATCAAAAAACAAAAAACGTGAAAGAATAACATATATCTTGCATATACAATTGTTGTGTAGGTAAATCCCCTCTGCAGACAAAGGAAATCCCTCTAGCCCTAGGGTGGGTCTAGCAGCAAGAGGACATGTTAATGCTTCGAGTCCTAGTTAATGAATGAAACTGAGTCGGGATAGATTTCCTACCTTGGTTCCAACGCAGTTGTCGTAGCTATGGCAGCAGTCTCCTTATCTTCGTCGTGACACGTCGTGGTCCTTCAACAGTAATACCCAAGTGCTTGCACAAGGATCAGAGAACGATAGCAGCATACGAAACAATATTTTCATTCATAACTATCTAATTGGTCAAGGAGAATTAAACGTATTGCAAAAGATTAATCATATCAAACACAAGACGGGAACCAAAACATCAGTCATGTATTAATTAAGAGAAAGAAAGAGATTACAACCAAATGAGCCTTAACGTCGCAACCTCCTTCAGCGGGTCCCGTCGAAACGCGTCTTGAGCATTCGTCGGGGAATGGGACTTGGCGAGGCAATCAGCCTAGACTCTCTCTCGACAGGGGTCTCTCTCGGCTCTATCTCACACCAGCTATATCATACTGTTTCAACTATTCTCAAAATGTTCAACTATTCAATCCTTTCAGCTAGCTGCATCTATGTGAGAGAGATGTATTTATAGGAGAGGAGGAGGAGGTTGGGATCCCTCAAATGGTGGAAGGGAGGCCTTATCCTTTGGTAGGTTGCTCGAATATAGGGAACAAGAAGCCAAAGAAAGATGCCCGACATTATTCAATTGAACAACTCATGCTGACTCTGCTCATGAAGTGGTTGGAATGGAAACTTTGCTTCTATATTTAAAAAACTTTCCAAAAACAGCTTGGCATGGGCAGTCCACTGAGACAGAGCGCCAATGGGCACGGGCCCCAATGTTAATTTCAATATCGGAGAGAGGCCTTAACGGCCTACCAACGCCAACCCAAATCCATGTGTTTTTTATGGTATGTTCCAGGAATAGTCAACAAAGAAAATGTTCTCCTCATGGCAAGGGATGCAATGACACTTTGACACTACATATAAGTCACAGAAATGGTCCTCCAATGTGTGAGATGGGAATTGAAGGGACGGTGAAAAAATTTTGTGTAACAGGTGCCCCCTAAAGCATGAGGTCTGACAGAGAGGGAGGAGTGAAATGCTTTACGAGAACGCGTTCAAATCAAACACCATCATCAGAAGACGTGCAAGTACAAATACAATTGATATCTCTAATACATGAACATGTGGCATGGGCGCAGCCATCCATATTAGAGTACATATATAAACAAGATCTAAGGTATGGATGGAGCCATCCAGCAGTAAGGATCAATAAATAGACTCAGGTATGGTCGCAGCCATCCAATCAAAAGAGTCATGCATATAGTCATGATAAACCAAATATCCCGCAACCTAGATATTATCTCTAAAAACCTAGGGTCTTGCATTCCATCTCGACCTGAACAAGTACAAATTCAAGCATGCGAATATATGAGCTAAAGTCGAACATGCAAGAAAATCACTTGATTACCAGCCAATGATGAAAGTTGTTAACAGGCATGAGATAAACCACCAATAAGGATAATGACTCTCAAGGTACAACAAGTAAATCTACAGAATGTGAACCATGACCTGGCATCGAACATTTGCATAATCACTCGATCGAAGGCCAATGATGTGGACTTGTGGGTTTCTCCAGTTTTTGCAAGAGATTTTTTGGCTGAGAGTTCAGTGGAGAAGGTAAGTGCATTTCAAAACCCTGTCTCGGTGTTTCGGTTAGAGGGATAGAGGATATAGTCGTTGGTAGTGGTATGGTTCCTGGTGTGGGGTTGAAATCCTGCTTGATTGACTCTAGTGAATGGAACGGTTGCCCAGGAAAAACAGTGCCAGGGTTCTGAAAACTATGGGTTTTGGGAAATACACAGTTGGAGGCAATTTTGGAGGCCGCGCAATCCTTTTTCAGGCACAATGGTTATGGCCATGACACTCTGGAGGGTAGGTGGTCGTTGCAAGAGGAGGTGTATGATGTGTTACACAAGGAGGTCAAAGGGGAGTTTGTGGGGTTGCAGAAGGGCCTAGACAAGCCCATAGATAGGTTCTGGATATTTTTTCCAAGAAGGAAGGGGGGTCACCAGACTAGGGTCTGTCTAGAAAGCAGTCGGGGGTTGTTTCAGTTCCAAGGGAGGACCTATCGGGTGCGGATTTGGGGGATGGAGTTAAGGGGTTCCCCGAAAGAGCTGGGGAGGAAGATGAAGGATTTATAATCTTCCCTGAAGGTAGTGGACAGGTGGGTGTAAAAAGGAAGAAAGGGAAAATAATTAAAAATAATTGGGAGTGTTTGAATCTGGTTTTGGGAGTGGACATCCTTGTGAATATGGAAATGGCGGCCTCAGAGTCTATTTTTGTGGGAAGGGCTCGTGGTAAGTTTTTCTCAGCACAACTCATCTCTGAGTGGATTGAGAATTCATGGGGAGTGGCACCGGACAAGGAAGTGGAGGTGTTCACCATATCGAAGGGTTGGTTTATGATTTATTTTATGAACTCAGTTACATTCGACAGGGTTCTCGCTCGGAATCGGGGGTTTGGAATTGCACCGATTCTTTTTAAACATTGTTCATTGATTTTTTATGATAAGAGGGAAAGGGTGGATGAGATCCCGATTTAGGTTCGATGTACCGGCGTTGCCTCCTCATTTATGGATACTGTATGTCTTTAAGGAAATCGAGAACAGTCTAGGTATTTTCTTGTAAGCGGATATGTATTTCATGGAGACAAGGGCACTAAATGTGGCTCGTTTGTTGGTTTGTCTAGTTCCTCATGATGGGTTAGTGGAGAAAATCCATTTGCATTTTGAAGGACATTCTTTCTATCAATTTATTTACTATGAGCACCTTCCCTTTCGGTGCCATAGATGTCATAAGTATGGGAATCTAGCCATAGACTGCTCAGGAGGGTTCTAGTATCTATATCAGATTAAAAATCAGGAGGCTACCACCATCTGGTAGAAGGGGTAGAAACTGGGTGGGGAGATTCAAATTTCTCAACAATGGTGGCAGGAATGGCATACCTATATACAAGAGCTTATTTGGTCAAAGGTTAGGTTAAAAGACTTCCTAGATTCGCTCTGATGGATTCATGCACAGTCTGGCTCATACTCTCCAAAGGACGGTTATCAATATTTGATGAAGAGTCAGGGCTGGGATGAACAGGGTTGGTGGTATAAACCAATTTGGAAGCTGAGTTTCCTGGCCAAAACAAGACTCTTCTTTTGATGCATCCTTAAAATTAAAGTGCCTACCTAGGATTTGTTACAAAAGAGGAATATTCACGGGCCAGGTTGGTGTACACTATGCAAGGATGCTGAAGAAACTATTGAGAACTTGTTCTTAATTGTAGATTCTCACAAAAAATTTAGATCATACATTATCTCTGTTAGGAATTCATTCTAGATGGAAGGGGAATAACTATGTGGATGCTTGGCATGGTTGGTGGCATTTGTCTCTGATGAAAATGTCATAAATATCCCTTTAATTATTTCTTGGGGAGTTTGGCTGGCTAGAAACAAGGGTATTTTTATTGATTCAATTATCTCTCCCTCGGTGGTTGCTATTGAATGTGCTTCGATATTCTCTCTGATCCCTACAATTGACCATGTCATTTGTAAGAAATTAAATCAGTCATAACACACTAATAAAAAACCAGAAACATAGAAAACTATACATACACTAGACATCGCGGAAAAGGATGTCCTCACATATTCTTCATTATTCAAAGAATGTAATAATACAAATAAATAGATGAGGAAGTTGTCTCAAGATAGTGTGTCTATCTTGGACAATATGGTTGAGAAAATATCTCAACCGCACACACTCTATGAGCTAAGTTAGGTAGGCCTAAACTAACTCTTAATCAAGAGGAACTAACATAATCTAGAAAATTAGGCATAAAATCCTAATTTCGAATATTTAATTAATTTAATTAAATTTGGATTTATAATTGTTTATGAGAGAGAGGCTAACATTCCCTCCCTCGAAGATAAATCCAAAATAAGAACGAGGAACCATCTTCCAAGTTCTCATGCTGAAATTGTTGATCCTCAAAAACACTGCTTGAAAAACCGCCAAAGCTTGATGTCGAAAAAACTTCAATTCAAAGAGACCATAAGTCAGTGGCATGTTTGATTTATCTCTGAATTTTTCTTGACAACTCCTATTTTTCCTAAATTATCTCCCAACATAAGCCGACTTTCATGAAATCCACATTATTCACTATTTATTCCTCCATTCTTTTGCCCTATTCCCTCAACTTTTCAAAGAACTTTTGACGTCTACCCCTGATGATGGACTCACTTAGACAGTCTGAAACGTTGGGTTATTAGAAAAACTCAAAAACAAGTTATTCCTCTCTTCTATAACTCCATCATGTGCCGAGTTGCAAAAGGATCCATCTATCATTTTTTTGCAATCAACATCCTTTTTCCACTGACAAAATTGTGAAGATGCCCACTGGTGAAATTTCTTGTCCACTAACAAAATTTTGAAGACGCCCACTGGCGAATTTGCTAATGATGATAGCCCACTAGTTGATGATGTTAATGATGTCAAAAAATAATTCATTGTTGCTTTTGTTGATGTTGTCGAAAACTGCTCATTTTTTATGTCCATTGGCTTCTTGGATGTTTGAACGCCCACTGGCTGATGAAGATGCCCACTGGCTGCTTTTGCTGATGTTGTCGAAAATTTTAGTCTGACAACCACTGTCAATTTCATTAACATTTCCCCCCCTCTGTCAGTTAAAAGGAGAGACAATCATCTATAAAATATTTCTGAACTCCCCCCTTCAGGTGTAGGAGTATTGCACTAGTGTACTCCCCCGTTCAACTGCATAAGAGTACTATCTTCGTTTCACTGTCAGTCGGACTAGGTGTGATTGAATTCGATTGTAAAACTTATACAATCTTTTGACTGTTGACAACCATTCCCAAGGATCAATCCATTCATAATTGATCTTCAATCTGGCTGGTTGGTTGTGGTTGCAGCATTTCTCTGATGAATGATTATGCTCGCCACAATGGCAACAAGGATGGAGATCAAAACAATGATCTTCCATATGACATGTTCTTTGACAATGTGAACATTTTGGTTTGACTACAACTTCGGTTTGCGTGCATGTCGGTTTTTCTGCAATTGTCACAGAATTTGTTGATGTGATTTGGTCAAGAAATCCTGCACTGACGAACTTGATGGGCTTTGAATAATCTGGGATATGTAAGTTGTCGTCATCTTTGACATATCCTAATCCTTGTCGATAGTTGTTACTTTGGATTTCTTCCTATGGCTTGATCATCGGCCTGGAAGAAATTTGAACTTAAACAACTTCGACACTTGAAGTTGTTCAGATGAATGGCTTATCATCTTTAGTTGTATGGTTCAAAGACTCGGAAGCATCACTCTTCTCTTGCAAATCATTTCTTTGTAGTTGTGCTCCAGTTGAAGGTACTCAATCGTTTCATTTGTTTGTTGTAGATGCTGTGAAATATCAGCAAGAGTTGCTTTGTTGATTTACACCATGTCTTCAACACTTGATAAGATCAAATTGTGAAGAACTTGTAACAGCTGGATGTGTTGTGCCATGTGAACTTGCTCGCTTGAATTCAAGCTCGCTTGTCTTGAACTTACTTGAACTTCTTGGATTAAATTCACTCGCTTGATTTGAATGACACGTTCACTTGCTTTGGAATTTTCTTGATCTCTTGCTTGGTGAAGCTTGTTTTTCTTGTTTCACGCTCACTGGAACTCATGATCGCTTGCTGTAGATTTCAATTTGCTTGATTGTTGTTTGAATATTACATTTACTTGTGTTAGAGTTGAACTTGCTCGCTTGCTTTGATTGTTGCTTCAATGAACTTCAAGCTGGCTCGCTTGATGTTGTGAACTATGTACTAACTTAATTGTGCTTATTGATAAAAGAAGGGTGTCGAACACTATCGAAAATGCACCCAAAAAACAAATGACAAGTTCAAATAATATGACTCAGTTGAAGACTTATTTGACTTAATTGTCTTAAGTTGACCACCTTATCAATTCAAACTGGGGTGTCGGTTTCAACCAAGAATGCACCCTGATAATTCAACTCCGTTACAAAAATGTTTATCTGCAAGTGATACAAAAAGAGTTGATCATGTTGTCTTGTCTTTGAATGCTTGATTTTGTGGCGTCCTTAACTTGATTATTTTGATTGCAGGATGTGGAATATCGTTGTAGAAGACCTCTTTATCAACTTGATTGTGCTTTTATAGCTTGATTACATGAGCTTGATAACTTAAGCTTGATGACTTTAAGCTTGCTTATGTGCATGTAGTTGTTTAAGTGGTTGTGTACCATATTACAAAGAGAGTGTCAAAAAACTGGACACAAATCATGCACATGCATTCACTACACACGGTGTACCTAAGATCACCTTATTCAATTTCAGGTGGATCTAGGACACAATGACCACAAAAAAAATATGATTTTATTAAGTTTCAAGGTACATCAGCTTTTCTTCTTTACAACAGCTTCATGGAAACTTCTCAAGAATAAAGTTTGAGAACTCTGTAGAGGCAATTTGTCTTCAAAATTGACTAGACCACATAGAAGTAAAAATGTTACTTCAACAATGAGCTTCTGCTTATCACTCCAAATTGACAAAAAATAATGTCATGAAAAACATACACCATAGACAAAAACATATAATATGAGCACTCACTCACTATCTCTCTACACCTTATCTCTCCAAATTACAAAAATTTAAAACATCAACCTTATTTAAACCAAACACCTTCTCACACCTCCATAAAAATCTTTAGTTAAAAACTACTACACCTTATATCTCCACTTTAAAAATGACTTTAAAACTAGAGATAAAAATCATACCTTTTCAAAATGTTTCTACATACATCCCTCCAAGTTCTACTTTATCATCTCTTTTAAGAATGAATTTATCAATTGTTATGTGTTGGGATGCACCCATTTAGGATAAGAGCACGCATTTAATATTCAATGACATGAATCTCAATTGGACTGCTTTAGATTCACCTCCTTTTAAATGAATTGTTGTCCCCAAGATCAACAAAATAAAAACAATATTGTATATAGGAACCTGGAACTGGTGCGTCAACTTAGCTGGATGTAGGTTAACTTTCCCATGTACTGTGAAGTGCCCGGTTATTTTTTTTTTATGCCTAGATTTGCGCTCAGCCACACTTGCATCAAGAAACTCATCCCCTTTTAAAGAATGATGCTTGGAATTTCAATTATTCAACGATTCCCTTCTAGACAAGGATAGGAACAACTCAATCCACCTTTGAAACGACAGGTCTGTTACAACAAACCAAATCTGAAACATATTATTAGTCACATAAATAATTCTCGAGAAATTTCAACTAAAGGGATGGATACTCGGTCTCTCAGAGAAAGGAAACAAGTCGATTATTTCTTATTCCAAACAAAGGGATCTCCTCAAGGAACCCTGTCATGAACTCGTCCTCTAAAACTGAAACACGTACAGAAAACAATGGCTCCTTCAGCAACCCAACAAGGTGATACGATTCCCTTTACCCTCAAGGAATCCCGATTTTGTTTGTATTCTGAAATTTGACAATGCAACAGTAGTGGAAATCGGCTTCTTCATAACAAGTTTTGCGTTGACTAATTTTATCTCTGTGTATCAGTTCCTCCCTTCATCAATAAACTACCAGGAGCTTGACCCAATACGTTTTCACAATGCATCGCTCACTTCTTTTGTTGAAACTTGTGTCTTTGTGCTCTACATGCACAAGAATGATAATGGCAGCTACCTCGTCTGACCAGTTAAGAGTCACGACCTGTCCGGAATAGAACTTCGACCCAAAGAACTCAGTTATGCTCAGAGTTAATGAAGAAACTCGGCCTCTTTCTTGGGTGAGAAAGGAGGGCTGCTGGTTCTTCTAGTGACATATCTAGGAAAGCCACGGGTTAAAGTGCCTCGACGACTTGTAAAATGGGCCTTCGGCCACTTGTAAAAATCCATCAACAAAAGCAAAAGTGACGATTTCACCCAACAAAAAGGATCACACAACACTCACAACGATCTCAATATTTTCAAGCGTTATGTTATGTCAACGATAAAAAACGGCGTTATGTTTTGTCAACGATAAAAAACGTGCATGTGAGGAATGCTGACTCATTGCATTACCATTTGAATTGAAAAACAAACTCTATCTATGTTCTAAAACCACATAATGAATAATGGGTTTACAAATTCATCTCAGACTAGTACAATTTCCAGAACATAGAGATATACATCACAGAAAAATAGAAATTCCTTTTAATTCTATAATTCGCACTTTATCAAATCACATGCTATTGCATACGATGGTACGATGGCTGGACTTTTACTCACTGTATTCATTACAATCAAGGTGCGTGGCCGCTCTCCGCATGAATGATTTGCAGCAATCATTAGAAAAAATCACTCGCACCTTCTCAACACACTATTCTGCAATCACTTATTTTCTCAATCCCAAAGAACAAACCATATGCTTTGATACCACATCTAATAAATTAAATCACTCATAACACACTTATAAAAATCCAGAAACATAGAAAACTATACATACACCAGACATGGCAGAAAAGGTTGTCCTCACATATTCTTCATTATTCAAAGAATATAATAATACAAATAAATAGATGAGGAAGTTGTCTCGTGACAATGCGTCTATCTTGACAACATGGTTGAGAAAATATCTCAACCACACACACTAATCTAGGAGCTAAATTAGGTAGGTCTAAACTAACTCCTAATCGAGAGTAACTAACATAATCTAGAAAATTAGACATAAAATCCTAATTTTCAATATTTAATTAATTTAAAACTAAGTTAGGTAGGTTTAAACTAACTCATAATTAAGAGTAACTAACATAATCTAGAAAATTAGACATAAAATTCTAATTTTCAATATTTAATTAATTTAATTATTTTTGAATTTATAATTGCTTATGAGAGAGAGGCTAACATCATTCAACCTAGAAACATCACCACATAACATATTAATCGTGACATTCCCTAAGCCTATTTTGATGGTGCCTCCGATGATCAAAACAGATGTGGTGCCTAAATCACAATTAGCAAATTGAAGCTTTTGTGGGTATTGGCACTGATACAAATAACTTCATAGAACTTGTCACTCTAAAACGTCTTTTATGTTGGCTCATCCATTTGGGTATTGGTTCTATATAGATTATTGGAGATTCTATGAATATTATTAACTGATTCAACAACTCTTAGAGATGCCAAAATTATATTTTGGTTCCAATTATTGAAAAAATACACGTTTTAAAGTTATCTTTTGATTTTATTGTTGTATGCCACATTTCCAGGGAATGCAAATAACTTCGTAGAACTTGTCATTCTAAAACTTCTTTTATGTTGGCTCATCCATTTGGGTATTGGTTATATATAGATTATTGGAGACTCTATGAATATTATTAACTGATTCAACAACTCTCAGAGATGCCAAAATTATATTTTGGTTCCAATTATTGAAAAAATACACGTTTTAAAGTTATCTTTTGATTTTATTGTTGTATGCCACATTTCCAGGGAATGCAGAAGTTTTAGACACATGGAGTATAAAAGAAAAGAAAAGATGGATTAGTCCATGTGTCAATAGTTTAGTTTTTTGTGGTTATTATGAGTTGGTTTCACTTTTGGAAAAAAAGAGCTTGAACATACAAAATACATTGTAATAGAAAATTCGATTTTTTAGTTAAAAAGAAAAAAAGCTTTAACATACAAAATACATTGTAATTTTTTATTATTTAAAATTAGTTTTTAAATGCATAAATAAATTTAATTCAAAAAAGTAATATTGTGTCTGACAAATTAGAGCTGTCCCAGCTCACCCTTTATTAAGGGAGGAAGAATGCAGTCAAGTGAAAAAAGGAAGCTATTAAGAAAGTGTTAATTTTGTAACTGTTTCTTAAAGCCAGACATGATGTGTTTTGTGATTTTTCCAATTGGTTGTATTCCAATGTTAGAGCGGGTTTGAGAGTGGGAATCAGCTGTCGAATAAAAGCGATCTCACTAAACATCTAGGATGTCAGCTTTTGAACAAATTATTTTGAACAAATTATTCTTCCATTCAATAGGAACAGTCATATTTCAATAATGAAACAATCCTATTAAACCATCATATTCCACTAATGAAACAATCATATTAGAGATACTGATTTTTTTTAAGAATTATGTATGTTTTTTAAAGTTATTAACCATCTATCAAGTAGATTAAGATCTTATTGAGATGGTTTCCTGGACTCTGGTTAAGTTATTGCTGAGATGGTTTTCTGCACTCGGAGATGGTGGTTTTCTGGACTCGAGATGGTTTTCTGGATTAAGATCTTAATGAGATGGTTTCCTGGACTCTAGACAAGTTATTATTGAGATTGTTTTCTGGACTCGGAGATGGTTTTCTGGACTGGGTCAAGTTATCAAGTTATATTGAGATTGTTTTCTGGACTGGGTCAAGTTATAGTTTAACTTATCAAGTTATAGTTATTGGTGATTTCCGGCTCCAGATTTATAATACTTCATGATTTTGTCATTATATTCACATGAAATACAACGATTTAAAAACAGAAAAGCTCAAGTAAATTGGTCCAGATTACCATTAAAATCCCATTATAAGTGTCTCTAGAGGCCACCACTTCCCACCACTTCCCTCGGGATTTCGTGATTCTAACAGATCTCCATATCGATAAAGAAGTGTAAACAGTATATAAAGGTCTGTAAATTCCTCATATCAATGGTTTTACTTGAAAAAATTCTATAAATAAAAACAGCGAGATGTGGGAGAGGGAAACTGATAAATCCATAAATAGTTTCATGCGATGCAAAGCTTCTTAACTATTACCCTAATTTATTTACCTTGCAAAAAAAATAAAAGAGACATATTTGCATTCATCCAGATGAAGTAATGCAGCATTAGTAAGACCTTCCTGATAAATTTCACCTACTTAAAACTCCACTCTCAAAAGTTACCATAAACTTTTCTCAAAGAAATTCATAAGCCTTCAAGCAGACCCTAAAATCTGCACAAATAACCTAAAATGATCAAACCCTACATCTGTAAAAGAAACCCTACATGTCCATGATTCCACGGCCAGAGCGGTCAGCTAAATCCAAGATTGTCAACAACAAATTATCATTTCTTAAGGAGCATGAAAAATCCATGATTTACTAAATGGCGAAATAATGGATTCAGAAATCCGTCTGAACGTAACAAATACTCTGGCCGTCGACCAGAAACGAATATATAAAGAATGGACATATATCACATAAAAGGAAAAAATAACAGCCGGATCTCCATGATCCTAAAATAGGGGCTAAAGATCAGCCATAATACATTTCAGTTGAAGAGCAGAGAAGCCAAGAATGGGAAGAAAGAGGCGATTAGAGCGGCAAATAGGGAGGGAAAGAAGGTCATTGAAGCAGCTCCTGCTTCCATTATCGGACTTGGGGCAGCTGCCTTCACCTCTTCAGCTGCTGCTGTGCCCAGCATTATCATGACAACGACCAAGAAAGCTGCAAATGCAAATTTAACTAAGCCGGCCATTCTTGCTCACTCACGATAAACCTGGTGCTACAGAAGATAATGGGAAAAATCAACCACAGCTCTCGACAAACAAGCCTGAATCTCAAACCAAGCACCGCCTGATAGTATAATATTCGAGTCTTAACAAGCCTGAATCTCAAACCAAGCACTGCTTGAAAGTATAATATTGTTCCCGAGACTCGAACTCTCAATCAGTAAGACGGAGAGATGTTGGTTACAGAGGAAGGCTGAGAGGCGCGCGTATTAATGAAGCTCTTCTCTGACTCCCAGGGTCCCACTACCAACGGCCAATTAAGGCGTGCCTGAGAAAAATATAAAAAAGTCTTGGTTCGTGTATCTAGAAAAAGTAGGGTTTGTGAATAAATTATAACGGATAGTGACAGGCACGATGACAGCCTGGGCTCCAAGCTGGTCTGCGTGGCTTCCAACTGTTGACACTCTGTGGTGGCTAATTTCGTTTTGCTCGTTATGACAGCACAGCAGAGCCGGGCCGGGCAGGGCAGGGCAGGGCAGGGCAGTACCAAAACAAACAAAGCATACGGCCTGCATTTCAGTTCCATTGGCCGTTATCTTTAAATTTGCTCTCGTAATATTTTGATAATTTTTTTTATAAATTTGAGTTATAGTTATTAAATTTCAAGATTTTAAATGTTTCTAAGTTTTATTGGCCACTATCTTTAAATTTGGTCTGGTAATATTTTGATAATTTTTGATAATTTTTTTTATAAATTTAAGTTATAGTTGTCAAATTTCAAGATTTTAAATGTCATTTGATAATGTTAAATCCATTTTCACCATTGCAACACATTTTAAATATTTCAAGTTTTTGAAAATATATATTAATAATTTTTCATTTTATTATAATATTTATTAAATTAAATTTTATAAATAAAAAATATTTAATATTTTGTCTAATAACTAAATAACTAATTCATTAAACTGCTAGTTAAACAGTTAGTTTTTTAAATGATTAGTTTTCAGCTACTAATTTCCAGCAATGATGCATCCATATTATTTAATGAATCACATTAATTGGTTCTAAATATCCTTTGACCAAATCCTAATAATAATATAATTAATTCAAAAACACATTTATTTACTTTATAAATCACACAAGTCTCAATCTAACTGAAATTTTTTTATTAAATTTTAACATTTTTTACCATCACAAATTTTCTTAAATTCTAACATTTTTTACCATCACAAACTTGCTACTTGATAAACTCTTGTACCAATTTAACGCCACTTGAGTAAAACTAAATTTCCATAATTTTGTAGTTATTTATTTGTTTTTTAAAATTAGTGGCAACCTGTAGGAGACGATACAATTTGCTCTGCCGTAAACAAAATATAAAATTACAATATTTGTAGATTTTCTTTATTGATTGAATTTTTAAAATTGGGAACACTAATTTCACATCTTCAAACCAAAAGGAATTGGATGAACGCTAATGCTTTTCTTTTTAATTAATTATGGTTGGTGGATTATTTCGGTCGAATCGAAACGGTTATGTTTTTGTCTTTTAGTAATTCTAGCTTGGCGACGAATTTGTTTGATATTTAAAGATGTCAGTGTATTTGTTATATTTTTTTAAGGATATTTTAAGCATATTTTTAGGTTTAATTTGTTTACAATGTGTTAAAGGGTTTTTAAAATTATAAGTTTGAGTTGTGAACATTTTATAATCAGGGTTTTGTGAGAGTTTTCTAAGGTGTTGAATATATATTGTATTTAAAAACTAATTTTAAACAACAAAGATATATGGCAGTTTAATGATGATGTAAATTTGCTCAGAAAACAATAGAAATTTTGGCAATATTTTGGTAAAATTCTGGAAATTGTTTTGGAAATCCCAAGTATATTTGTCAAGCTTCAAGATTTTGGGTGTCCTTGGGGTTTATGATGGTGTTGAATCTATTTCCACCATCAAAAACAAGATTCAAGCACTCCTACCATCCAATTTTTTAGGGAAAAAATGGTCAGAATCAGGTTTTGGCTTTCCCAACAAATTTACTCTCTCGGTAGGCAACTTTAAAAAAAAATCCTCCCAATTTCCACCATAAACTCCAAAAACATTTTTTTTTTTTTTGTAAATTTCATAGTACCTTTCTATTTTCTATTTTGTAAAGAGCAAGTTGCTATACAAATTTTACTGAAGTTGGTAGCCTCAACCTGCCCGAAGGAAACCAGGTTTGTTGGCCACCTCAGAGAGTTATAAGCCAACCAAAATTGGTATTGTTTTTTCCTTCTACTCATAGCTAATATCCCTTTACTATGTCCATAAAATCTACAAATAAAACAGAAACTATACATACTATCCTCAAAAAACATACAAAACTAGACACTGAAAAGTGTCAATCATTTGAAGAATCCACAGGTACTGGGTCCTTTGCAGTTGACCCTGGCATCTCTGCTTGCTGCATGTTCAAGAGTTGTTTTTCAATCCTTCCTATATGCGCATTTGCTTGTATTTGAGCCTTGACCATTTCCCGCATATCCTGTTTCATCTGCTGGAGTTCAAAGAGCAGTGAAGGATTGGCTTCTTTTTCTTGCATACTCAACATCGCCTTTGCTAATACACATTTGAATTTCCAGTATGTCTTAATTGATTGTTGGAATAGAGAAACTTCGCCTCTTGTATTCCCTAGGTCAGAAATAAAATCCATTCTAGCATCTTGATCTTTAAGATCATCATCATCATCATCATCACTTTGCCTCTCCCAACCCTGAATAGTTTTACGAATGTGCATTGGAGTCCTTGAATCATAAATATTTGCTATATTTTCAAGGGTCTGTTTATTACTCTTTCGTCCTCTTTTACTTGGACCAACTGCCTGAGGTGGTTGGAACTTCTTCCCTTTGCCTTTTGTCATTCTGCTCTGACAGAGACTGTCTGATTTTGTGAATCACAGAGACCCTGTATATCGAAAGGGGACAATTATGTGAAACTTAGATTCAATATTAAACTCCAGATGATTCTCCTTTACCTGAGTATTGAAATATGGATTGCGTGGTTCAATCTTTCGAAAATTAACAAATTGAGCCCTCTTATTTCCAACTTTCTTCCACCATTGAATTAACCATAGAAAGGTTTTCCCCAAAGAAAACAATCCAAAAACTTATAATGGTTAGACAACATCATTTAAAATGGCTAGGTCAAAGATTTAAAATTGATTTTTATGACAATTGAATGTATTTAAAGTTATATCAAGAGTATATGTTGTTTAATAGATTTTGTATTGCCATTATTGTTATAAACTTCATTACATTTTTTTTAAATGAAACATTGATTTGGTAAGCATTGTTAGTTAATGTTTCAACAATGTTGTGACAACATGGAATTATGTTGAATTGGTTTTCTTGATAATGCCATTACTTCTTATAATTTTTTTAATCTTCAATATTTGAGGGTTTTGTATATTTGTTTTGAGATGAAACATCTATTTGGTAAGCATTGTTAGATCATGTTTTAACAATGCTTCGACAACATCATCGAATTGTGTTGGATTGGTTCACTGGTTCACTTTTGCAACAATAATATAAACTTATTCATAAATGAGGGACTTAAATCCCACTTGCTTCACCAACATGAATACTATGCAAAAGTTTATTTCTAAACTTTGTCTAGTTATTCCTGGTCTTAGAATGGCTAGAAGGCTTATTTTCTTGTTACAATTTGGTTCTAAGTGCAACCAATTTGAAAACTACAAAAGATTCTAAGTCGGTTCCTCCTCTTTGCAAGTCAATGGTTGTACAACTTGTGAGGAGCAATAGAGACCTAAGAAAGTATGAAATTAACTCGAGGAGGGGTTGTTTAGTATGGTAATGGTGAAATTGCATATTGTAAGGAAGATTTGCAACCTATAGGAGAGAAATACACCCAACAACAAAAAATAAACCAAAATAGAAATTCTTAAACTTTTGTAATGACTATTGAATGAATTCCATTGATCACATATCTTGAAACAAATGAACAAAGAAGAAGAAAGATATATTGGGACAATAATCTTAGTTATCGAGATTGTAACTGTGAAGGAAATCACAAGTTGTTTTTGTAATTTCACATGAGTTGCAATCTTTAGTTTTTGTAATATCCCTGGGTTAAAGTTTAATGTAATAAATAATAATAAAGGCAAAATAAGACCAAGGTCATGGGACACATATTCCAAGTTGAATGTTGGGCAAACACTTTAGTGGGCATCACTTGTGGTTCAATAATGACTATGGAAATTGACAAAGGCATTGACAAAGGAAAAGAGGCAATAATTGGCATTTAATTATGAAAATAATAGAAAATAGGAGAAAATGGAGATGAAGAAACACAAATTTGCATGCAAGGGAAATTAGAGGAAAAATGAAGGAAAAAGAAGACATCAGTGATAAAAAGGCATCATAGAAATGGTTCACAACTTTTGTGAGTTTAGTTTTTGACTCTCTTACACTCTCTCACGCTTAGAGCATTCTTGGAACACTTTAGCATTCACTTGGATTTGGAGAAAGGAAAGCATTATAGAAATTTTGAGGTCTAAAATGGGTCTCCTAAGGAATATTATAAAATAATAGTGGAAATAATAAAAGAAGATTAGATTACCTCATTAAGTTTTAGAGGGAAAAAATAAAAAACTAGTTTTTCAACTCATATTTTCAACTTATCTCCCTATGATTTTACTCAAACTTCGAGTAGGAGCACTCGTTGGATGCAGAATTTAATTTTGTATCCAAAGAGTACTCATGTTTCATACTTTTGATGGACCCTAATACACGAAAAATGTGAAATACATGAAAAAATGTGATTGTAATCAATATGATTGCAATCACATTTTTTCATGTATTTCATATTTTTCGTGTATTAGGGTTCATCAAAAGTATGTAACATCGGAACTACTTGGATGCAAAATTAAATTTTGTGAGTAAATAGTAGGGAGATAATTTGAAAATACGAGTTGAAAAAATAGTTTTTAATTTTTTTTTTATCTTTTTACCTTTTTTATTCCAAAAATGGTGAATCATCCCTCATGGTTGACATCATCATATTGAATCTTATTGGTTCTTATAAAGTTTATTTTTGTTGTACATTTTTGTTTTGATACCCATTTCACCTCAAAATTTCTCTAATGAAGCAAGCAAAGGAAGGAAAAGGACAAGCAAAGAAGCTCAAGGAGAAGATTGGATGAACAACTTCAACAAGAAGATCTTACAGGAAATAGGTTTCATGTGTGATTTCCTTGCTGAGATGTGAATGCATGGTACATGCATTTGGTTATTTGGTTCATTTGTTGTCATTGGCATGTGTTTTGCCTGGTTTGATAGTAGCTTCAGCCTTGCCTTGCCATTTCCTAGATAGTCATGGTGTGATGGGATTCATTCTTGGTTGAGTTTTGGATTCTCGGAAGGTTTTGGAACCAGTTGAGGTGGTCTCAGGAAAATCCCAAAGTTTGGAGGTGTAGATGGTTTTCTCCAGGAAGGCCTCGATAGGTGGGTGGAGATAGGAAAATTCCTCAAGGTATGGTGAAGGAATTCTAAGGCATCCAAGCTTGGTTTGGTTTTGTGATCTTGGGACCGGTTTAGGTGAGATCGTAATAGCTTGAGAGTGAAGACGATTTAACCTCTGGAGTCCCTATTTGGTTATGTCTTGGTTTATCCCATGAGATCTCACATTCATGCTTGGAATATGGCACGGGGGTGATTCACTGAAAGAAAGATTTGGTTCAACCCAATTTATGGTTGTGTGGTACATGGAAGTCCTTGACTTGGTTGGATTTTGCATAAGTTAATATGAGTTATTATTCTAATGTAATTAATGAGCACATGTACTTGTTATTATGTGGATCTTATGGTTGATTTATCATGGATTCTATTCTAGTTATATGTTGGTTATAAGCATGGTTCTATGATGTGCTCTAGCAATGGCTCTTGTTTATGATTTGAAAAGTCATTGAATGGTTGTGTTTTTTGGATAAATCCCTCTTGCGGACAAGAGCGATCTCCCTAGTACCCCAAAAGATAACTAGAAACAAACAACCATTTTAATACCTCTTTCTCTAAACTATTAGCATTCAAATTATTATAACTTAGAAATGAGGAGGTTATGCTCCTACCTTTCAATGAGACGTTTCACATAGACCTTTGCCTTTCGATCCAAAGCAATCCTTCAATGTTGAGAAGAACCTGGAATCACAAACATGCAAAGGATCAAAGCACCTACAGTATATAATAATAAAAAACACCAGTTCAACTTAATGATCAAATAGATTAAGAATTGATATTGTTTCAATGAATCTAAAAATAACACAATGAGAAAAAGAGATCCATATGTATTATCAAGAATTATAAAGAGCAATCTTACAACCTGAGCCTTGATGTCGTAAGCCTCTTCCTATGGTCTCCTTTCCTTCCCTTCATGACAAGCTCTTCAAACCCAAAACCAACAACATGAGTTTACAAATTCCAATCCCAAAAGTCTCCAAAAAGTCCCATATTCCTTTAGTCCTATGCTAAATTTATAGGGAGGATGAGGAGGTTTCTAGTTCCACTTCTCAAGGTATATGATCCTTAAGAAAAGGAGTTTAGTTCCATATACCAAGGGATGAGGCGCAGGTGTGTAGCGGTTCGAGGTTTCTAATTTGGATAAGATTCTTCAACCAAAGCTTCTATAAGTTCATTTTTTATTTTTACGTGCGTGAATGGACCTGCGCACTTTTTAGTGGAAGAAACTGCACATATCTGCAAAAATTGCGCATGTGTGGGTTTTTTTCAGGAAAACCGCGCAGGTGCTCAAAAATGGTTTTTAAGCAGTAAAAACTAAAATTCCTTTTGTCCCTGGTATTATTTTACTTCAATCTTTATGGGGGATTCACATGAGACATTCCATTGGATGGTGAGATATCTGAATCGACAATCATGGTGAAAATTTTTAGTGTAAAGATTGCCCCCTAAAGTGTAAAGCCAAAAAAAATGTTTGATGACTGAAGTGCTTTATCATGTCAAACTTTCGGATCAGAGACCAATTGGTTGAAAACCTGAAACAAACAATCAATGATTACCATATTACAATTTCATATAAACATCACTGAGATAGGTATTCCCATACTCAGAGTAAACATAACTCGATGAACTAGTATGGAAATACACAAAGATCCATGTCAACAGTAGACATAGTATGGATGCAACCATCAATGGATCTATATTTACAATCATGAATATTTAATAACTCCACGTAGCCTGGATGGATGTAACCAGATCCAGGGTCTTGATCTCCATCTCTCGATCCATAGTATGAATCTAACCATGCGAGTGAATGTATCAAAGTCGAACATGGCAGAAACCACTTGATTATCAGTCAATGATGTGAACTGTTAACAAGTGCGAGAGAAACCACCAATAATGACAATGGCTCTCAAGGTAATCCAGTGCAATATATGAAGTGTGATTAAATGTTTTGAAGTTGAAAACTCATAGAATCATTTGATCAAAGGTCAATGATGAGAACCTATCGTCGAAAGCGAGAAACCTGCCACTGAGGCATGCAAGCCTCAAGGTACTGAAAATGGTTTCTAGATCAACTTCCTAGATAGTGAGCTGAATTCGATAAGAAGTGATCTACCGCAGGAGGGCCTACGACACGAAACTTCATGTCAAGTTTTGAAGAATAATATTTTGAAGTGATTCAGGATTGACTCAGGGATGACTAACGTGATTGAAGGTTATGAATAACAAGGTAATTTTTACTGAGGTTGGACTTCTCTTGAACATATTGATGACACGACACATGACTTGGTAGCGTTTGACATAACGATAATACCCAAAACCAACTGAATACTTTCAATGAGGTTTGATTAACTGTGAGGAAAATGGATTTCCCTTGAGTCACAAATGTGATGGAGTGTCATGTTCAAGAGCGACATACTACCTTTAATAACAAGTATAAAAGATGGATTCTTTTTCTCAATTTTTCCCCCACCATTACTGGCAAGTACCTCTTTATTTTTTTCAAGCTTGAGGAGGATAACATTTGCTTGTTTGTATAAGTTCGTCCTTCATATGAGTCCTCCTAAGTATTTTTAATGAACCCTAAGAAGGAGTGGTTTGGTCTCGTTGTGATCGACGAGTCCTGCATTGTTTAAGTTTTTACGAGTCCAATGTACGATTAACTCAATGTCATTTTCATGTTTAAAGAGTTTGAAAAGACACAAAAAGAAAACTCTTGTTATTCTTTCAACGTAAATTTTTACCAAGCCCGGAGAAAGTAAAACTTGGTGTTTTCCATTTTTGGGGAGTCAGGAGAAAAACATAAGTAAACTCCACAGTGTTCTTTTTCGTAAATTTAGTCTCTTAAACCCAAAAAAGGATAAAATTATGTAGGAGAGAACTCTATTGACCATGCTTAGTCAACGCATACCTTTTTCGTAATTAGTCTAGTTTAGTCTGGAAAAGGGGTAAAATTAAACTTAATAGACGATTGTTCATTTATTTTAACGAGTTCAAATAGTCAAGTGCTCAGCAATATTTTCATGTTTAGAGAGTCTAAAAGGGGCTTAGAAGAGGACTCCTTGGTTTTTCTTTTTCGTATTTTTTGAGAGTCTGAGAAAGTGATAAAAGTTTACTTTGTGGCCGACTTTCAATTTAATTTACGAGCAGGAAAAGATGGAAAGAAATCGACATTTTCATGTGTTTTATGAGGATGAAAATAATAGCAAAATAACCTCGGGATTTTCATGAGTTTAAAGAGTCTTGAAAATAATAATTGAAATGGTCTCAAGATAGGTTTCATTTTTATACAATCTTGAAACGGAGGAAAATTGTGCTTGAGATAGGTTTCATTTTTAAACAAGCTTGAAACAGAGGAAAATTGTGCTTGAAATTGGTGTGTTTCATTTTTACAAAAGCTTGAAACAAAGGAAAAATCATGCTTGAAAGTGGTTTCATTTTTACACAAGCTTGAAACACAGAAAATTGTGCTTCAGATAAGTTTGTTTCAATGCCCCCCAAGCATAACCTGCAAGAGCATATGCCCCCCAAGCTTCATTTCATTCACCTAAGTAGACTACCGGTTACTAATAGCTAGATGGAATGAAGGTTTATTTACAAGATCAAATGAAAGAATCGACTTGACATTTACGAGATCTAGTCAAATACTCGACTCAATTAGGAGATGATTTGTTTCATTTTTTAATGAGCTAGACATAGCAAAAGAACTATGCTCATGGAGCCTTGTTTTATTTTTTTAACGAGCTTGACACAAGAAAATGAACTATGCTCATGGAAACCTGCTTCATTTTTTAAAGAGGTCGGCAAAGGAAAATAACCATCCTCATAAAGACATGTTTCATTTTTTAACGAGGTTGACATATTAAAAGGAACTACCCTCATGAAATCTTGATCATGGCTTCCAATTGGAAGGAACACATGTCAAGGGACACACCTCGATCATGGCCTCCAAGAGGTCTTCATCAGAAGGAAGAACAATTATCTGGAAGGAACCCATGTCAAGGGACTCAATAGGGACAAGAACATCGTGTTCAAATACCCCCATAGGGTTCACCATTTCAATTACTGGATCTAAGTCAAAGGTAGTCGAGTAAACAGTGAGAAGCTCGCTTGCATCGATAACTGAAAACATGGGACTTGTTGCCACATAATTAACCTGTGGCGAGGTAGATCCAACTTCTGTATAAGGAAAATATAGGGGTGTTGGATGGTTGGTAGTCGAATCAAGACTAACGAATGAAAGCTGTTCAATAGTCACAATGTTTCCATTGTGAGGGAAAGACACCACACGAAAGAGTGTCGATACGACAACTTTCATTATATTGAAATAGTCTCACCGAAGGAGCAAATTGAAATTCAAGGGGCCTATGACTACCATGAGATCAATACAAACAATTTCACCTTCCAAGGTGATATGAAAATTAGGAAGGATCCCTAAAGGTTCACTAATGATTCTGTTAAAAGCTGATAGGTTCTGTGTAACAGGTACAAGCTTAACGGTAGGTTAGGAGAAAGTTTATGGTAACCAGTTGGAAGTTGTTGTTGTGGAACAGTAAGGTTTCCAACAATTTTGAGGCTTCATTCATATGAGGGCAAAGGTGAGTATGATGAATCCCTTTACATAACCTACAAGGAAACCTAACTTTACCCTTTTTCCCAGGAACTTTACAATCACCAGTGTTATGCAAGAAAATCCTCTCTGCGGATAGAGACGATCCCTCTAGCCATGGGATGGGTCTAGTAACAAAAGGTAACAATTAGAAGCCTACTTTCCTAGATTTTTAATGCATGCAGATGGTGAATAGATCACCTACCTCGGTCTGATGCTATTCCTCGCTTGAATCCTTCGATCCTTCGCGCTCCGTGGTCATATCCTCGTCGTCACCGACACTTGGTTACCTGCACAAGGGATCAAAAAACAAAAAAACGTGAAAGAATAACATATATCTTGCATATACAATTGTTGTGTAGATAAATTCCCTCTGCGGACAGAGGCAGTCCCTCTAGCCCTAGGGTGAGTCTAGCAGCAAGAGGACATGTTAATGCTTCGAGTCCTAGTTAATGAATGAAACTGAGTCGAGATAGATGTAATACCTTGGTTCCAATGTAGTTGTCGTAGCTATGGCAGCAGTCTCTTGATCTTCATCGTGACACGTCGCGGTCCTTCAAAAGTAATACCTAAGTGCTTGCACAAGGATCAGAGAATGATAGCAGCATACGAAACAATATTTGCATTCATAACTATCTAATTGGTCAAGGAGAATTAAACATATTGCAAAATATTAATCATATCAAACGCAAGACGGGAACCAAAACATCAGTCATGTATTAATTAAGAGAAAGAAAGAGATTACAACCAAATGAGCCTCGACGTCGCAACCTCCTTCAGCGGGTCCCGTCGAAACGCGTCTCGAGCATTCGTCGGGGAATGGGACTTTGCGAGGCAATCAGCCTAGACTCTCTCTCGACAGGGGTCTCTCTCGGCTCTATCTCACACCAACTATATCATACTGTTTCAACTATTCTCCAAATGTTCAACTATTCAATCCTTTCAGCTAGCTGCATCTATGTGAGAGAGATGTATTTATAGGAGAGGAGGATGAGGTTGGGATCCCTCAAGTGGTGGAAGGGAGGCCTTATCCTTTGGGAGGTTGCTCGAATATAGGGAACAAGAAGCCAAACAAAGATGCCCGACGTTATTCAGTTGAACAACTCATGTTGACTCCGCTCACAAAGTGGTTGGAATGGAAACTTCGCTACTATATTTAAAAAACTTTCCAAAAACAGCTTGGCATGGGGAGTCCACTGAGACAGAGCGCCAATGGGCGCGGGCCCCAATGTTAATTTCAATATCGGAGAGAGGCCTTAACTGCCTGCCAACGCCGACCCAAATCCATGTGTTTTTTATGGTCTGTTCCAGGAATAGTCAATAAAGAAAATGTTCTCCTCATGGAAAGGGATGCAATGACACTTTGACACTACATATAAGTCACAGAAATGGTCCTCCAATGTGTGAGATGGGAATTGAAGGGACGGTGACAAAATTTTGTGTAACAGGTGCCCCCTAAAGCATGAGGTCTGACAGAGAGGGAGGAGTGAAATGCTTTACGAGAACGCGTTCAAACCAAAAACCATCGTCGGAAGACCTACAAGTACAAATACAACTGATATCTCTAATACATGAACATGTGGCATGGGCGCAGCCATCCATAGTAGAGTACATATATAAACAAGATCCGAGGTATGGATGGAGCCATCCAAGCAAAGAAGGATCAATAACAACCTAATAAACTCACGTATAGTCGTAGCCATCCCAAAGAAATAGCTGCGATATAGTCATGATCACTGCGCATCCCGCAACCCGATATTATCTCTAAAACCCAGGGTCTTTATACCATATCGACTCCGAACAAGTACAAATTCAAGCATGCGAATATGTGAGCTGAAGTCAACATGGAGTGACCTTGATCGATTAATAAATTTCCCAATGATGAAAGTCATATCAAAGAAGAGAGAAACTCTACCAATAATGATAATGATGTTGAAAATGCAACAAGATGATGGAGCTTAGTGAAAAGAAGTCGCCTTCACTAAGTGGGCCCGCAGGTTATTTTTGGCGCAAAGTCTATTTTTAGACTGTCTATTTTTAGACATATGGATCATGGTCTATGAGTTGCAGGATGCTATTTATGGATGATTGGTCGAGTTGGTAAAAATAGATGGACCTCTATTTTTAGACATTGGGCTGTTTCTATTTTTAGACTGCCGGGCTAAAAATAGAACAGTCAAATATTATTAACCCTTAATAATATTTAGACTATAAACATTATCTTATCCTCTTGGAGCACTTCAATTTGATGCTTGGATGTGGCACATGCAGCTGACAGAAGGAAATACACTTTTCCTAAGGGTTAGTTGAGCTATTGCATGGTTGACTTCAGTTAGAACTCATGTGGCAGAGTTTGGTGGAGTTGATGAGACAGTTGGTGGAGTTGTGTTCGGCTTAACTTAGTTGAACTAGTTGTATTTAGTCTAACTGATAAATACACTAGTGATGAGTGGTGTGAATTAATTATTAATTAATTCACTAATTATTAACTCATAAATCAACTAAAGAATACATCAGTTAACTGCAGTGCATGGACAGTTCAATTGAGACCAGTGTTAGAGGTGGGTGAAAGGGTGAGTCTACTATCAGTTGTGACTATAGCTGTGTATGAGATTTGCACACACATTGATTGAGATTACCAATGAGGATTGGAAGGGATTGGAGCTAGTGGGATTCGAACTTGATCTCATCATTAATCAACTTGGATTAAAAAAGAAGAGAGGTGCGTACTCTGTGGAGGAGATTTGAACCTGCGGATCACCACTTTCTATACTAGTGTTGAGGAGGTAAATCCCCTCTGCGGACAGAGGCGATCCCTACTAGCCCAGCAGGGGTCTAGCAACAAACAAACAATGCTATGACGCAAGCTCCTAGTTACGAATGAAAAAACCAAAGATGGAGGCCTACCTGGAATCCAATGCTACGATCTGAAGAAGAGAGCGTTCTCGTTCCTCAGCCTCGGCAGATCACGATCCTCCACGATCTCCGCGGATGGACACCTGCACATGCAAGAAACAAACATATACAAGCATAAAATCCAGCATACGCAACTAAATATCAGTCAGAAAGGATACTACTCATATTAACATAATTGAAAACAGAGTGGAACCATAATCGTAATCATTCATTAAATAACAATCGAAGAAAGATTACAACCAATGTTCTGACGTCGTGTTCTCCTTCGGATGGGTCTCCAGTCGTTCACGTCTCGCAAAGCTCGCCAGGGAAAGGGAAAACCTCTCCTGAGTCTCTCGACAATAGTCTCCTTACTTGAGTCGGCCTTAAGGGAAGGAAGAGGGCTCTTACAGCACAAAGGCTCTTGGGAATTTTGGAGATTCAAAGCTTAGGCACTTCAAGACTTTCAGCCTTTCAGTTCCTTCATCAATGGATGAAGGCTATATTTATAGAGGAGAGGAGGAGGTTGGGATCCCTACAATAGTGGAAGGGAGGCCTTATCCCTTGGGAGGTTCCCCATAAGGTGGAAACAAGAGGTCAAAGGAGGAAGGCCATGGTTATTCAGTCGAAACCACTCTTGATGACTCATCCACGAAGTTGTTGTAATCGAAACTTCGCCTCTTTTTTTAAAAAAATTTCCAAAAGGAGTGAAGTGCAAGGCAACACAGGACAGAGCTGTTCAATTGTATCCCTCAAAGTTATTTCCCAATGCGCGGGTACATAACGGGCTACCAGCGCCAAGGCAAAAACATGTGTTTTTAGGGGTCTGCTCAGGAAATAATCAACAGAAGGAATGTTGTCCTCATGGAAAGGGATGCAATGATGGTATTTGCAAGGCATGACACTGCTCACAGGTCACATAATGGGTCCTCCATTGTGCGGGACGGGGAATGGTAGGGACGGTGACAAATTACTGTGTAACAGATGCCCCCTAAAGCATGAGGCCCGAGAGAGAGAGAGGGGTGAAATGCTTTACGAGAACGTGTCCAACTGAAAACTCCGCCGTCGGAAAACCTGCATGAAGAAATACAACTGATGTCTCAGATACATGATATATGTGGTATGGGCGCAGCCATCCATAACAGAGTGCACTATAATCCGGATCTAGGGTATGGGCGCAGCCATCCAGCAGGGATCAAAATAAATAGACTCAGGTATGGTCGCAGCCATCCAATCAGTGAGTCATGTACAAAATGATAATAATCCACAATCGTAGCCTGGATTACAACATACACAATCCAGGGTCTTGCGCTCCATCTCGACCCAAACAGAGTACAAGTTCGAGCATGCGAATATGTGAGCTGAAGTCGAACATGCAAGAACATCGTCTGATTACCAGCCAATGATGAAAGCCGTTAACAGACGCGATAGAAACCACCAATAATGACAATGGTCCTCAAGGTACTACAGGTACAATCTACGGCATGTGAATAAATGAGTTGACGTCGAACACCCGCATAATCACTCGATCGGAGGCCAATGATGAAAACCTCACGTCGAATGTGACGAACCTGCCATTGAGGCATGCAGGCTCCAAGGTACCATAAAGGAGTCTCTAGACCAACTTCTTGGATAATGAGCTGAAGTCGACAGGAAGTGACCTTGATCGAAGGTGGGCCATAATGTTTCCCACATCATCGACACGAGACAGAGGAACATGATGTTTTTGTTGTGAATCAGGATCGTATGAGAATCAGAGGAAGGTTGATATTTGCAGAGGCCAACTTCTCTTGAACATGTAAACGGCACGACAGCGGACTTGGCAGTATTTGACATCAACGGATCAGAGGTCATGGTGACGAGGCAGTGAGCAGATGAGAGGTCAAAAGGGATTATCCAAACCCACGGAGGCAAAGTGAAACAACGAGATGAGATGTCCCCAACCCGACACAAATGCAGACAAGTGCCATGTTCAAGAGCGACATACTGCCGACGACAATGATGCTGGTTCCATTTTCCCCACCATCTCGGTGAGTACCTCTTTATTTTTACACAAGCTTGAAGAGGATACCATATGCTTGTCATATAAGTCTGCCCTTCGGGCGAATCCATCCTAGTACATTTAACGAGCCCTAGGAAGGAGGAACTCGGAGAACGTCATTTCGACTGGATCCGATGTCATCAGGGTTTAACGAGTCTGACAAAGGGAGAACTCGACGTCTTTTCATGTTTAGAGAGTTTGAAAAGACAACAGAAAAGTAAACTCCACAGGTCCCTTTTCGTAAATAGTTCCTCAGATCCGAAAAGGTAGAAAACAATATCCGAGAAAACCTCCTAGTCGTGATAGGCTAGGGTATTCCTTTTTCGTAATCAATCTATCCTAGCCCGAAAAAGGGGTAAACGTATACTGGGTAGATGTCGATTCGTGTCCATTTTAACAAGATCGAAACGACAAGGGCCTCTGCAATCTTTTCACGTTTAGAGAGTCGGAAAAGAGCTGAAAGGTGACTCTTCCTGGAGGAATGAGTGGTATAAAGGGTAGCAACTGGTTCCGGTAATGGTGGAACTGCTCAAAACAAGTAAAGGTTAAGAAGCTGGCTAACAAGACCACTCATCGCAGCGGTTCCTCAGGAACGGGTAAAACAGCCAAGTGAAGGCATATGATCGGCCAAGCAGATAGTGACGATGGGGTGAGAAAACCAAGGTTCATCTGACAAAAGCAGGCTGATAAAATGGCAATCACAAGGGGTAAAATGGGCATGGTTTCATTTTTACACAAGCTTGAAATCAGAAAACTCTGCTTGAAGTTGGTTTCATTTTTACACAAGCTTGAAACAAAGATAAACTATGCTTGAAACCGGTTTCATTTTTATACAAGCTTGAAACGGAAACAAACTATGCTTGAAAAAAAGTAAGCATGCCCCCAGCATGGTGACTCAATTCGAGGTACATGCCCCCCAAGCTTCAGTCCATATGAAAGGCAGATGGAGTGAAGGTTCAAGTTACGAGATCTAAGAAAAGACTCGACTGGTATTTTACGAGAACTTATCAAAGACTCGAATTGAACAGGAACGTGTTTCATTATTTTAACGAGGTTGACACATTAAAAGAACTATCCTCAAAACACCTTGTTTCATGGTTTAAGGAGCTTGGCACAAGACAATGAACTCTGCTCCGACCGGCTTGTTTCATTTTTTAAGGAGCTTGACACAAGAAAACGAACTGTGCTCCGACGACCTTGTTTCATTTTTTAAGGAGCTTGACACAAGACAAGGAATTGTGCTCCGACGACCTTGTTCATAATGAACAAGAATTCATCACTTCCAAGAGTTCCACTTCCGATGGAAGGAAAACATCTTGGAAGTCAGGACCTAATGCCCCCAGCACCTGATGCACGATGGCATCATCACTGAGCACAGGCACAGGGTAGGTAGCCACATAGTTGACCTGCGGTGGGGCAGATACAACGGGTGGATAAAAACCAGGAGGGGATGATGGCAGTCCAGCTGCCATATCAGGACCAAAGAACGAAAGCTGATCAATGGTCACAATCCTTCCTTCATGCGGAAAACAGACCACACGAAAGAGGGAGGAGACAAGTGCTCCCATGGCATAGGTGTAATCACGCCCCAAGAGCAGATTGAAATACAAGGGGCCTGGAACAACCATCACGTCCATATGGATGGTTTTACCTCCGAAAGTAACAGGTAACCTTGGAAGGATCCCTAACGGTTGACTCGTTCTTCTGTTAAATGCCAACAGATTCTGCGTAACAGGTGCAAGCGGCGGCGAGCCGAAAGCTTGCCAAGTAGTTGAGGATAGAACACTAACAGATGCACCGTCGTCTATAATGGTGCTGGGTACGACCAGACCAAATTCCTGTACTGTGATCTCGAAAGGCACATAAGACGGAAGGCGGTATCCTGCAAATCGATTCCAATCGAAGGAAGCGACCAAACTACTCGGAGGGGCTACCATCAAACTGAGAAGGTCTTCCCCTGGTGTTACGGAAGAATAAGAAGCATCCTCCATGACCTCCATCTCAAAGGTGGGAGGAGTATCCTCTGGGACTTCCATCACGGGAGGCGGAGGAGCAAATTCTTGAGGTATGGGGACAGGAAAATCTTTCTCCAAGTCCGAGGAATCTGTAGAAACAAGAAGAACCTGAGGGATGTGAGGTCCACTCTCAACGGAAAAGACCTGGTGCACCGTAGAAGGGACCAGTTCAACCGATCCCACGACCAATGATTGGTCGCGGATGGATTCCTGAATTTGAATTTTCGGGGGAGCGGGATTGACCAAGGATGACTCTTGACCAATCGTAGGATCAACTAGCGGAGGACTCAAAGAAAGCTGTTTATAACCAGCTGGAAGGCATGGTGTAGAAACAGTTGAGTTGTCCAAAACTCGTTTGGCTTCATCCATATACGGACAAAGGTGAATGGCATGGTGCCCTTCACACAACTTACAGGGATTGGTAATCTTACCCTGCTTCTTAGGAGTTTTACCAACACTAGCTGAAGACGTGCCCCCAACCTGACTCCCGGAAGCCAAAGGCAACGGTGGACGACCGCTGGACCATTCTTCAAGCACCTTGGGAATTCCAGGGCAGTCTCGAAGAAGATGGTCTCCCGTGCACAACATGCAAGGGAACTTGAATTTCCGTGGAGGGTTGGAAGGTTTATCAAGAGGAGACAGAGCGCCAATGGGCGCGGGCCCCAATGTTAATTTCAATATCGGAGAGAGGCCTTAACTGCCTGCCAACGCCGACCCAAATCCATGTGTTTTTTATGGTCTGTTCCAGGAATAGTCAACAAAGAAAATGTTCTCCTCATGGAAAGGGATGCAATGACACTTTGACACTACATATAAGTCACAGAAATGGTCCTCCAATGTGTGAGATGGGAATTGAAGTGACGGTGACAAAATTTTGTGTAACAGGTGCCCCCTAAAGCATGAGGTCTGACAGAGAGGGAGGAGTGAAATGCTTTACGAGAACGCGTTCAAACCAAAAACCATCGTCGGAAGACCTACAAGTACAAATACAACTGATATCTCTAATACATGAACATGTGGCATGGGCGCAGCCATCCATAGTAGAGTACATATATAAACAAGATCCGAGGTATGGATGGAGCCATCCAGCAGTAAGGATCAATAAATAAACTCACGTATAGTCGCAGCCATCCAATCAGAAGAGTCATGCATATAGTCATGATAAACCAAATATCCCGCAGCCTGGATATTATCTCTAAAAACCCAGGGTCTTGCATTCCATATCGACCTGAACAAGTACAAATTCAAGCATGCGAATATGTGAGCTGAAGTCGAACATGCAAGAAAATCACCTGATTACCAGCCAATGATGAAAGATGTTAACAGGCACGAGAGAAACCACCAATAATGATAATGATGTTGAAAATGCAACAAGATGATGGTGCTTAGTGAAATGAAGTTGCCTTCACTAAGTGGGCCCGCAGGCTATTTTTGGCGCAATGTCTATTTTTAGACATATGGAACATGGTCTATGAGTTGCAGGATGCTATTTATGGATGATTGGTCGAGTTGGTAAAAATAGATGGACCTCTATTTTTAGACATTGGGCGGTTTCTATTTTTAGACTTCCGGGCTAAAAATAGAACAGTCAAATATTATTAACCCTTAATAATATTTAGACTATAAACATTATCTTATCCTTGAGCACTTCAGCTTTGATGCTTTATAAAATGTTTTAAATTATTTTAAGGAAATATGCTTTTCCTATGGGTTAACTGAGCTAATGCATGGTTGACTTCAGTTAGGACTTCAGTGGCAGAAGTTTGGTGGAGTTGATGAGACAGCTGGTGGAGTTGTGTTCGGTTTAACTTAGTTGAACTAGTTGAGATTAGTTTAACTAGCTAATCAACTAGTAATGAGTGGAGTGAATTAAATATTATTTAATTCACTAATTATTAACTCATTATTCAACTCAAGAACACATCAGTTCACTACAGTGCATGGACAATTCAATGGAGACCAGTGAAAGAGGTAGATGAAAGGGTTAGTCACTATCAGCTAGACTATCGGGTCAGAAGAGATTTGCACACAAGGCTGAGTTAGATGACTAATGAGGATTGCGTGTTGGAAAAGTCAGTGGGATTCGAACTTGGATCTCATCATTAATCAACTTGATCATGTTGGAAGAGAGGTGCAGACTAAGTGATTTGAACTCAGACTTGCCCACTTTCTATACTAGTGTTGAGGAGGTAATCCCCTCTGCGGACAGAGACGATCCCTACTAGCCCAGCAAGGGTCTAGCAACAATCAAACAATGTTACGACGCAAGTTCCTAGTTACGAATGAAAAGAATAAAGATGGAAGCCTACCTGGAATCCAATGCTATGATCTGAAGAAGAGAGCGTCCCCGTTCCTCAACCTCGGCAGATCACAATCCCTCCACGATCTCCGCAGATGAACACTTGCACATGCAAGAAACGAACAGATACAAGCATAAAATCCGGCATACGTAACTAAATATCAGTCAGAAAGGATATTACTCATATTGACATGATGGAAAACAGAGTGGAACCATAATCGTAATCATCTATTAAATAACAAACGAAGAGAGATTACAACCAAGTTCTGACGTCGTGGTCCCCTTCGGATGGGTCTCCAGTCGTTTCTCATGTCTCGGCAGCTCGCCGTGGTGCGAACCTCTTCTAGAGTCTCTCGACGATAGTCTCCTTACTTGAGTCGGCCTTAAGGGAAGAAAGAGAGCTCTTATGGCACAAAGGCTCTTGGGATTTTGGAGATTCAAAGCTTAGGCACTTCAAGACTTTCAGCCCTTCAGCCGCTTCATCAATGGATGAAGGCTATATTTATAGAGGAGAGGAGGAGGTTGGGATCCCTACAATAGTGGAAGGGAGGCCTTATCCCTTGGGAGGTTCCCCATAAGGTGGAAAAAAGAGGCCAAAGGAGGAAGGCCGTGGTTATTCAGGCGAAACCACTCCTGATGACTCATCCACGAAGTTGTTGTAATCGAAACTTCGCTTCTTTTAAAACTTTCCAAAAGTATATGGTGCGGGTGCAACACTAGACAAAGAGCGCCAATTGGCGCGGGCTCGGTGTTAATTTTCCTCATTGGCGCGAGGACATAATGGGCTACCAGCGCCAAGGAAAAACAGGTGTTTTTAGGGGTCTGCTCAGGAAATGATCAACAAAAGGAATGTTGTCCTCATGAAAAGGGATGCAATGATGGTATTTGCAAGGCATGACATTGCTTATTGGTCACAGAAACAACCCTCCAATGGGCGAGATGGGGATTGCAGGGACGGTGACAAATTATCAGAATGCCCCTAAAGCATGAGGCCCGAGAGAGAGAGAGGGGTGAAATGCTTTACGAGAACGTGTCCAACTAAAAAAACTCCGCCGTCGAAAACCCGCATGAAGAAATACAACCGATGTCGAAGTACAACCGATGTCTTAGATACATGAGATGATATGTGTATGTATGCACATGCAATTCATAATACAGAAGATTATAATCCGGATCTAGGGTATGGGCGCAGCCATCCAGCAATGATCAAATAAATAGACTCAGGTATGGTCGCAGCCATCCAATCAGTGAGTCATGTACATAATGATAATAATCCACAATCGCAGCCTGGATTACAACAGACACAATCCAGGGTCTTGCGCTCCATCTCGACCCAAACAGAGTACAAGTTCAAGCATGCGAATATGTGAGCTGAAGTCGAACATGCAAGAACATCGTCTGATTACCAGCCAATGATGAAAGCTGTTAACAGACGCGAGAGAAACCACCAATAATGACAATGGTCCTCAAGGTACTACATGTACAATCTACGGCGTGCGAATAAATGAGTTGACGTCGAACACCTGCAGAATCACTCGATCGGAGGTCAATGATGTAAACCTCACGTCGAATGCGACGAACCTGCCATTGAGGCATGCAGGCTCCAAGGTACCATAAGGAGTCTCTAGACCAACTTCCCGGATAATGAGTTGATGTCGACAGGAAGTGACCTTGATCGAAGGTGGGCCATAACGATTCC
The DNA here is from genome assembly GCA_034641835.2 of Pinus albicaulis. Taxonomy (NCBI): domain Eukaryota; kingdom Viridiplantae; phylum Streptophyta; class Pinopsida; order Pinales; family Pinaceae; genus Pinus; species Pinus albicaulis. Next base: position 57,867,591 of record CM076569.1, on the reverse strand, counting down.
CACATCATCGACACGAGACAGAGGAACATGATGTTTTGTTGTGAATCAGGATCATATGAGAAACAGAGGAAGGTTGATATTTGCAGAGGCCAACTTCTCTTGAACACATGAACGGCACGACAATGGACTTGGCAGTATTTGACATCAACGGATCGAAGGTCATGGCGACGAGGCAGTGAACAGATGAGAGGTCAAAAGAGATTACCCAAACCCATGGAAGCAAAGTGAAGCAGCGAGATGAGATGTCCCCAACCCGACACGAATGCAGACAAGTGCCATGTTCAAGAGCGACATACTGCCGACGACAACGACGATGGTTCCATTTTCCCCACCATCTTGGTGAGTACCTCTTTATTTTTACACAAGCTTGAAGAGGATACCATATGCTTGTCATATAAGTCCGCCCTTCGGGCGAATCCATCCTAGTACATTTAACGAGCCCTAGGAAGGAGCGACTCGAATAACGTCATTTCGACTGAATCCAATGTCATCAGGGTTTAACGAGTCTGACAAAGGGAGAACTCGGCATCTTTTCATGTTTAGAGAGTTTGAAAAGGCAGCAGAAAAGTAAACTCCACAGATCCCTTTTCGTAAATAGTTCCTCATATCCAAAAAGGTAGAAAACAATATCCGAGAAAACCTCCTAGTCGCGATAGGCTAGGGTATTCCTTTTTCGTAATCAATATATCCCAGCCCGAAAAAGGGGTAAACGTATACTGGGTAGATGTCGATTCGTGTCCATTTTAACGAGATCGAAACGACAAGGGCCTCGGCAATATTTTCATATTTAGAGAGTCAGAAAAGAGCTGAAAGGTGACTCTTCCTGGAGGAATGAGTGGTATAAAGGGTAGCAACTGGTTCCGGTAATGGTGGAACTGCTCAAAACAAGTAAAGGTTAAGAAGCTGGCTAACAAGACCACTCATCGCAGCGGTTCCTCAGGAACGGGTAAAACAACCAAGTGAAGGCATATGATCGGCCAAGCAGATAGTGACGATGGGGTGAGAAAACCAAGGTTCATCTGACAAAAACAGGCTGATAAAATGGAAATCACAAGGGGTAAAATGGGCATGGTTTCATTTTTACACAAGCTTGAAATCAGAAAACTCTGCTTGAAGTTGGTTTCATTTTTACACAAGCTTGAAACAAAGATAAACTATGCTTGAAACCGGTTTCATTTTTATACAAGCTTGAAACGGAAACAAACTATGCTTGAAAAAGTTAAGCATGCCCCCAGCATGGTGTCTCAATTCGAGGTACATGCCCCCCAAGCTTCAATCCATATGAAAGGCAGATGGAGTGAAGGTTCAAATTACGAGATCAGAAGACTCGACTGGTATTTTACGAGAACTTATCAAAGACTCGAATTGAACAGGAACGTGTTTCATTATTTTAACGAGGTTGACACATTAAAATAACTATCCTCAAAACACCTTGTTTCATGGTTTAAGGAGCTTGGCACAAGACAATGAACTCTGCTCCGACCGGCTTGTTTCATTTTTTAAGGAGCTTGATACAAGAAAACAAACTGTGCTCCGACGACCTTGTTTCATTTTTTAAGGAGCTTGACACAAGACAAGGAATTGTGCTCCGACAACCTTGTTCATAATGAACAAGAATTCATCACTTCCAAGAGTTCCACTCCCGATGGAAGGAAAACATCTTGGAAGTCAGGACCTAATGCCCCCAGCACCTGATGCACGATGGCATCATCACTGAGCACAGGCATAGGGTAGGTAGCCACATAGTTGACCTGTGGTGGGGCAGATACAACGGGTGGATAAAAACCAGGAGGGGATGATGGCAGTCCAGCTGCCATATCAGGACCAAAGAACGAAAGCTGATCAATGGTCACAATCCTTCCTTCATGCGGAAAACAGACCACACGAAAGAGGGAGGAGACAAGTGCTCCCATGGCATAGGTGTAATCATGCCCCAAGAGCAGATTGAAATACAAGGGGCCTGGAACAACCATCACGTCCATATGGACGGTTTTACCTCCCAAAGTAACAGGTAACCTTGGAAGGATCCCTAACGGTTGACTCGTTCTTCTGTTAAATGCCAACAGATTCTGCGTAACAGGTGCAAGCGGCGGCGAGCCAAAAGCTTGCCAAGTAGTTGAGGATAGAACACTAACAGATGCACCTTCTTCTATAATGGTGCTGGGTACGACCAGACCAAATGCATGTACTGTGATCTCGAAAGGCACATAAGACGGAAGGCGGTATCCTGCAAATCGATTCCAATCGAAGGAAGCGACCAAACTACTCGGAGGGGCTACCATCGAACTGAGAAGGTCTTCCCCTGGTGTTACGGAAGAAGAAGAAGCATCCTCCATGACCTCCATCTCGAAGGTGGGAGGAGTATCCTCTGGGACTTCCATCACGGGAGGCGGAGGAGCAACTTCTTGAGGTATGGGGACAGGAGAATCTTTCTCCAAGTCCGAGGAATCTGTAGAAACAACAAGAACCTGAGGGATGTGAGGTCCAATCTCAACGGAAAAGACCTGGTGCACCGTAGAAGGGACCAGTTCAACCGATCCCACGACCAATGATTGGTCGGGGATGGATTCCTGAATTTGAATTTCCGGGGGAGCGGGATTGACCAAGGATGACTCTTGACCAATCGTAGGATCAACTAGCGGAGGACTCAAAGAAATTTGTTTATAACCAGCTGGAAGGCATGGTGTAGAAACAATTGAGTTGTCCAAAACTCGTTTGGCTTCATCCATATACGGGCAAAGGTGAATGGCATGGTGCCCTTCACACAACTTACAGGGATTGGTAATCTTACCCTGCTTCTTAGGAGTTTTACCAACACTAGCTGAAGACATGCCCCCAACCTGACTCCCGGAAGCCAAAGGCAACGGTGGACGACTGCTGGACCATTCGTCAAGCACCTTGGGAATTCCAGGGCAGTCTCGAAGAAGATGGTCTCCCGTGCACAACATGCAAGGGAACTTGAATTTTCGTGGAGGGTTGGAAGGTTTATCAAGAGGAGAATTCTTAAGCGCAATAGCCGTAGAGCTAACCTCTCCTTTATCGGAATTCTTCTTCTTCTTCTTCTTCTTCTTCTTCTTAGCCGCCCGGTTACTCGAATCCAGACTTTCACCAGGCGAAGTAGAAGATGAGGACGCAGAAACAAGTGAAGAAGGGGAGAGGTCGACCTTGGAATCAACATGATGTTGTTCAGGCGGAGGAACTGATTGACCAGTAGCCAGGACATTGGGACCACGGAGGTTGAAAACAACCAACGAGCAGCAGAACAACCCGGGAATTTCAAACGTTGCCCATATAAGAGAAGCCAACATTTCCAAAAGGAATAGGACCAGGATTCCCATCGGAGGGGATTCCTTGGTTGGTGAACTCTGGGAAAGTTTCCATCAGAAACGATCCAAAACAACACCCTAAGGAAACTAACTTTAACCGGGAATATTTCGTAGGCAGTTAATTTTTAAAACATTGAAACAAAACTCTACCATTTCATCTTTTAAGAGTCGAGAAACAGGAAAAAGGTGACTCTATCACTTTCAGATTGGAAACAAGCGTGAAAGGACAAGCGCTTGATGACCTTTTCAAATTTAAAGAGTCAGAAAATATCGAAATGACTACTCAGGAATACTAGGCAAAAGGGTATACCAAATAACCGTGAACTACAATATACACCTTGGTTTTAATAATGAAAAAGAAATCAACCAAGGACTTTCCGTACATGCAGGAAATCTCCCCGAATGTTGTGTTCAGTGTATCATGGGTATAGGGCGGCAGACTCGGCTTCCTATGGATAAAGGATTGAAACCTAGTGGGGTCTCCCTTTATATACGCGATGGTACGGGGAGCACAAGTCCGTACTAGCGCTGTCTAAAGCCAAAAGGCGAACGACAGCTGCTAGGTTTAACGACGCCGGAACACGTCTCTAGCCTAGACCTCTAAATATTTCGTTAATGTTTCAATGCTTCCTTAGGTAAATTGAGTAAATTTTAAAGTTGATCTTCAATTATGTTTCGGTTTCAAGGCCCTACCGTATGTCATATGACAATCTCCTATATGCAGCTACATGAGAAAATAAAACTTTTCAATTCGATGAATACTATCTAGTTAAGGGAAGAGCTTCAAATAATGATGCAACAAACAGCAAAACTGAAAAAGAAACTTTTCCAAACTAGATGACTTTCACTATCCAAAATTATTCTAAAACATTCAACGAAGCGAATTATGCAATGTAATCTATGCAAAATTCTTTTTCCGAAAACTATGCAATTGTAATCTATGCACAATTTCCTTTTTCTTTTCAAATAATAAGAATGCACTTAATGCATTTTTCGATGAAATGAGAATCTACTTAATGCATGCTTTCAATGAAAGAGAATGCACTCAAAGCGATTTTTAGTTTTCAATCATTAAACAATGTGATCTAAGTTCAATGATAAATCTCAAAATACTTTTCAATGCAATGTGATCTAATGCATTTTAACAAAAAGAACACTTTGAGACGAAAACTTAATAAATGCAAATCTTCTTAATGAAGGATGAATGCAAAAGAGATGTAAACAAACACTAAGAATGCAATCGTTGTTTCAAACACTTTGTCACGAAATCCCTCAAAAGGCGACAAAACACAAAGAGGACTTCCAAAGAATGAGATCAAAACAAGGCATTCATTCCCTTTTACATCAAGTAATCATGGAAAGAAGACATTCCAAACAATGAGCAATGTAATCTATGCTCATATAGAGGAAAGGCCAGAAGGGAAAGACACACTGGTGAAGGATTTAGGGAAAAAATCTCAAATTTCACACATCCTGAAATTGGCCCGACTTGTACATTGACAACTAGCGCCAACTGGCGCGACTTGTACATTGACAACTAGCGCCAATGGCCAATTGGCGCGGGTTGCTAACTGACAACAAGCGCCAACGCCTGAAAATGAAAAAACAAAGAATTTCTCCCAACCAAGACTAGACTCACCACTTCAAGCAAAATCTAAAACAAACCCAGAAGCCAAATACTGACCAAAAGAAACTTCCGAACAAGGGTAACCCTACCACCTACAGGAAATGGCGTGACTGTTTGGCTGTAATCTGCGCCAGACAGGGGATGGCGCGAGTGATAAACTGGCAACTTGCGCCAATTGGCGCGACTGTCAGGGCTAAACTCGCGCCAATCAAGCTAACTATGAAAAGGTGAAAATTCGGAAAGGCAGAGGTCAGATCTGATCCTCTGGGGCTGAACCAAAAGCCAAACATAAAAGAGCCAACCCAAAAAACCAATCAAGCAAGGAGAATCAAGAAACAATCAAAACGAGACAATCAAAGCGAGACAATGAAATCTAGACGATCCCCATTATGGTCGCCAAATTGTTGAGGAGGTAAATCCCCTCTATGGACAAAGGCGATCCCTACTAGCCCAGCACGGGTCTAGCAACAATAAAAAATGTTACGACGCAAATTCCTAGTTACGAATGAAAAGACTAAAGATAGAAGCCTACCTGGATTCCAATGCTACGATCTAAAGAAGAGAGCGTTCCCGTTCCTCAGCCTCAGCAGATCACGATCCTCCACGATCTCCGCGGATGGACACCTGCACATGCAAGAAACAAACATATACAAGCATAAAATCTGGCATACGTAACTCAATATCGGTCAGAAAAGGACATTACTCATAACATCATTAATGATGGAACCATAATAAATCATTCATTAAATATGATCGAAAGAAAGATTACAACCGATGTTCTGACGTCGTGTTCCCCTTCGGATGGGTCTCCAGTCGTTCACGTCTCGCAAAGCTCGCCAGGGAAAGGGCAAACCTCTCCTGAGTCTCTCGACAATAGTCTCCTTACTTGAGTCAGCCTTAAGGAAAGAAAGAGGGCTCTTACAGCGCAAAGGCTCTTGGGAATTTGGAGATTCAAAGCTTAGGCACTTCAAGACTTTGACCTTCGACCCTTCATCGATGGATGAAGAGAGCTATGTTATAGAGGAGAGGAGGTTGGGATCCCCACAATATTGGAAGGGAGGCCTTATCCCTTGGGATGTTTCCCCAAAAGGTGGAAACAAGAGGCCAAAGGAGGAAGGCTGTGGTTATTCAGTCGAACTACTCCCTATGACTCATCCACGAAGTTGTTGTGATCGAAACTTCGCCTCTATTTTTAAAAAACTTTTCAAAGCGAATGGCGGGTGCTGGCTTAACGCTTCCGAGACCAGGCGCCCGGTGGCGCGGGCTAAGTGTTAATTTTCCCCCATTGGCGCGGGTACATAACGGGCTACCAGCGCCAAGGCAAAAACAGGTGTTTTTAGGGGTCTGCTCAGGAAATGATCAACATAAGAAATGTTTTCATCATGGAAAGGGATGCAATGATGGTATTTGCAAGGCATGAAACTGTTCACAGGTCACAAAATGGGTCCTCCATTGTGCGGGACGGGGAATGGTAGGGACGGTAACAAATTACTGTGTAACAACTAGTTTGTGTGTAACTTTTTGGAGATAGTGCTGAGAGATGTGAGAGCTTTGTGCTATGTATTGTTACATGTTCTCTATCATTATAATATACGGATAGTTGGGGGTTTTCAGTTGTAAGCTTTCCCCATTACATACTGTGTTCTATGTGTGCTTGATTATGTTTTAATGTGCGCATGCGACTGCTTCTATTTCCGCATATTGATGATCAATTGTAGAAGAGGTTATGTATTATGCATGAAGCTTAAATAGTGTGTAATCGGGATAATCTCAGTGAATAATTCAGCTATTATTCAAATTTCTACATGGTATCAGAGCGAAATTGATCATCGGATCTATTACAATGATTACAATTTATTTCGGTAGACAGAGTCTGTAAGCGGGCCAGGTAGCCTCTGGATCCATCCTTTCTCTGAAAGGTGATATATCCAGTAAATGCCCCTACAGTCGATCTCTGTGCTAGAAATACTTTGTTCTCACAGATCGGAAGCGGTTGAGTTTTGAGTTGGTGGAATTCGAATTTGCAGCAGAATTTGGAATTCGAATTTGCAGCAGTTTTCTTGGTGTCGAAGTCAAAATGTCTTTCAACGGATTGCGACTGGAGTATGCCCTTGAGGGAAGCTCGAATTATGTTGCATGGAAGGACAGAATGGAGGCGGTATTAGATGATAACGGGCTGAAGGAGTTCATAGAGGCTGAGGTCCCAAAGCCTACTGATGCTGCTCAAGTTGAGGCTTGGCAAAAGAAGATGGAAAAATGTCGAAGGATTCTGTTGGAGGGCGTGAGGGATCACATTGTATCCAGCATGCATGGAAAATCTTCTCCATACTTGATGTGGAAAGCGTTGACAGATTTATTCCAAAGAAAGAGCGACCAGAGGATGTTGGCGCTCAAGGATAAACTCAGACACATAAAGATGGAGAAAGGTGACAGTATGCCCAAGTACCTCACGAAGTTCATCCAATGCAGGGATGAGCTGGGAAGTGTGGGGGTGACTATTGATGATGAGGAATTGGTGAGCTTGGCTCTCCTTGGTCTTCCGAAGAGTTGGCATGCCTATTAGGATTTTGTCAATGGTCGGGAGAAATTGCCAGGATGGGAGCGACTTTGGTCGGATCTTGTGCAAGAGGAGATAAGGCGGAATACCAGGGACGAATCTTCATCAAAGGCATCTGATGAAGAAAATTGCGCTTTGGCTGCCAAAGCAAAGAAGGGGAAGAGCAAGAAATATTCTCATTCCGGTGCGAAAGGAAAGAAGCAGGACATGTCCAAGGTGAAGTGTTTTCACTGTCACCAGCACGGACATTATGCCACAAATTGTCCGTAGAAGAAGAAAAATAAGCATGCTGCTGGATCTGCAGCAGGAGAGGCCTTAGCCTCGCAGTTTGAGTTGGATTTTTCGCTGATCGCATGCTTGGTTTCAAGTGTGATGGGATCAGTATGGTTCTTGGATAGTGGTGCATATTTTCACATGACTGGAGATCGAGATCTGTTTTCAGATCTGGATGAGAAAGATCTTGGAGTGCACATCGAGATGGGCGATGATGGTAGATATAGAGCGACCGGTATCGGTACCATTTCCTTTGAGAGGGAGTCTAGTAAACCCTTTGTATTGAAGGAAGTGATGCATGTTCCAGGATTGAAGAAGAATCTGATCTCTGTGGCGATGTTAGAAGACAAAGGCACGTGTTAATGAAGGAAGAGCCTTCTGTGCGGTAAGACAAGCTGGAAGAGAGCTTGGGAAGACAGGGTTCGGAGTCAAGAGCTGTCATGAGTTCAGTAGATGTTTGCCGCGACAGCGGCAGGCAAGGCAGAAGGAGTGGTGAGCCGGGATGATGGCGATTTGTGGCACTGGAGATTGGGCCACCTTCACCATGAAGCTTTGAAGATACTGCAACAGATTTCTATTGGGCTTCCTAAGGGTACTCTTGCGCAGTCAGATCAGTGCAAGGGATGTACCTTGGGAAAATTTGTGAAAACCACCTTTCATGAGAAGGATAGTCACGCCACGATGATCCTTGAGAGAATTCACACAGACGTGTGTGGACCTTTCTCAGTAGCTTCGACAGCAAATCACAGGTACTATGTGATATTTGTTGATGATTTTTCTCGTAAGTGCTGGATCTTCTTCATGCAGAAGAAGAGCGAGACATACTCAAAATTCTGTGAGTTCAAGGCACTGGTTGAGAAAGAATCGGGGAAGCAGGTGAAGGCTCTTAGAGACAGGCTCGCAGTGGTGAACTGTCTCTGTGAATTCAAGGACTTTCTGGCCTGAAGGAATTTGGGAAGAACTCATATCACCTCATAACCCACAGCAGAACGGGGTTGCTGAGCGGAAGAACAGAATGATCGTGGGTGCTGCACGGGCGATGTTGCATGATCAGGGCCTACCCATTCACTTGTGGGCGGAGACATGCAATACTGCAGTATATGTGCAGAACCGTTGTCCTCACAGGATACTTGGCATGAGTACACCCGAGGAGGCGTTTTCTGGTAAGAGGCTTGATATTTCCCATTTGAGGATTTTTGGTTCACCTGTTTACATTCATGTGACGAAGGATGCCAGGAAGAAGCTGGAGCCGACTGCAGAGGTTGGGATATTTGTGGGGTACACTGATACGCCCCACAACTATCATGTGTATTTTCCAGACAGTCGCAAGACTGTTGTGCGACGGGATATCAAATTTCAGGAGGAGAAAGCCATGAAGTGTTTGCTTGAGAGGGAGCCACACTTGCATGCAGATGAGGAGCTATTAGTTCCTAAGGATGAGATTTCGGATGTGGATCAGCCACAAGAGGAAGTTCATGGAGTGGAAGAGACCACTCATGCAGCGCCAACCATCAGAGGGCGCAAGCGCACTACAGAAGCTGAGTGACTGGCTCAAGATGCAGAGAAGATTGTAGGACCACCTACAGCACAGTGCAGACAGAGACAGTCACCGGATCGATACATTGGATAATGGCTCTTGTGAGAAAATGTGTCGTGACAGAGCCATCCTCTTTGGAGGAAGCTGTGGAGGACCCCGCATGGGTAGATGCCATGGTGGAAGAGTATGATTCGATTGTCAGAAACAGTGCATGGGAGATTGTCCCAAGGCCGGAGGGGAAATCAGTGGTGGGTTCTAGATGGATCTACAAAGTGAAGCAGGTGGCTGACGGGAGTGTGGAGAAGTACAAGGCAAGATTTCTTGCCCGAGGCTTCTCACAGATAGAGGGGATCGATTATGAGGAGACCTTTGCACCTGTCGCAAGGTATTCTTCCATATGGACGATCCTAGCTCTCTCAGCGCAGATGGGGTGGCACATCCATCAGATGGATGTGAAGACTGCGTTCCTCAACGGAGTCATTGAGGAGGAGGTGTACATAGAGCAGCTCGAAGGTTTCGAGATCTTCAGCAGTGAGTCGCATGTGTGTAGACTCAAGAGAGCACTGTATGGGTTGAAGCAAGCACCTCGTGCTTGGTACACACAGATAGACAGTTATTTCACCGGACTTGGATTCTCCAAGAGTGAGGCGGATCCTAACCTATACCAGATTGTGGTGGAGGGGAAGTTGCTGATCATTGTACTATATGTAGATGATCTGATTTTGACGGGTGATGAGCTGTTGATACTTTCATGCAAGGAGGATCTTGCTAGAGAGTTTGAGATGAAGGACTTGGGCCTCCTTCATTATTTCCTGGGATTGGAAATTTGGCAGCGCAGTGATGGACTGTTTGTTTCTAAGGGTACGTATGCTCAGGAGATACTGGAGAAGTTCAACATGCATGGCTGCAAGCCTGTTGATACTCCTCTTCTTAGAGGTTGGAGGAAGGAGGATGCTACTTCAGCGGAGGTAGTGGATGCCACTGTTTATCGACAGTTGGTGGGGTCGGTTATGTATCTGGTAAATACACGACCCGATATATGCTATGCTGTTAACCAGCTTTCACAAGCTATGGTTAAGCCTACCAAGCTCTTCTGGAAGGCAGGCAAGCATGTATTGCGTTATCTTAGAGGCACATCAGGATATGGAATGTGGTACAGACAAGAGGATGAGGTGAAGCTATGTGGCTTCACGGATGCAGATTGGGCAGGGAGCCCAACGGACAGAAAGAGCACATATGGAGGGATCTTCAGTATCAGGTCGACAACAGTTTCTTGGTACAGCAGGAAGAAGAGATCCGTGGCACTCAGTTCAGCAGATTCTGAGTATATGGCAGCAAGCTTGGCTGCATGCGAGGCCATATGGATGAGGAAGATCCTGGTCGGGTTGTTCGGGTCATACTTGGAGCCTACTGTGATTTATTGTGATAACCAGAGTTGCATTAAAATCTGTTAATCAATATTTCATGAGTAGATCCAAACACATGGCATCGGGTACCATCATATCGGAGATTGTGTGCGACGATCATGTTACTTTCATATATTCGGAGGATCGGGATGCGATATCTTGATGAAGGCGCGCTCACCGGTAAATTCAAATACCAACAGAGCGAGGATAGGGGTTGCAGATAATCCATATCTTGTTAAGAGGGAGTGTTGAGAATGCAACAAGATGACAAGCTTAGTGAAAAGAAGTCACCTTCACTAAGTGGGCCCGCAGGCTATTTTTGGCGCAAAGTCTATTTTAGACTATGTCTATTTTTAGACATATGGATCATGGTCTATGAGTTACGGGATGCTATTTATGGATGATTGGTCGAGTTGGTAAAAATAGATGGACCTCTATTTTTAGACATTGGGTGGTTTCTATTTTTAGGCTGATAGGGCTAAAAATGAAAATAAAATATTATTAACCACTTAATAATATTTAGACTATAAACATTATCTTATCTCTTGGAGGCACTTCGGTTTGATGCTTGGATGTGGCACATGCAGATGACAGAAGGAAATACGCTTTTCCTAAGGGTTAGTTGAGCTATTTCATGGTTGACTTCAGTTAGAACTCAAGTGGCAGAGTTTGGTGGAGTTGATGAGACGGTTGGTGGAGTTGTGTTCGGTTTAACTTAGTTGAACTAGTTGTATTTAGTCTAACTGACAAATACACTAGTGATGAGTGGTGTGAATTAATTATTAATTAATTCACTAATTATTAACTCATAAATCAACTAAAGAACACATCAGTTAACTGCAATGCATGGACAGTTCAGTGGAGACCAATGTTAGAGGTGGGTGAAAGGGTGATTCTACTACCAGTTGTGACTATTGGTTGTGCATGAGATTTGCACACACATTGATGGAGATTTCCAATGAGGATTTCGTAGTTGGAGCTAGTGGGATTCAAACTTGGATCTCATCATTAATCAACTTGGATTACGCAGTAGAGGCAGGCAGACTTGTGGAGGAGATTTGAACCTGTGACTTGTTCACTTTCTATACTAGTTTGTATTAGCGACTTTTGGAGATAGTGCTGAGAGCTTGTGAGGAGTTTGTGCTATGTATTGTTACATGTTCTCTATCATTATAATATACAGATAGTTGGGGGTTTTCATTTGTAAGCTTTCCCCATTACATACTGTGTTATATGTGTGCTTGATTATGTTTTAATGTGCGCATGCGACTGCTTCTATTTCCACAAATTGATGATCAATTGTAGAAGAGGTTATGTATTATGCATGAAGCTTAAATAGCGTGTAATCAGGATAATCTCGGTGAATAATTCAGCTATTATTCAAATTTCTACAAATGACTCTCAAGGTACAACAAGTAAATATACAGAATGTGAGCCATGATCTAGCATCGAACACTTGCATAATCACTCGATAGAACGCCAATGATGTGGACTTGTTGTCCAATGCGAAGAACTTGCCATTAAGGCATGCAAGCTCCAAGGTACCAGAAGGGAGTCTTTGGATCAGCTTTCTGGATAATGAGTTGAAGTCGATAGGAAGTAACCTGGTCAAAGGAGGGCCATAATGTTTCCCACATCATCGACACAAGATAGAGAACGTGATGATAGTGAATCAAGACCAAAAAAGAGGATTAGAGGGAGGTTGAAAACTGCAAACGGAAACTTCTCTTGAACATATCAGTGACACGATTCCAGATTTGGCAGTATTTGACATCAAGGGATTTGAGGTCATGGTGACATGGCAAAGAGAATATGAGAGGTCAAAAGATATTACCCAAACCCATGGAGGAAAAAAATGACGAAGTGAGATTTCCCCAACCTGACACGAATGCAGATGAGTGACATGTTCAAGAGCGACATACTGCCGACACAACTGAGAACTGGTTCCATTTTCCCCCACCATTGCTGGCGAGTACCCCAATTATTTTTGGAAAACAAGCTTGAAGGGGATAACATATGCTTGCCATGTAAGTTTGTCCTTCAGAGAAATCTATCCTAGTACATTTTACGAGCCCTAGTAAGGAGGAACTCGGTGACGTCATGGTGACAGTTTCTGATGTCATTTAGGTTTTAATGAGTCTAAAAAAGAAAAAACTCGGCATATTTTCATGTTTAGAGAGTTTGAAAAGAATCAGAAAATAAAACTCCAGCAGGTCCCTTTTCATAGGTAGTCTCACAGATCCGAAATGGTAGAAAATTATGTCTGAGAGAGCCTCTTAGTCGCGATAGGCTAAGGTATTCCTTTTTCATAAATAATCTATCCCAACCCAAAAAAAGGGTAAATGTATACTGGGTAGATATCATTTCACAGCCATTTAACGAGTTCAAAACGACAAGAGTCTCGACAATCTTTTCAATTTTCGAGAGTCAGAAAAGAGCTGAAAGATGACTCCAAGAATGAATTTTTCGTGTTTTTACTGAGTCCGAAAAAGTGTAAAATACAACTCGTTACTTCATCGTCGTCACGTTGAGGACCTGTTGCTGCACAAGAGATGCATGTAAAACCCATTTTCTGAAGCACAATAATCCAAAAATGTGCTTTAAAACCTAATTAGGGTTCTGAAAAGCTATAAAATCCAAAAATGATAAAAAATAAATTACTTTTCACTTTTACCTCTTGTGATCAATTTTTTACCCTTTTTAACTGTGATTTTGTGGATCTGACAATGGGCAATCCAGAAAGCCAATCGTGAATCCGTCTGTTCCAGGTAAGAACTCACACCTTTCCCTGAATTTTGATAGTATTTTCATTTCTTGCAACCCATTTTTATGGATCTATGGGGGGGATTTTATAAAATCTAGGGCTTGGCGGTTGGCGCGGATATCAGGCATGGAGTCGCACCGACCGCCCAAAAAATTGAACTAGGGCGCGCCAATTGGCACGACTATTTTTAAAACAATCAGGCCGACTGCGGTGACTATTTAAGCTTGAATATGCAAGCAATGAACTCAATTTAGCTGTTTCAAAATCATTTTATTTGGCTAATGATCACCCTATGGATGTTTTTGCAGGTGTGAAAGGACAAAAAGGTGATTGAGTGGAAAGAACGAGAACATAGCGAAGAATATGAACTCGCCATGGAAAATGAAAGGTGCATGGAAGTTCTAAGGGATTGTGGGCTCAAGAAATTCTTTATGGCACCATGTCTCAGAGCTCAACCAGAGTTATTGCAGTACTTGATCAGTGTCTGGGAAATTGATCAGAAAATATTCATTATTTGTGCTCAGGAACTTGAGATTGAAGTCTCAGATATTTACTTTATAACCGGATTGTCGCGGAGGGGGGCAGTACCAATCTTGATCGGTACTCGGCCCACCATGGAAAGTATGAGTATGGTTATCGACAGGGTGTGCCGAGGAGCACAGAAAGGATCCAAAAGCGGGAAGGTGGATATGCAAACCATTCCCGATCTGGCACTTAGAGTAGTGCTACACACCATCACACAAGCTATAGGAGTTCAGGCTCCTCACGAGGCCAAAAAAACACAATTACTTCTTGCAGTGGATTGCATGGAAACGACACTCTACAACTGGGCAGAGGCAGTAACCATCAACATAAAACACGAGTTGAAAAAATGTAAGAATGGGAAACTGAAGCAGTTCGGCTACAGGTCCATATTGGTACCTTTCATCTTGGAATGGTTACCAATTTTCCAACGCCAGGAGGTGATAGTTATGACACCACCAGCCTAGGAAGCCATGGATGGTACATTGGGAAGAATTAATGCCAAGGTTAGGGGGTGGTCAACAGATGTCCTGGATACCGGAATTCTTCGAGTGGCTCCACCGACAGATGATTTTCATGGAGGATTGGCCCTAATCTGGCACCGATTTTACTGGTGATCCAGATCTTCCACTTCCAGAGGGAGAAGACTGGGATGAAGCATTGGTTAAGACTCATTTTTATTTTGATGAGTATTATGATTTTTTGTTATGCATGTTCTGAAATTAATCCATGTAATTGTAGATGTTGGCCCAGAAAGACCTGCAGGCATGTCACCAATAGTGTGGAGGATTCCTCGCGATTTTGATGTGGCCCCTCATGGTGAGGGAGGCGAGGAGGAGGAAATAGTACGCAACTTGGAGGGAATCTCCCGTGGGATCCCAGAATATGCACAAGTCGATGATGTTCCTCGTTCATACCAGAGACACACTGTAGGGGTGTCGAACCACGTGCACCTCTTATTGAGGCGGCTTGTGCAGGCGGTGACGTTATCATGATCATCACGCCGACTAGACACCTAGGCTTTTATTTCCACATATTTTTTGAGAGACATGATGTCTCAGGAAGTAACCGAAACATACATATTTTTTGAACTTATGATGCACATGGATGCAAACACTCGACATATATATATATACATCTATTTTCATGTATGGGTCTTGTCATGTGCTGATGATTTTTTTTACAAATTATGCAAACGTTTGTCAAATACAATATTGGCTACTGTATCAGTTAATGTGTTCATTCGTCTTGGAATATGTTGATATGTAATGTAATCAAAATGTCTCTCTAGTAAACGAACATGCAAATACAACCTTAAGATATAAGGATTTCTAACAGAATAATGCCCATTAAGTTGAAGAACAACAAGTTGTGAGTCTAGGTTAACGATCAATGCACGAATGTCGAGAGAAATGGCCTCGTTTAATAGTTCAATTACAACACTATATTCAGTGACATTGTTTGTGGTTCGTCCTAGACAGATACCTTGGAGGTCTATCAACTCACCAACAGGATCATAAATCACCTAGGTTGCTGAAGACAGATTCTGGGTACTACGAGAAGCACCATCCGCAAAACCGACATAAGGGGTAATGGACATCTGCACAATAAGAAATGATCCAATAAGCAAGAAAACGCACGCAAAGCACACCAAGCGAAAAATTTACAAAAATGAAAAAACACCTATGTACAAAAATCATGCACGGATGAATCATGCATAGTACTTCTTCAGATACAACCCATTTCTAGGTTGATCCAAAGGATGACCTTCATAATCAATAAGCTCATAAGCCCCATTCTGCAGAACATGTTTAACAATGTAGGGCCCATGCCACATGGGTTGAAATTTTCCTGCCCCCAACTTATCATGAGCTTTGTGGTACAAGAGGACGACGTCTCCTTCTATAAAGGAACGAGGGGAAACCAACTTGTCAAAATGAGCTTTGACTCGCTTTTTCTGTACTTTTATGACCAGAGAAGCAAAGCAGCAAGTTTCATCTAGCCTCTCTAAATATAGAAGACGCTCCTCTTCTGGCGAAGTATTCAGAAGTAATTCAACAACTAACTTGAGCGAAGATATTTCACATTCAATAGGAACGGTAGCTTCCAGACCATGGACAAGTTGGAATGGAGTAAATCCGATCGCATCCTTCACTAAGGTTCAGTAAGCCCAGAGAGTTGAAAACAACATGAGATGCTAGTTTTATTTGTGCATCCCAATTGTACGTTGAAGCATAGTGACGAGAACTTTATTCATGGCTTCAACCTGGACATTGGCCTTAGGGTAGTACGGCGTTGAGCTGTCGTGACACAAACCCAACTTGAAAGTCAACTCTGCCACCATGTAATGCCGAAAATGGGAATCATGATCAATAATAATGGCTTGAGGGACACCAACCCTAGAAATGACATGATTGAATAGAAATTGAGCTGTTGTCTTACCATCAGCCGTAAGTGTATGCATTGCTTCGGCCAATTTTGTGAATTAGTCCACGGATATGATGATATAAGCATGCTCCCCGGCCGAGTGAGGGTTACATGTCATAAAATCGATGCCCCACTTTGCAAAGGGACCAACAGTAATGACAGGGTGAAGATGGGAAGGTGGCGTGCACATCTTGCGCTGATAGATCTGGCAATCATGGCACTTACAGACAACAATAATGCAGTCTTTAAATATGGTGGGCCAAAAATACCCAGTACGAAAAATATTTTGTGCAGTAGCAAATTCAGAAATGTCACCACCACAGGCACCATTGTGACAATCATTCAGGACTTTTTCAACTTCCTCGAGTGTCAAACACCAGTGGAGAATGGAATCAACTCCGATGCGGTAGAGTGTATCTCTGACTATACAATAGGGTTGCGACTAATGGCAGATGCATCAGAGAGCATCCTTCATCAACTTAGATCGGAAGGTGGAAGTCCGAAGATATACGATGATATCATCGTACCAAGGATCGAGGTTGCTAATTAGAAAAATCATGTTGTCCGAAATGCGTTCCTCAGAACCAGATGGAGTGGAATAGGAAGGGAGAGAGCAGATCAAATCGGAAAAGACCAATGAATTTTTTGACTTGGCGGTAGTAAACTCCAAATCTAACTCTTGGAGGATGAAAATCCACTTCGACTACTTGCCCCCCAGCAATTGACGAGTCAATATGTAAGTCATAGGGTTGCAATATGAAATCACAGTCAATGTGTGCAACAAAATATAGTGACGAAAATGTTGAAAAACTTGAAAAATAGCCAACACCAACTTCTTGACATGTGCATATCGCGTTTCAGTATCGAGAAGATTGTGAGACAGATAGTAAAAAACATGCTCGTTTCCATCGTCATCATCTTGTACCAAAACCATGGAAATCGTGTTAAATGCGGTGACCAAATAGAGGGAGTAATCGCGATGATAGTTCAGAGGACGTAGCAGAGGAGCATTCATCAGAAATGTCTTCAGTGCATCGAAATACTTTTGGGCGATCTCATCCTAGAGGAATGGGACGCCTTGCTTCAGTAATCACGTGAATCCTTTGCCACTTCAGCATAGTTAGGTATAAAACGACACAGGAAGTTAGATTTCCCCTGCAAACTCTACAGCTGATGTAAGGAGGAAGGAGAGGGGAGATTCACAGTAGCTTCAACTTTGAGCAGGTCAAGATGAATCCCGTCTTTGGAAATGATAAACCCTAAGAATCGACTGGAATCAACGTAGAAGATGCACTTGTGTGGATTAAGCCGGATGTTGTAGCGTCGACAGCGAAGAAAAATCTGACGAAGATGATCAGGATGGAATTTACGCTTAGCCGAATGAGTCGGAAGGTCATCCAGATAAGGCTGAACAATGCGCTTAATATCATGGAAAGCATATGAAATTACTCGCTGAAAGGTAGCCCCAACATTTTTAAGACTGAAAGGGAGATTCTTATAGGAAAAATTACGCCAAGGATAGATAAAAGCAGTCATATGTTGATCGGCCGGAAGAATGTTAATCTGGTTGTACCCAGAAAATCTGCCCATAAGGGAAAAAATCTCACTCCCAACACAGTCATCAATGATTTGATCAATAAAAGGAGTGGGATAATTATCCTTAGGGAAAGCACGGTTAATGTCACGGTAATCAACACAGACATGAATAGTACCATGTTTCTTATCTACAGGAACAATATTGGAAACCCATTTTTTCAACAGAATAAGATAGATGAAACCAGCTTTAAGAAGTTTTTCAACTTCTCCCTTAATAGCCGCTGCCTTTCTAGGGTGCACAGGACGAAGACGCCGGCGAATAGGCTTTGCACGTGGATAGGTAGGAATTTCATGGACCACTATAGCTGGATCGATGCCGGGCATTTCTTTGTAAGACCATGTGAAAATGTCGCGAAACTCGCGGAAGAGACTAGTGTAGACCGGTATCTCATCAAGGGAACATTTCACCCCAATATGCATGTTCTCGACAACCCCCGATTTAATGAAGATGTTGATAGGCATCGTCTGTGTGATGTTACCCAAGTTACCTTCCGCAAAGACTTCGTGTGTCAGGATGGGCGTTTGAAGTGGAGGAGAAGGAACCTGAGAAGCGAACTACTCAAGACAAGTAGACATGACCCCAAGGCCAAGCATGAATGACTAACGATGATGACTATCGTCCCAAGGAGGATCCTCAAAAGACATAGTCTCCATGATGGCTTCATCGGAAGGAAATATCTCTCTTAAGGGATTGGGCGAATCCGAACCACCGAGCCAAGGGGATTCAAAATAATTGTCAAGAGACATACTCAAAGGAGCATGATTAGGAGGCGGAGGATCTGAAGCCGAAATAAGTTCACAATAATCAATCTCGATCGGACTTAAAGGCATCGAATCTCCAAATGAATCAATCTGCTCAGGTGAAGGGATGATCCACGAATCATAAGATATGGAGATCATATTAACCTGAACAATGTTGGGTTGAGAAAGAGGAAGAATACCCATGAGGGTAGGATCTTTGAAGAGACCCAGCCCTATGCTCTCGTAAGGCGTAGGAATTTTATCGACATACGGAACGTTACTCTCGGAAGATGAAGAAGTGAAAAATGACAATTGATCTACAGTAATAGTATTTCCTTCGTGTGGAAATCGAAAAACATGAAAGAGAGTGCACGTAACACATAGCATGGTGTGAGTCCAACTGCGACCAAGGAGAATATTGTAATTGAGCTTGGTGTCAACTACTTCAACTTCAACATTGATTGATTTCCCTTCTAGAGTGATCGGTAAACTAGCGAGAACACCAAGAGGTTTAGAATCTCTTCCATAAAACGCTTCTAGAGCATTTGGAGATGAATTAAGAGCTGGAGAACTGATGGATTTCCAGAAGGAAGATGAATTGACGCACATAGACACACCCTCGTACACGACCGACCGCGCAAGCTGGTGAGGGAGACGTGGGAAGAAATTCTCTAAGTCGAAAGTGATAAGGCTTAAATCAGCAAGGTCAACCCCACTGATAGCAGATAACAAAGCCTTCTATTGAGATGGACAACTCTGAAGTACTTCTAATGCAGAAATAACAGATAACGCCTGAGCCAAATCCTCAACAATACTATAATGTTGAGCAGCATGGGCGTTGGGATTGTAAGAAGACTTATGGATTACACCTTTAGAAGGTAGCCGTACAACGGGCTTAGTACTGGGTCTTTCAATATGAAGAGGGCTAGAAGCAGGCGAGGGAGGAGGACCATCAGCGATCTCTTTCCCCGCTACCTCACGTGGTTCGGTATAATATTTCGACCGAATAGCAATAGAAATGGATGCAGGACCATTCATCATGAAAACCTGAGAGCCAAATGGGGCAGAGGACTGAGGTTGCTCTATGAACTGGGTTTGCTGAGACGAAAACTATTCTTTTAGAATAGTTAGAGTTCCTTGGGCTCCTTTGAGCAATCAACTCACTTCGTCCCGTCAAGGATAGTCCTTGGTGTAGTGCTCTTCGTCACAAATTAAGCAAGGATACTTCGGTTTACGTTGTGAACCATCATCAGCACGAGATTTATGAGAATCCTATTTCGAGGTATCGGCTTTGGCCTTACCTTCACCCTTCTTTTTTCCTTTAGAAACTTTATTCGCTGGATTGGCCTAAATTGCATTCATTTCTGCAGTTTTTCCAGAATTCAGGATCGGCTGAGAAGCAGTATCATTGGAAGGAGTAGATTTTTTCTTCCCAGGATTCGAAGGAGGAGACTTCTGAGAAGTCTGAGACACGGAACCGATGATACCTTCGACGAATGGCATCGCCAGTGCTTTGGAGGTTCTAGGTTGAGGAGCATCAGGAAAGAGATCATACAACGTGCCGGATTGAGAGTGCACAATATCAAGGTATTGGGCACGAGAAATGGCATGTTCTTCGGTTACACATGCCCCCATAGCAATGTCCTTAGTGATAGGAATGATGAAAGAGGTAGTGAACCAATCAGTTAGAAGCTGAACATGAATCTCAAACTTGATCAAGTGACAACGACACCTCAATTCATGAATATGATCTGAGATATGAGTAGCTCGATCTTGCTTCAAGGATGTGAGGAGGTTAGTCCCGATTTCATACCGAACCGGTAATTGAAAGTGCGTGAGAAATGCCATGGCTAAAGAGTTGAAATCTTGGAAGACACCACGTGATAATTCAATGTACCACTTGGCAGCGGCACTAGTAAGAGTCCATTGGAAAAGACGGAGTTAGATAGAATCGTCAACCCAAGAGTTAGAGGAACACCAAAGATGATATGTCATAACATGCGCTTGGGGGTCTTCTCTGGACTTGCCCTCAAATTTGGGACAATCGCCAGGAATTTTGGTTGGAATTGGAGGCCAATATGGATTATGAAGGATTGGATCGTTCGTCAAATTCGACACATCAGGCAGTTCTAACGTAGCAAGAAAAGGTAATTGAGTATTGAAAGGCATTGCAAGCCATTGATAAAGACTAGTATTAGCATTCCACCCAAGTTGAGAGAAAGTTTGCCCCCATATGTTTTGTCCCGGAGGATTCTGTCCATAACGGTTATAAGCCTGAAAGTTATGCCCATACGTGGGTTGAGTACTAGGGTATTGATTCGGAGCATACCACTGAGGTCCTTGTTGAGACATATATGGATTTTGCTGCAGAATGTAAGCATTTCCTTGAGGTGGATTATACAACACTTGAGTTTGACATGGTGGAAGATACACAGTGCTTTGAGGATAATTGTATACCATCTAAGATCAACCTTGAGGGAAATAAGTGAAACCTTGGGGCGCACTATAGACTGCCTGAGATTGACCTGGAGGAGGGCAAGTAGCGCCTTGAGGCTGAGCAGGTTGTCCTTGCGGAGCAAGTTGACCTGGATACTAAGGTTGAACAGGCTATCGCTGTAGGGCAGGTTGGCCTGGATACTGAGAGCCACCGGGTTGCCCTTGTGGAAGAGGTTGGCCCAATGGTTGGGATGGGCCAAGTTGTCCCTGAAAACTAGGTTGAACCGACATAGGACCGTAGGGTTGTCCTTGTTGTACAAAATTTTGGCCTTGATAAACGTAAGGTTAATGATGTTGCACAAAAGGTTGTCCCTGTGGTGGATAGATTTTCCCCCCAGGAACATAAGATGCTCTCGGTTGAAATTGAGGTTGACCAGAAGGACTGTAGGGTTGTCCTTGTTGGGCTGAAGGTTGTCCCTGTAAGGGTTGTCCTTGCAGACCATAAGGTTGTCCTTGTGGACTAGAGGGTTGCCCCTGTTGGACCGAAGGTTTTCCCTGTAAGGGTTGTCCTTGTAAGCCCGAGGGTTGCCCCGGCTGGTAAACGGGTTGATTGGGATCAATCGGAGGCAAATAGATGGGATTACCGTATGCATCATAATGATGTGGAGGATTTTCAGAAGCTTGTAGCTGATGAGAACCCTGAGGTGTGTAATTCTGCTTCTGAGGACTTGGAGAAGGAGCATATTGTTGTTGAATAGCCAACAGATGGTCATCAAACTTATAACCACTAGGAATCAAAGTAGAAACCATAGGCACAGTACAAGTAGGTGGGATTTTGCGATCTACTCACGACGAGCCTAACAAGCAGTGTGGGGTTGATAAAGATAGACCTGTGAATAGTAGCAGAACCTGACGACAACTGATTCGTACTAAAAACCAGTGTAGATGAAGCCACACAAATAGTGGGTTGGACCAAGACAGACCTCAAAAACGGTCGACGAGATAGGTGTCAAAGGTGACACTCTTGATACAAGAATATATGAGCTTCCTGTAGGAGTCGATGTACTAGACTGTGTCATGGAGGAAACACCAGAAAAAGTATGATAACTGGGTGGAAGAGACACCGATTGTGGGGAAGGTTAACTGGAGACATATGGGAAATCTTCTGGGAAGAGCTGATACTCTCCAGTAGAAACATGAAACTCTTCACTGCCAACTGGACTTGAAGAATCCATGTATGACGAGGTTGTAAGATCGTCGAAAAGACGACAAGGATTAGCTGTTGGAAATACTGAGAGGGGGGTGAATCAATATTCCTTTCAATTAGAGCATTAGTTAATATTCAATTATTATCAGTGTTTGTACAATGATAGCAGTAAACAAAAGGAACACAAATGCACACAGTTTTTAAGGTGGAAACCCACTCCGGAACAAAAACCACCTAATGTTTTTCTAATAATTCTTTAATATACAACTCGAATTGAAAATAAAGCTCCGACTTCCTAGAATCTAGAAAAGCATTCTTCTCCAGCTCCCATTGGATGGATGCTCCAACGCCTGAGATTCTCCAGTAATTAACTGAACGAATGCCCCAACACCCAATGAGCTACAACTCACCCTAGCACCACCCTACCACCCTATAGAAGAATAAAAGAAGAATGGATTCCCGTACAAGGGAAAATGGTCTACTTCTCAATGATATAGAATGATGTAGATGAAGAAGACACACTATACCATAACCCCAACTATGACACAACCGCCTAATGATGATCCTGGACCTCCCGACACTGCCTTTTCAACTCTTGGTAGATAGACACTAGTACAATTTTTACAATAATGTGATGAACTTCTTGCCACTATTTTTCACCTTGGTTACTACTCTTGTCATGCTACCCTTTGCTGCACCTTGCTTTGCTTTGTTGCCCTAGAAAGTCTGGTCCTTTGCAGCCCTTGACAACACATGATCTAGCTTTTTCTTTCCTTCTACAAGCTCAATATTGAATCTGGTGTATCTCTGTTATTTTAGATCCCTAATTTGTTATTTTCGGTTCTATAGTATTCCTCTGAGTCTTCTTTCCAATGCCACAGGTCTGACCCAATTTGGATTCTTCAAGAGAAATTTATGCCCAATCTCTCACAATGCCTTAATTATGGATTGTTTCAGTAGAGCGAACTTGTACGACATGCCACGTGTCACTTTTTCTTCATTCAGCTCTAAAATTTATAGGGCGAATACTAAATTCTGTGCACTATCTGTCACTTTTTACAGAATTCCAATCCAATAATCAGAGATAGATTTAGCACAATTTTCCAAGGTCACTTCTTTGAGATGAATTTCAGGAGCCTGCAAAAACACTGACTTCCAGAGATCATATCTCCGAAAATATTGCGTACCTTGATCTGAAATTTTCACAGGATCTTCCTCAGGATTTTGGCTTCGCCTCATAAAAATTTCAGCTTCTGAAACTTCGTAAAAAAAAATTTAGAATGAAAATTCCACGATGACCTGTTTCAGATGGCGAAATCCCTTGCATAAGGAGGATATGAGGATCACAATTTAAATAAATGCTTAGGTTGAGAGGGGCTTCAACAAGTGCACGTGGGAGGGATTTTAGGAGCTTAAAAAATATTAATTATGACTTTTCAATGACCCATGCCACAACCCCATGGGGTTTTAGCCCACTAACTGGGGTAACAAACTTCAAATATGAATATCTCTCAAACCGTGGAGGATTACGTGGTGTGCCATATATCAACAAAAACATCTCGATAAGAAGAAACCATCAAAATAATTATTGGCCCAGAATATAGTAATTTGGTAGGTCAAAATTCCCATGGAATATTGGGGTAGCCCCTCGTGCTGCTTGGGTTGACATCAATGACAACCGTTGATCAACACTAGCAGAAAAAGCAGCGGCTAATGACGGTGACCACAAAGTAAGAGGAAATTATTCCTCACTCCCAAACCCAGAACAAGCACCCTGAGGTTGCCAATTGAGTTTGACCCTTCATGAGGAGATCAGGTAGCGAGAGGCAAGAAAATCGAAAGGACAGACTACCAAAAGTCAACAGACCTAGTGGAATGAGGTGTTTCCGAAGAAACGTTAGGAGAAGGATCTCCACTAGGAGGCAATGAAGAGGATGACGAAACGGGTGGTTCTGCCACCTTGACTTTGTTTCAAAATAGGAAGGAAATGAGATAACCGACTCGAGGCTTCAAGACCAAAGACCAAGGAATTATAGCAGAACAAGCCAAGAAAACCTTTAACGGGCATGTGATCGTAGACAGATAATTTTATGACATTGAAACGAAACTTTGTTGTTTCATGTTTTAAGAGTCGAGAAACAGGAAAAATATGACTCTAGTCACTTTTAGACTGAACGAGCGTGAAAGGACAAGTGCTCGATGATATTTTCACTTTTAGAGAGTCACGAAAAGATCAAAATGACTAATAAGATAATCTAAGCAAGAGTACCAAATTTTGGTGAACTGCAATATACACCTTGGTGATCAAATGAAAGAAAAATGACCAAGGACTTGACGGACGTGCAGGCAGTCTCCCCAAATGTTGTGTTCGGTGTATCACGATTATAGGGCGGTAGACATGGCTTCCTATGGATAAAGGATTGCAACCTATGAGGGTCTCCCTTTATATATGCGACGGTACGGGGGCACAAGTCCATGGTAATGTTGTTTAATGTCAGATGGAAAATGACAGCTACTAGGTTTATCGACGCCGGGACATGTCACTAGCCTAGACCTCTAGAATATGCGCGTTAGGTTTCAATGCTTCCTTAGGTTGATTGAATTCATTTTAAGGTTGATCTTGAATTAATGTTACAATTTCAAGGCCTTACCGAATGTGATCTCGAATTCCTAAATGCACGCTACATGAAAAAAGAACATCATTTCCATTCAATGAATGCTAACTAAGAGGAAGGATTGAAATCTATGACAAAGCAATAATCAATGAAACATAAGAAGAATTCCACTAATGCATCTAATACAACCAAATCAAAAAACAAAAATCTTTCTCCTAGTTCGCTAAGAGCTAGTAATGCAAAAGAACATTTTCATTTTCAATTTAAATGAAAGAATGCATTTTTTTGTCTTTTTAGATGAATGAGGCATACAATGCACTGTTACACTAAAAACGAAAGAAATACTAGTTTTGAGCACTATGAATGTAACGATCTAAACAAATAGACCAATGCAATATGTTGAAAATGCAACAAGATGATGGAGCTTAGTGAAAAGAAGTCACCTTCACTAAGTGGGCCCGCAGGCTATTTTTGGCGCAAAGTCTATTTTTAAAATATGTCTATTTTTAGACATATGGATCATGGTCTATGAGTTGCAGGATGCTATTTATGGATGATTGGTCAAGTTGGTAAAAATAGATGGACCTCTATTTTTAGACATTGGGCGGAATCTATTTTTAGACTGCCGGGCTAAAAATAGAACAGTCGAATATTATTAATCCTTAATAATATTTAGACTATAAACATTATCTTATCCTCTTGGAGTACTTCAGTTTGATGCTTGGATGTGGCACATGTAGCTGACAGAAAGAAATATGATTTTCCTAAGGGTTAGTTGAGCTATTGCATGGTTGACTTCAGTTAGAACTTATGTGGCAGAGTTTGGTGGAGTTGATGAGACAGTTGGTGGAGTTGTGTTCGGTTTAACTTAGTTGAACTAGTTGTATTTAGTCTAAGTGATAAATACACTAGTGATGAGTGGTGTGAATTAATTATTAATTAATTCACTAATTATTAACTCATAAATAAACTAAAGAACACATCAGTTAACTGCAATGCATGGACAGTTCAGTGGAGACCAGTGTTAGAGGTGGGTGAAAGGGTGAGTCTACTATCAGTTGTGACTATAGCTGTGCATGAGATTTGCACACACATTGATTGAGATTTCCAATGAGGATTGCACGGTACAAGCCAGGTGGATTCGAACTTGGATCTCATCATTATTCATCTTGGATTGCTCAGTAGAGGCAGGCAGAATTGTGGAGGAGATTTGAACTTGTGACTTGTTCATCTTCCGTGCTAGTTTGTGTGTAGCATGTGAGATAGTGCTGAGAGCTGTGAGAGCTTTGTGCTATGTATTGTTACATGTTCTCTATCATTATAATATACAGATAGTTGGGGGTTTTCAGCTATTGCTTTCCCCATTACATCTTGTGTTGATATGTGTGCTTGATTATGTTTTAATGAGCGCATGCGACTGCTTTCTATTTCCGCATATTGATGATCAATTGTAGAAGAGGTTATGTATTATGCATGAAGCTTAAATAGTGTATAATCAGGATAATCTCGGTGAATAATTCAGCTATTATTCAAATTTCTACATGGTATCAGAGCGAAATTGATCATCAGATCTATTACAGTGATTACAATTTATTTCGGTAGACAGAGTCTGTAAGCGCGCCAGGTAGCCTCTGGATCCATCCTTTCTCTGAAAGGTGATATATCCAGTAAATTACCCTATAGTCGATCTCTGTGCTAGAAATACTTTTTTCTCATAGATCGGAAGCGGTTGAGTTTTGAGCTGGTGGAATTCGAATTTGCAGCCGGATTTGGAATTCGAATTTGCAGAATTTTTCTTGGTGTCGAAGTCAAAATGTCTTTCAACGGATTGCGACTGGAGAATGCCCTTGAGGGTAGCTCGAATTATGTTGCATGGAAGGACAGAATGGAGGTAGTATTAGATGATAACAGGCTGAAGGAGTTCATAGAAGCTGAGGTCCCAAAGCCTACTGATGCTGCTCAAGTTGAGGCTTGGAAAAAGAAGATGGAAAAATGTCGAAGGATTCTGTTGGAGGGCATGAGGGATCACATTGTATCCAGCATGCATGGAAAAGCTTCTCCATACTTGATGTGGAAAGCGTTGACAGATTTATTCCAAAGCAAGAGAGACCAGAGGAAGTTGGCGCTCAAGGATAAACTCAGACACATAAAGATGGAGAAAAGAGACAGTATGCCCAAGTACCTCACGAAGTTCATCCAATGCAGGGATGAGCTGGGAAGTGTGGGGGTGGGCACGCGATGATGAGGACTTGGTGGAATTGGCTCTCCTTGGTCGTCCGAAGATTTGGCATTCCTATTAGGACTCTGTCAATGGTTGGGAGAAATTTCCGGGATGGGAGCGACTTTGGTCGGATCTCATGCAAGAGGAGATAAGGCGGACTACCAGGGACGGATCTTCATCAAAGGTATCTGATGAAGAAAATTGCGCTTTGGATGCCAAAGCAAAGAAGGGGAAGAGCAAGAAAGCTTCTCAGTCTGGTGCGAAAGGCAAGAAGCAAGACATGTCCAAGGTGAAGTGTTTTCACTGTCACCAGCACGGACACTATGCCACAAATTGTCCGCAGAAGAAGAAAAATAAGAAGGCTGCTGGATCTGCAGCGGGAGAGGCATTGGCTTCTCAATTCAAATTGTATTTTTCACTGATCGCATGCTTGGTCTCAAGTGTGATGGGATAAGTATGGTTCTTGGACAGTGGTGCGTCATTTCACATGACAGGAGATCGGGATCTGTTTTCAGATCTGGATGAGAAAGATCTTGGAGTGCACATCAAGATGGGCGATGATGGTAGATACAGTGCGACCGGTATCGGTACCATTTCCTTTGAGAGGGAGTCTGGTAAACCCTTCGTATTGAAGGAAGTGATGCATGTTCCAGGATTGAAGAAGAATCTGATCTCTGTGGCGATGTTAGAAGACAAGGGGTACGATGTTGTCTTCAGCGAAGGAAAGGATTTCCTGTGCAGTAAGACAACTGGAGAAACCCGGAAGATATGGGTTCGAGTCAAGAACCTTTATTAGTTGCAAGTAGATGGCTGCGCAGCAATGGCATGCAAGGCGGAAGGAGTGGTGAGCCAAGATGATGGCGAGTTGTGGCACCGGAGATTGGGCCACCTTCACCATGGAGCTTTGAAGATACTGCAGCAGATTTCTACTGGGCTTCCTAAGGGCACTCTTACGCAGTCAGATCAGTGCAAGGGGTGTACCTTGGGAAAATTTGTGAAAGCCACCTTTCACGAGAAGGACAGTCACGCCATGACGATCCTTGAGAGAATTCAGACAGACGTGTGTGGACCTTGCTCAGTAGCTTCGACAGCAAAGAACAAGTACTATATGATCTTTGGTGATGATTTTTCTCGAAAGTTCTGGATCTTCTTCATGCAGAAGAAGAGCGAGACATACTCAAAGTTCTGTGAGTTCAAGGCGCTGGTTGAGAAGGAATCAGGGAAGCATGTGAAGGCTCTTAGGAGCGACAATGGTGGTGAATTCATCTGCTTGAATTCAAGCAACTTTGTAGCGAGAAGGAATTGGGGAGAGAAGCCCGCGCACCTCATAACCCACAACGAACGGGGTTGCTGAGCGGAAGAACAGAAGGATCGTGGGTGCTGCACAGGCGATGTTGCATGATCAGGGCCTACCCATTCACTTGTGGCGGAGGCATGCAATAATACAGTATATGTGCAGAACCGTTGTCCTCACAGGATACTTGGCATGAGTACACCCGAGGAGGCGTTTTCTGGTAAGAGGCCTGATATTTCCCATTTGAGGATTTTGGTTCACCTGTTTACATTCATGTGACGAAGGATGCCAGGAAGAAGCTGGAGCCGACCGCAGAGGTTGGGATATTTGTGGGGTACACTGATACGCCCCACAACTATCGTGTGTATTTTCCAGACAGTCGCAAGACTGTTGTGCGACGGGATATCAAATTTTAGGAGGAGAAAGCCATGAAGTGTTCGCTTGAGAGGGAGCCACACTTGCATGCAGATGAGGAGCTGTTAGTTCCTAAGGAGGAGCTTCGGGATGTGGATCAGCCACAAGAGGAAGTTCAGGAGGTGGAAGAAACCACCCATGCAGCGCCAACCATCAGAGGGCGCAAGCGCACTACAGAAGCTGAGCGACTGGCTCGAGATGCAGAGAAGGTTGTAGGACCACATACAACACATCGCAGACAGAGGCAGTCACCGGATCGGTACACCGGATACATGGCTCTTGTGAGTCAATGTGTCGTGTAAGAGCATCCTCTTTGAGTAAGTTGTGGAGGACCTCTCATGGGTAGATGCCATGGTGGAAGACTATGATTCGATTGTCAGAAACGGTGCATGGGATATTGTCCCGAGACCAGAGGGGAAATCAGTGGTGGGTTCGAGATGGATCTACAAAGTGAAGCAGGCAGCTAACGAGAGTGTGGAGAAGTACAAGGCAATATCTGTTGCTCGAGGCTTCTCACAGATAGAGGGGATTGATTATGAGGAGACCTTTGCACTTGTCACAAGGTATTCTTCCATATAGACGATCCTAGCTCTCTCAGCGCAGATAGGGTGGCACATTCATCAGATGGATGTGAAGACTGCATTCCTCAATGGAGTCATTAAGGAGGAGGTGTACATGGGAATATGCATGTATGGGTTGAAACAAGCACCTCGTGCTTGGTACACACGAATAGATAGTTATTTCACCGGACTTGGATTCTCCAAGAGTGAGGCGGATCTGAACCTATACCAGATTGTGGTGGAGGGTAAGTTGTCGATCATTGTACTTTATGTAGATGATTTGATTTTGACAGGTGATGAATTGTTGATACACTCATGCAAGGCTGATCTTCCAAAGGAGTTTGAGATGAAGGACTTGGGCCTCCTTCATTATTTCCTGGGATTGGAAATTTGGCAGCGTAGTGATGGACTGTTTGTTTCTCAGGGTAAGTATGCCCGGGAGATACTGGAGAAGTTCAACATGCATGGCTGCAAGCCTATTGATACTCCTCTTCCTGGATGTTGGAGGAAGGAGGATGCTACTTCAGCGGAGGAAGTGGATGCCATTGTTTATCAACAGTTGGTGGGGTCGCTTATGTATCTGGTCAATACACAACCCGATATATGCTATGTTTTTAACCAGCTTTCGCAAGCTATGGTTAAGCCTACCAAGCTCTTCTAGAAGGCAGGCAAGCATGTATTGCGTTATCTTAGAGGCACATCGAGATATGGCTTGTGGTACAGATAGGAGGATGAGGTGAAGCTGTGTGGCTTCACGGATGCAGATTGGGCAGGGAGCCCAACGGACAGAAAGAGCACATCTAGAGGGATCTTCAGTATCAGGTAGACAACAATTTCTTGGTACAGCAGGAAGCAGAGATCCATGGAACTCAGTTCAGCAGAGTCCGAGTATATGGCAGCAAGCTTGGCTGCATGTGAGGCTATTTGGATGAGGAAGATTCTGGTCGGGTTGTTCGGGTCGCATTTGGAGCCTACAGTGATTTATTGTGATAACCAAAGTTGCATTAAACTCTCGACTAATCCAGTATTTCATGATAGATCCAAACACATCGACATCGGTACCATCATATGAAATGTGTGTGCGACGAGAGAATCATGTACTTTCCTTACATTTCATGGAGGATCGGGATGTTGATATCTTGGCTGAAGGCGCTCTGGGGAGAAAATTCGAATACCATGCCGTGAGGATAGGGGTTTCAGATAATCCATATCTTGCTGAGAGGGAGTGTTGAAAATGCAACAAGATGATGGAGCTTAGTGAAAAGAAGTCGCCTTCACTAAGTGGGCCCGCAGGCTATTTTTGGCGCAAAGTCTATTTTTAGACATATGGATCATCGTCTATGAGTTGCAGGATGCTATTTATGGATGATTGGTCGAGTTGGTAAAAATAGATGGACCTCTATTTTTAGACATTGGGCGGAATCTATTTTTAGACTGCCGGGCTAAAAATAGATCAGTCGAATATTATTAACCCTTAATAAGATTTAGACTATAAACATTATCTTATCCTCTTGGAGCACTTCAGTTTGATGCTTGGATGTGGCACATGCAGCCGACAGAAGGAAATATGATTTTCCTAAGGTTTAGTTGAGCTATTGCATGGTTGACTTCAGTTAGAACTTATGTGGCAGAGTTTGGTGGAGTTGATGAGACAGTTGGTGGAGTTGTGTTCAGTTTAACTTAGTTGAACTAGTTGTATTTAGTCTAACTGATAAATACACTAGTGATGAGTGGTGTGAATTAATTATTAATTAATTCACTAATTATTAACTCATAAATCAACTAAAAAATACATCAGTTAACTGCAGTGCATGGACAGTTCAGTGGAGACCAGTGTTAGAGGTGGGTGAAAGGGTGAGTCTACTATCAGTTGTGACTATAGCTGTGCATGATATTTGCACACACATTGATTGATATTTCCAATGAGGATTTCGCAATACAAGCCAGTGGGATTCGAACTTGGATCTAATCATTCTTCATCTTGGATTGCGCAGTAGAGCGAGCTGAGACTTGTGGAGGAGATTTGGACATTGTGTTCATATTAAGTTTGTCTTGGATTTGTGTGTAGCATGTGAGATAGTCTTGAGAGTTGTAGGAGAGCTTTGTGCTATGTATTGTTACATGTTCTCTATCATTATAATATACGGATAGTTGGGGGTTTTCGGTGTATGCTTTCCCATTACATACTGTGTTATATGTGTGCTTGATTATGTTTTAATGTGCGCATGCGACTGCTTCTAATTTCCGCATATTGATGATCAATTGTAGAAGAGGTTATGTATTATGCATGAAGCTTAAATAGTGTGTAATGAGGATAATCTCAGTGAATAATTAAGCTATTATTCAAATTTATACACAATACAAACATAAAACACACTCAAAACAAGGGTGCACCCTTCCAAGCAAACAAAGGGATTCTGAAACGTTCCAACGAGCAATGTAATCTATGCTCAAAGTGACAAATGGAGAGCTAAACGAAAAAAAAAAGTGATCATTCAATAGACAAAAGACACGAAGAATCAAAATAAAGACTAACACAATCAGGCAACGAATTGAAATGACAATGATCAAAAGTGACTCAAACCTAGCTCAGAAGGCTCAGTGAGGAGTGGGTCTTACAAACAGCACAAGGCACCTAGAAACCCTAGGGCTACAAACTCATTGATAAGATGATGGACAAACAACTGAGAAGACCGAGACTACAGAGCCAAAACAATCTCAGTAGACCAATTGCAAGGCAAAAAACCAACCCAGAGCCAAGAAACACTGACCAAAACTCAGAAAAGAGGTCAAATCTAACCCTACCGGATTTGGCGCGACTGTTAAGTTGTAATCCATGCTTAACAGGGGTTGGCACACTTGTGTCAAAAGCAGCATGCGCCAATCAGCGCTACTGTTTAAAGAAACACTGCATTGAGCAGAAAACTATGGGAGAAAAATAAAACCACTGAGCAGAGGTCAGACTTGACACTCTAGAACTGAACAGGATTTTTGAAATTAGTCAGACAAGTCAAGCAAAGCAGATAAATGATGAAACGACCAAAGTTAACCTGACAAGAAAAACACACACGACAAACAACCAGAGACGACAAAACACACTGATTCCCAACAAAGTCGCCAAATTTTTGTGTAGGAAAATACCCTCTGGGGACAGAGGCGATCCCTCTAGCCCTAGGGTGGGTCTAGCAGCAAGAGGACATGCTAATGCGTCGATTCCTAGTTAATTAATGAAAGTGAGTCAATATAGATGTCCTACCTTGGTTCCAACGCAGTTGTCATAGTTGTGGCAGTAGTCTCTTGATCGTCGTCGTGACACGTTGCAGTCCTTCAATAGTAATACCCAAGCGCCTGCACAAGGATCAGAGAACGATAGCAGCATACGAAACAATATTTTCATTCATAACTATCTAATTGGTCAAGGAGAATTAAACGTAATGCACAATATTAATCATATCAAATGCAAGACGGGGACCAAAACATCAGTCATGTATTAATTAAGAGAAATAAAGAGATTAAAACCAAATGAGCCTTGGCGTCGCAACCTCCTTCAGCGGGTCCAGTCGAAACGCATCTCGAGCATTCGTCGGGGAATGGGACTTGGCGAGGCAATCATCCTAGACTCTCTCTCGACATGAGTCTCTCTCAACTCTATCTCACACCAACTATATTAGACTGTTTCAACTATTCTCCAAATGTTCAGCTATTCAATCCTTTCACCTAGCTGCATCTATGTGAGAGAGTTGTATTTATAGGAGAGGAGGAGGAGGTTGGGATCCCTCAAATTGTGGAAGGGAGGCCTTATCCTTTGGGAGGTTGCTCGAATATATGGAACAAGAAGCCAAAGGAAGATGCCTGACATTATTCAGCCAAACAACACATGCTGACTCCGCTCACGAAGTGGTTGGAATGGAAACTTCACTTCTATATTTAAAAAGCTTTCCAAAAATAGCTCAGTGCAGTCAGTCCAATGAGACAGAGCGCCAATGGACACGGGCCCCTGTGTTAATTTCAATATCAACGAGAGGCCTTAACTGCCTGCCAGCGCTGACCCAAATCCATGTGTTTTTTATGGTCTGTTCCAAGAATAGTTAACAGACGAAATGTTCTCCTCATTGCAAGGGATGCAATGACACTTTTTGCAAGGAATGACACCACATATAAGTCACATAAATGGTACTCCAATGTGCGGGATGGGAATTGAGGGGATGGTGACAAAATGCTGTGTAACAACAATCTACCTAGTTGATCAAGAAAAACTAAGAATCCAATCATACATTAAAGACGAGAATGGAAAGCACGAATCAATTGTATTATATTGAAATAGAGAGGGGGAGTTACAACCTACGCCTTGATTTTGCAGCTCTCCTTCGACGGGTTCAGATCCAAGCACGTCGCCAAAGCGCTCATTTCAACTTTATGTGAAGGGAAAAAGGTCTCAACTCTCGCTCGATACCTATAGCAACAAATATCTCTTTGTTGTTCTTCTATCTTTGTTCTAGCTAGCAGAGCTATGGGAGAATGTCCATTTTATAGCAAGGGAGGAGGGAGAATGGATCCACTTAAGGTGGGGAAATGGGTTATCCCTTTGGGTGGTTCCACTTTTGTAGGAACAAGAAGCCTAAAGAGAGAAGCTTGGCTCTATCCGCAGGAACAAACAACCAGCTCTCTGCCACGAAGCTTCTAGATCTCAAAGCTTCACTTCCATTTCTACAAAACTTTCTAGAAGAGGATCGGCATGGGTATGATCCTCATTCCAAAGCTGATCGACGTTGCCCTAGAGAAAAAAAGAGCCATTGGCACGAGCAAGACACGGAGAGGGCATGTCGCTCCAGATAATCATGTTTTCAAGGAGCTACTTCATGAATGGTCAACAAAGATTTTACTCATTATGCTAGAAGGGATATGATGACACATTTTCATGATTGAAAATAGACACAGGGGTCACTTTTAGGGGTCTCTGGGATCAAGAATGAGGAGTAGAGGGACAGTGAAATTTTTTTGTGTAACAGATGCCCCCTAAAGCATGAAGGTCGAACAAGAGTGAGGGGTGAAATGATTTACGAGTACATGTTAGGACCAAGACGTCGCCGTCAAAAAACCTACGAAAAAAAGAACATATATACATAAACTGAAATATCTAAAATAATCACATGAAATGAGGTTTGGACGCAACCATCCATAGAAGAGATCTTGAAACAGAATCCGAGGTATGGTCACAGCCATCCAAATGAAAGAATCATGTGTACAATCATGAATAATACATATCGCCTCACAACTTAGGCTTTATTAGACAAAACTCAGAGTCTTGTGCTCCGTCACGACCCGATCAAGTACAAATTCAAGCATGTGAATAAATGAGTTGAAATCGAACATGCAAGAAAATTTCCTGATTACCAGTCAATGATGAAAATCGTTAACAAGCGTGAGAGAAACCACCAATAATGACAATGGCTCTTAAGGTACGAGCAGTACAATCCATGAGATGTGAATAAGGAGCTGACTTCGAACAATCGCGGAATCACCCAATCGAAGGTCAATGATGTAAGCCTGTTGTCAAATGCAAACAACTTTCCATTAGGGCATGTAGGCTCTAAGGTACTGAAAAAGGGATCTTTAGATCAACTTCTCGGATAATGGGCTGAAGTCGACAGGAAGTGATCCATCGAAGGAGGGTCATAATGAAGGAAATAAGATAATAATGAAAGTGATCAGAGAACCAGGTAATGAATGAGACGTAGAAGGAACTTCTCTTGAACATATCAACGACACGACTTCGGAGTTTGGCAGTATTTGACTCAAATGGAATCAAAGGTCATATTTGATGAAAATGGTAATAGCATGAGAGACAAAACATATTTCCCAAACCCATGGAGGCAAAGTGGTGAATGAAGGATATCCTCAACCCGACAAAAAAAAGAGGATGTGCCATGTTCAAGAGCGACATACTGCCAACACAACTGATTAATACTTTCCATTTCCCCCCACCATTTCTGGCAAGTACCCCAATATTTTTTGTATACAATCTTGAAGGGGATGGTATATGCTTGTCATATAAGTTTTTGCTTCGGAAAAATCCATCTTAGTACATTTTACGAGCCCTAGGAAGGAGGAACTCAGTGTCTTCATGATGACAAATCCAATGCTGTTAAATTTTAACAAGTCTGACACAGGTGGAACTCGACATATTTTCACGTTTAGAGAGTTTGAAAAGAGGCGAAAAGAAAACTCCATATGGCCCTTTTCATAAATAGTCCCTCATACCCGAAAAGGTAGAAAACGAAGTGTGAGAGAACCTCTTAGTCATGATTGACTAAGGTATTCCTTTTTCGTAAAAAAATTATCCCAGCCCAAAAAAGGGGTAAACGTATACTGGGTAAATGACGTTTTGTGCACTTTAACGAATTCAAAACGACAAGAAATCGACAATATTTTCACGTTTCGAGAGTCAGAAAAGAGCTAAAAGATTACTCCACCTGAAGCAACGAGTGGTATAAAGGATAACAACTGGTCCTGTTTATAGTGGAACTTCTCAAAACATGATAAAAGTCAAGAGGCTGGCTAACAAGACCACTCATTGCAGTGGTTCCTCAAGAATGGGTAAAACAATCAAGTGAGGGCGTATGATCGACCAAGTAGATGGTGACGATGGAATGAGAAAAAAACAAGGCTAATCTGGAAAATAGGCTGATAAAAAGGAAATCACGAGAGGGAAAATGAGAATGGTTTCATTTTTACGCAAGCTTGAAAACATGGGAAACTCTACTCGAAAAATTCCGCATGCCCCCAACATGGTGACTGAATTCGAGGTACATGTCCCCCAAGCTTCAGTACATTCACCGGAGTAGACTGCTAGTTACTGACAGGTCGATGGAGTGAAGGTTCACTTACAAGATCAAGTGAAAGACTCGACTGGGATTTTATGAGATCTAATCAAAGACTTGAATTGAAAGGGAACTTCTTTCATTTTTTAACGAGGTTGACAAAATAAAAGAATTATCCTCATAAGACCGAATTCATTTTTTAAGGAGGTTGACATAGTAAAAGAACTATCCTCATATACCTTGTTTTATTTTTTAAGGAACTTGACACAAGAAAAGGAACTATGCTTTGAATACCTTGTTTCATTTTTTAACGAGCTTGACACAAGAAAAGAACTTTGCTCTGAAGAGCTTGTTTCATTTTTTAAGGAGCTTGACACAAAAAAAAGGAACTATGCTCCAAATACCTAGTCAAGGCATATAAGAATTCATGGCTTCCAGGAGGTTCACATCTGATGGGAGAACAACATCTTATAAATCACGATCTAATGCCCCCGGTAGACGGTACACGACAACACTATCACTGGATGAAGGCAATGAGAAAGTGGTCACATAATTAACCTGTGGCGGGGAATATGCAACCGACAGGTAAGGACCGGGAAGGGATGATGGTAAACTAGATGTCACATCACGACCAATGAATTAAAGCTGATCAGTGGTCACGATCCAACCTTCATGTGGAAAACAGATCACACAAAAGAGGGAAGAAACAATCACTCCCATGACATAAGTGTAGTCATGCCCTAGGAGTAAGTTATAAAATCCAAGGGGCCTTGGACAACCATCAAGTTTATATAGACAATATTTCCTCCCAAATAAATATGAATCTTCGAAAGGATTCCTAACGGTTGACTGGTTCTTCTGTTAAAATCCAACATATTTTGAGTAATAGGCATAAGCTGCGGAGAACCGAAATCTTGCCAGGTAGTTGAGGACAGAATATTAACTGACGTGCCTTCATCTATAATTGTGCTTGGTACGACCATATTGCAAGCCTGTACAGTGATCTCAAAGGGCACGTAAGAAGGAAGACAGTATCCCCTGAATCGAATCCAATCAAAGTAAACGACCAAACTACGTGGAGGGGGTGCCATAGGAATAAGAGGGTTATCCCCTTGCGTTACAGGAGTAGAAAGACCATCCTCCTAGATTTTGGGAACGAGATCAGGAGGATCACTTTTTGGGATTACGGTGATGGGAAGCGAAGGATCACCCTTCTAGATCATGGGAACAAGAGGACCTCCCTCTGATCCCGAGAAATCAGAGGAAACAAAAATAACCTGACTGGGATGAGATCCACTCTCTACGAAAAATACCTAATGAACCGTGGGTGGGATCAGGTCAACCTTTTTCTCAACCAATGATTGGTAGGAAACAAACCCATGAGACTGACTTTTGGAGAGAGCTGAATTGACCAGATATGAATCCCGATCAATTACTTGATCAAATAGCATAGAGCTCGAAAAAAACTTACGGTAACCAAAGAGAAGACAGGATTCAAAAGCCAAAAGGGTATCCAACACTTTGGAGGCTTCATCCAGATAGGGACATAGGTCAATGGGATGGTTCCCTTCATATAACCTACAACGAATTTTGATCTTACCATGTTTCTTATGAGTCTTATTATATCTAGCTGAAGATTCATCATCGGTGTGATATCCATCGGTCGACAACGAAGGATTAATTAGGCCAACAGACCACATTTCTAACACCTTGAGAATACCAGGGAAATCATGAAGAAGGTGGTCACCCTCACATAGCTTGCAAGGGAATTTGACTCTGCGAGACGCAATGAGAGGTCTCTCGAAATTAGTGGTATGGTAAGCAACATTTGCAGGTTTTCCCCCTTACTTATTTTCCTTCTTCTTCTTCGACTTCTTCTTCTTCTTCTTAGCCACCTGGTTACTAGAATCTAGACTTTCACCAAGCGAAGAGGAAAAATGAGGTGAAGAAACAGGCAAAGAAGGTGAGGGGTCAATCTTAAGATCAACATGGGGTTGACATGGTTTAGGTGGAGGAGAACTCGGTTGAGAGACCATTTGGATGTTCGAAACCACAGGGGTCGAAAATAACCAAACCGGCAGACCAATGGTTAATCCGGGGAGGGACAACGTTGCCATATACGGAGCACCAAAATTTCTGAAAGAAGGAAACGAACTAGGATTCCCATCCTAGGAGACCCATGGGTTGATGAACTTAGGAAATTTTTCCATTGATCTCAATCTAAGATGAGCATGGGTAAAATGTTATTGTGGACGATAAATTTTATAAATTAAAAAAAAACAAAATAAATCAAAAGGGGTGAACTAGGAAAAAGGATTACTAGGTAGTCGTGAACTGCAATATACACCTTGGTGATCAAATGAAAGAGAAATGACCAAGGAATTAATGTACGGAAGCCAATCTCCCCTAATTTTGTGCTTGGTGTATCACGTCTACAAAGAGACCGAATCAGTTACCTATGGTAAGTTTTCAACCTAATGGTGTCTCCCAAAATATACGCGACAATACGTGGGAGTCCAAATTCGTAGTAGTTTTGTTTGATGCGTTCAATGAGAGCGTCCCAAAATATAATTTCATACATAAATATACTTGCATACATGAATATAATTCCATACACGGGACTGGATATCACCCCCGAGTAGTAACACAGACTGTTAACGACATCTCCTATGCTTAACGACGTCGAAACACGTCTCTAGCCTAGACCTC
This sequence comes from Pinus albicaulis, assembly GCA_034641835.2. Lineage (NCBI taxonomy): Eukaryota > Viridiplantae > Streptophyta > Pinopsida > Pinales > Pinaceae > Pinus > Pinus albicaulis. The sequence goes on along the minus strand of CM076569.1, from coordinate 57,828,538 downwards.
TAAATGTGATTCGTTAGATTCCAAATGCTCCTTAGATTGATTGAATAAATTTTAAGGTTGATCTTGAATTATGTCTCGATTTTAAAGTCCTACCGATGTCACCTGAACCCCTAAGATGCAACTAAATGAGAGAAGAACCATTCATTTCGATTAATATTACATTAATGAAGGAGAAATAAACTCACACAATCAAAATAGAAAACAAAACAAATGCATAAAATGACATTCACTTTTCTCTTCAAGTGCAGAATTTTAAAGCGAAACTAAATATTTTAGAATTTTTCCCTTTCACTAAATGCACTTAGAAGCGAATCAAAATGAAACCTTTCATTTTCTAAAGTGAAATGAAACAAAAAGTATTTTTGTATTTTCCTTATAAGCACAATGCTACATGTAGAATGCAAGTCAATCAATAATGCTTTAAGTACTAATGAAATCTCTCAAAAATGCAGGTAAGAAGCAAAGATTTCAAAAAATCAAAGAGAGACGTAAAACATTTTCTTCAAAACAAGACACTCTTCACTTACACACTGATCAATCACTCAAAGAAAACAAACGTCAGAGGAAAAGAAATTGTAATCTATGCTTTATGGTGAAAAGAAACTCAAATGCATTCAAAGTTGACACTTGAAAATGCTATTTGCAAGAACCAACCGAAAGACAAACCTCAATCAAACACAAATCCTGAAAGATACGAAAATAATTGATTCAATGTGAAGTCTGGAAGTCAACAAAGTAAGCAACCACTCAAATGACTCGAGGACACCTAGAAACCCTAGGATGACAAGGATGCAGTAGCTTTGTAGAAAAGGCAACCAAAGGTGAAAAAATTGAATCAGAATTGTCACTGAATAGAGAAGAACAAGAGTTAGTCAAACAAGAAAGAACACTTAGAAGGACTCAAGACCCATTGGCTGACCAAATGAAGGGAACCCTAAAAAATTTATATACAAAAATCAGCACGACTGTTAAGCTGTAACTCGCGCTGGAAGAGTAAAAGTGCGACTGTGCAAAATGCATTCAACGCTGATCGACGCAATTGTCAAAGAAATAATAGCGTCGATAGAGGAGAAGGCTAAAAAATAAAAGGGTTTGCTAAACTGACACCAGGTTTATCACTTCAGCAAAGAGGTAAATGTCTGTAAGCAATTACAGAAGCTACAGAGAGAAGGAGATGGAAACTCGACGAAAATCGATGACAAAACAAGAAATCAAAAATTGAAAATAGGAGACTTAAAGGCTAGCACTCCCCAGTGGAGTTGCCGATTTGTTATGTTGGAAAATCCTCTTTGTGGACATAGACAATCCCTCTAGCCCTAGGATGGGTCTAGTAACAATAGGGAACAATTAGAAGCCTACTTTCCTAGATTGTAAATGCATTTGGATCATGAATAGATCACCTACCTCGGTTTGATGTTATTCCTTGCTTGAATCCTTCAATCCTTCACGCTCCGTAGCCAGATCCTCATCGTCGTCAGCGCTTGGTTACCTGCACAAGGGATAAAACAACAAAAAACATGAAAGCGTAACATATATCTTTCATACACAATCTACCTAGTTGATCGAGGAAAACTAAGAATCCAATCATACATTAAAGACAATAATGGAAAGCACAAATCAATTATATTATATTGAAATAAAGAGGGAGGGTTACAACCTGTGCCTTGATGTGGCATCTCTCCTTCGACAGGTCCGGATCCAGGCACGTCTCCAAAGAACTCGTTTCAACTTGATGTGAAGGGAAAAAGGTCTAAACTCTCGCTCGTTACCAATAGCAACAAATATCTCTCTTTTGTTCTTCTATCTATGTTCTAACTAGAAGATTTATGGGAGAATGTCCATTTTATAGCAAGGGAGGAGGGAGCATGTATCCACTTAGGGTGGGGAAAAGGGTTATCCCTTTGGGTGGTTCCACTTTTGTAGGAACAAGAAGCCCAAAGGGAGAAGTTCAACTCTATCCTCGGGAACAAACAACCAGCTCTCTGCCCTGAAGCTTCTAGATCTCGAAGCTTCACTTCCATTTTTATAAAAATTTCCAGAAGAGGATCAGCGTGGGTATGATCCCCATTCCAGCGCTGATCGATGCTACCCTATACCAAAAAAGAGCCATCGGCGTGAGCGAGACACAGAGAGGGCATGCTGCTCCAGATAATCATGTTTTCAAGGAGCTGATTCAGGAATGGTAAACAAAGAGTTTACTCATTATGATGGAAGGGATATGATGGCACATTTTCATGATGTAAAATATACACAGGGGTCAATGTTAGGGGTCTCCAAGATCAAGAACAGGGAGTATAGGGACAGTGAAAAATTGATGTGTAACAACTAGTTGATGGATCAATCGTAAGTTGATAAGAATTTTCTGACCATACTTCCAAGACCTTAGGAATACCAGGAAAATTGATAAGGACGTGGTCACCTTTACAAATCTTGCAAGGGTATTTGGGTTTACAATGCATGTTGGAGGTTTCCTCAGCACTACCAACACTTATAACCATGGTTGGTTGGTTGACTTCTTTCTTATCTTGCTTATTCTTCTTCTTCCCTTTCTTCTTATTCTTAGCCACTTGGTTACTAGCATCAAGGATTTTACGAAGCGAATAAGAAGAAAGGGAGGAATACGTGTTGGGCGAAGAAGGTAAAGGGTCAACATGAGGTTGGTGATGTTGAGATGGTGAACTTTGTTGAGGTGAAGCATCTGGCTGAGGTGGAAAAATTTGAGTATTAGAGGCCAACAAAGTTGAAAATAACCATATTGGTAAACCTATGGTAAATCGTGGTAATGACAATGTAGCCACATAAGGAGGACCAAAACTTCCAAATCAAGGAAAAGTACTAGGATTCTGGTTAAGAGGGGTTCCTTGGTTGGTAAATTCCTGGAATTGTTTCCATTAGATTCAACTTTAGTGAATTTTATTAACAATTTAAAAATATTAACAATTCGAATTCACAATCCACACCTAAGGTATCTAAAAAGTAAAAACAAACAAATGAATATGCACTATCAAATCTAGGAGTCAAACCACACACAAACAATTTGTTTTCACAGTGAAATCACTAGTTGGTGATGAAATCCAACGTCGCAGAGATCAATGTGAAAAACTAGCGGTTGGAATAGTTACCCTAACAAACTGCTTAATGAAACAGATTGGTGCAAGTAACTCCACTATGCTATCTCTAAGTGAAGACTACCCTCCGTAAAGTCCAAGTGAGTCTATTCAACATCTGCTCCAAGTACAGTGGGACCTTCCCTCCACCGTCACCTTGGGAAAAATCCTAAATTTTATGGCCACTAAGGTTACCAACTGAGACAATTGAACCTAGGGGGAAATTATGTGGCCCAATATACATGCAAGGGCAGAGTATCAAAGCTCAATCCCCTTGAAATCTCCTAGACATGGTAAATACGAGGTTTAATAACAAGTGATCCTAGGCTCCTCGAAAATGGTTAATCTGAGGTTTACCATTTTTAAAGCATGCACATATTCTATCTTTACCAATGAAGTAGGTACGATTACTCCACTTGGTCTGATATAACCTCATGCTTGACTCTTTTAAGAAGATCTTCCCAGAGAAAAATTGCAACAATTTTAATTTTTCCTTACCACAAGATACTATTGTTTGTTTAGTTGCTTTGGAAAGTTAACTACTCCCTATTCCAAAGCAGTAATCTTGAACTAGATTGATGGAAAGAGCCCTAGAAAATGTAAAAATTTCTAGATGAATTTTATTTAGCACTGTGTTATTTTGGTTGTTTTTTACTCAAAGGGTAAATGGATATGAAACTAGTGGTGTTATGAATTGACCCAAAAATGAATGCAATCGAATATGATAATGTAATCGTTTCACTTTGATGAATCTTAGCTAAATTAAGGAGAGAGGTTCCATTCACTTCCAACAATGCAAAAATTGATAAATAAGAGAAAATATAACATATTCTCTAATGCACTAATTTCAGCAAGAAAAACTAATGTTAATCAATTCAAAACATTTTTTTTATTTTTATGCTTTAAAACAAGCATAAAAACATGTAAATTCAAATCAAGGCTATCTTTCAATGAGAGACATTATCTTTCAATCGATGAAATAACTCTTTACAACAGACATAAATGAATATATGATGAGATTCACTGAAAGAAAAGAGATTCACACAACCAATTCTAGAAGCGAAAGATTCTTTTGTGATAACAAAACTCAAATCCCAAAACTGTAAAGATAAGTGGTTTTCCCCTAAAAGAAAATCAAAGAAACTTATCTAAATATACGGTTGAATTTTAAAGAATGTAAACTATGCAGCTGTAATATATGCACAATTCACTTGAAAACTATGCAAATGTAATCTATGCACATTTTTCATTCACATTCTGAAAATGAGAATTCTAATTATGCAAATGTATTTTATGCAAGAGAATTCTCAAACACAAGATGAGTCCAAGTCACCAAAAGAAAAACAAGACTATTTTCCTTCACCAATGTAATCTAAGGAACCAATCAAGTGTAAGTAAAGAAATTTGGGTGAGAATTCCAAAGGTAAAAAATATAAACACTCAAAGGCGATTAACGCTCAGACACAATTTAGCGAATGAAGGGGAATTTTTTTTTGAAAAACAAAAGCAAAAAGATGAAAAAATTGTTAAGAAACTGAGACAAACCTCAAATTGATGACCAAAGGAAATCAAATTAATAATTTCTCAAAAAAGAAAATTCAGAACACCCAATTAACTTAACAGAGACTTAATGAGACTATAAACAAGCTAACAGAATTATAAAAACCAAAAATTTGGACTTAAAACAAAGAAACCTTAACTTTTGAAAAAAATTTACAGGGTTGCAGAGGTATACAATAGATTTCAGTGCGCATGCACACTATTTCTAAAGAAAAAACAACGCACATCTGCACTTTGTTTTTGAACATAAACTGCACAAATCAAAAAATTAAGAAAAAAAAAACGAAGGTTTCAAACCATAAATTTCAATTCTTAAAAGGGTCTAAAGGCATAAAAGGTTACAAAAGGACACAAAGGAGAACTCGTTCCCCAACAAAGTCGCCAATTTGTTTTCTGGATAAATCCCTCTTGCGAACAAGAGCAATCTCCCTATTACCCCAATAGATAACTAGAAACAAACAACCATTTGAATACCCGTTTCTCTAAACAATTAGCATTCAGATTATTATAACTTAGAAATGAGGAGGTTATGCTCCTACCCAACGAGATGTTTGATGTAGACCTTTGCCTTTCGCTCCAAAGCAATCCTTCAATGCTGAGAAGAACCTAGAATCACAAACATGCAAAGGATCAAAGAACCTGTAGTATATAAGAATAAAAAACACCACTTCAACTTAATTATCAAGGAGATTAAGAATTGACATTGTTTCAATGAATCTAAAAACAACACAATGAGAAAAAGAGATCCATATGTATTATCAAGAATTAGAAAGAGAAATATTATAACTTGAGCCTTGATGTCGTAAGCCTCTTCCAGTGGTCTTCTTTCCTTCCCTTGATAACAAGCTCTTTAGACCCAAAAATAGCAACATGAGTTTACAAATTCCAATCCCAAAAGTCTCCAAAAAGTCCCCCATTCCTTTAGTCCTATGTTGAATTTATAGGGAGGATGAGGAGGTTTCTAGTTCCACTTCTCAAGGGATATGCTCCTTAAGAAAAAGAGTTTAGTTCCATATACCAAGGGATGAGGCACATGTATGTAGCGGTTCAAGGTTTCTAATTTGGATAAGGTTCCGCAACCAAAGCTTCCATAACTTACTTTTTTATTTTTACATGTGTGAACGGACCTGCGCACTTTTTAGTGGAAGAAACTACGCAGATTTGCACATTTTTTGTTCAGGAAAACTGCGCATGCGCCAGTTTTGTTAAGGGCCTGCTTGCAAAAGGAGCCTATGAGTTAATCGATTATGACAACGTCTCTTTAGTTAAACCCATAAATGGTCTTTATCTCAAGAGATTATGCATGATTCTTCGTGTGAAGATCCTCTTTCACATTGGTTAAATTTTAGAAAAGTGTGCCTTATATTAGAAAAGTGTGCCTTAGGATTAGTTATTTTTTCTTGACGAATTTTCGCTACTTTCATTGCTTATCTTGATTACTCTTGATACTGCAGATGTCGACATTCCTTCAAATTTACATTTTTTTCGTTGACGACGTCTATCGTAGTACACATAATATCTCTTCCACTGCTTGGGTCATTTATTCACCCACCAATGAGTTAGTATCTATTCATGGGATATGCCTCGGTCAAATGACGAACAATATTGCAGAATATAAAGCAGTCATTGAGCTATTATCTGATGCCATCGCATTTGGTATTCGACGTTTGGTTGTTAGGTTAGATTTGCAACTCATTGTATTACATTTAAACGATGTTTATGCTATCAGAAATCTAACTTTGTTAAGAATGTTTTTGAGGGTTCGTCTCTTGGAAAGACAATTTGATTACATTGAATATCAACACATTTCAGGAAATTTAAACACATTGGCTGATGCATTAGCTAATCAAGTTTTAAATAGACATCTGCAACATTAAAATTAAAATAAAACAATATTTGATCCATATTGAACAAGATACTCAAAGATTGGAAGTAGTAATATTATTAGGTTAAAAATAGTTGTGTCAAAAAATATTACATCATCTGTGATCATAGGTTTCAAACACCTTATGATCTAAAGATACTGATACAAAAAAAAATTGTCAGTCTAGATCGACCATTAGCTATCAATGATGATCATGGTAGCACACTATGGCACGTGCCACCCTGCACAGATATATCCTGAATGGGCCTGGAACACCAGTCACATGTCTCTGGAGTGTGAGAGGTATATCATCTATCCCTCTCTCTGGAACGTCAATAGTCAACCTCTCTAGGTTGTGCTCTAGCTCTGTAAGGATGTCTGCCACATTGATCTGTGGTGGACCTTCTATAGGTTGCTCATCTCTCCTATCAAAGTGACGAAGCGATGCTGGTCATGATGGGCCAACATTCGCATTTAAATTTTTGTCAGTATTGGATGATAGAAAACCAAATAAAAATTAGATAACATAGAAAAATTAAAAATGATTTTCTTTACCTGATGCATCCCACTGTGCCCCTGGTGGGAGTGATGTGTCAGGGTCACCCCTGAAATCTACCCTTGCGTAAGGTGTTAGAGTCGGTCCTTACAGCCCTCCGTCAGAGATCATTTCGCTTTTTGCATATCATTTTTAGGTGTCTCGCTCACTTCACTTCGTTGCATTTCGCTAGGGGCATGCCATTGATTGACGAGAGGGTCTGGTCGTCTCGTATTTCCTCATGTTTGTACCTGCAGGGCTAATTAAAACTCCTCAAAAATCATCGAAGTTCAGGTCACGTCATTCATGGTCATAAATGATTATTTTCGTCAACAAGAGTCTTTAGTCCTAGAGTCTAGGGTTTTCAGTCTTTGATACATGTAATAAAAGCCCACAGGCCATGAGGATGGTTTCGAAAAGGTTCCTATTTCATATTTTTATTCTCAAAAACATTTGAAGACATTTCTAGTCCAAAACTCTGTTTTGAACTAGAAACTGTCAAATTTATTTTTTGTAATAATTATGTATTTGTTCCACCATAAAAAGTTCAAAAGCAACCTCTGGTCTTTGCCGAAGTCAAAATGCCAAAATCCCTGCAAAAATCAAATCATTACATCAGTCCAAAACTCAGAAAAAGCATTGAAAAGCCAAAAGATAGAATTGCATTAAATGATAAAGTGCCAAGATTGCCAAACATTACAAAGTGGGTTATGGAGAAATTTAAAATCAAATCTGATTCTTATGAGATATTTTTCAACCTATATAAACCATGGAGGACAAGTCATTTTCACAAATTCCCAAAGCAAAGGTCGAATTGGAGATTGGAAGGGCGAAAACTTGTTTTCAAAGCCGTGGAAGTCGAAGTGGAAGTGCGCACGGCGCATACAGGTGGCGCGCGACGCACACAAGGCGCGCGACGCATTGGGCATCATAGGCCCGTGCATTTTTGCACGCGCGCGACACATACACAGCGCGCGGCGCACTGGGCATGCGCGCGACGCGTAGAGTTTCAGAGCCGAAAATTTTTACTCCTTCGCCCAGATTCATGTCAAATTACCTCATTTTGCTTGCAAGTAAGTTATTCATGCTTACATAGTGAATCATGGACATGTTATGGTATTTCGAAAATGGAAAAACAAGTGTTTGATGTGGTGAATTATAAACCCTATGTTCATTGCTAAAATCACTCCCTAGGGTTTTGAAAGACATGTTAATGGTATTGTGGGGGTTTCCAAACTTGTGTTATTGATATATATGCCCATGCTCTCTATTATTATTGGTGTCATCGCTTGTGGTTTACCATAGCCTCACGCTCTCTCTCTCCTATTCAAATCACTGCTGTCATTACCATTGTCATTGTCACACTGTTTATCATTTATATTGTAACACAGTCCCATATTCACTATTCCCCATTCTCCATTGACAAAGCCTAATTATCATTGCAAGGGATGTTCTTTGTCCTACACTACATTACACTCCTTCCTACTCACTTGTCCAAATCCCCATGTAGTCAAAGCAGTGACTGTTTTCCATTCAAACTCATTTGACAGAACCTTTATCATTGTGGGTTTCCTATAACACTTTGATACACATGTGACACATTCGGGATTAGAGCATACACTGAACTCTTGTTTTCACTATACCTATATCAGCATATATTTTGCAAACATCTTGATTTCAGCGCCATGTCAGAGACGGATTCAATTTATGAGCAGGAGTATGACAGTGATTCCACAACAGAGGTTAATGTGCCACGGAGGTCTCACAAAAGTGGCAAAAGTGGTAGGCATGTCAGGGAGGAGCCTACTTCTTTGGCTCAATTGCAGGCTTGCCCGCTTGCAATGGATTGTTTCCAGCATCAGTCATGTTTCCAGTACTGTGAGATGATTTCACATACCCAACATCATCATGAGCTAGCTCGTCTATTTGTTCTACATTTACATGATGGCCGGCTAAAAATTGCCGGAGTTAACTTCATTCTGTCACCAGAGACCATTGCTCAGGCCACCGAGATACCAAACATAGGAGAGGAATGGAACAAACGACAACAGCTAGAGAAATCCTACTATGAGCCATACATCAAACCTGGGTATATGAGGCAGCTGAGCAGGGTATTTCCATTCAGATTTATAAAGGATGAGTTTGCACCATTGATGAAGCTCATAATTCGAAATTTCAGTTGCGAGGGCAGATTCTCGCGCCTCTATGCGTACCATATCCGTTTGTTGATGCATTTCACGAGGGTACGTATGATGAGCATTCCATACTTCATGTATCGCAACATAGAGCGGATGACATTTCTTGTACAGAAGAAGACCCCAGCACAGCAGCATAGCAGTATATATCATTACGCGCTGATCAAAATCATGGTGGTACATCAGTTGACACAGCAGGGCATTGCTTGGGAGGATTTCATCTCCCGTGACTACTTTGTAGTGCCACAGCCGCCTCCCGAGGTAATTGATGATGAGGGAGAGCCTTCACACTAGTTGGATATTCCTGAGATTGAGCATATCAGTGCTCCAGTGTATGTGACATATCAGCGAGGCCACAGAGCCTTATTTGCAGCTACACGACGAGTACTATCTCCACCCGGGGTGGAAGGGGTCTCGTTGACTTCATCAGCAGCGCGAGTATTATCTCCACCCGGGGTGGAAGGGGTCTTGCCTTCGACTTCAGCACAGGTACAGATTCAGGACAGAGGCAAGAGGCCTATGCATGATGAGGGCCCCTCAGGAGGCCAATATACTGAATTCACATTGATTGATGTTGATGCGAGCTCTCCTAGCTCGAAACTGAAAGAGATCGTCCAGGAGCAGAAGGCCAAGATTGACATGCTGAATATTAATTTGCAGAGAGCTCAGTGGGTGATAAACTACTTGGATCAGTGTAACAAACAGCTAGAGGATCAGCACACACTTGTAGAGCTGCGGCGAATCCGTGAAGATCGACAATTGGCCCGGAAGAGACCTGGTGACATGACACCGGCTGATCGAGATACTTGCCTCACGCATGTAAACATTCATCTGGAGAAGTTTTTGGCAAAGGCCAATAGAGACAAAGATATTCTCCGTCACATGAAAGGTCATTATTGGGCCCGCATGCACGTCTATAAAGCAAAAATGAAGATTCTGAAGAGGAGGTTGAGCAGAGCACTGAAACGGCGAAAGAGGCCTGATCCACTCCGGATTTTGGCCGAGGCTTCATTGGCTAAGCATGATACATGATGGAGGGTCTTTGCTCCGAATTTGAGCAAATTTGAAGAAGTTTTTGTCATTTTGGAAAATTTTGGTCTCAAAATAGGTTTCTCAGCGCAACGCGTAGCGCGTCATGACGCGCGCTTATGATTGGGACACTTGCTGGAGGAAAAAATTGTATTTTTGGATTTGTCATGGTAATTTATGCATTCTCAGAAATGGCCGAAGCATTTCACCAAGTTCTGGATGATCAAAAGGGCCAAAAACACCATGAAAATCACCTTTCTGCCACCTTTTGCACCAGTAGGAAGTACTTGTGGGAGAATGAAGTTTTGGAGGGGCAAATGAGCTCCAAATTGGGAAATTCCACTTGGGTTGGATAGTAGACATCCAGGGCTTTTCAAAAAGCTATCATGAGCTTTATTTTGATGCCATTAAGTGCCCCAAAAGTAGGCTGAAAGGCGCGCGACGCATAGAGCTCAGGCGCGCGGCGCATAGAGAAAATTGGCTAATTTTTCACTTTCCAGCTCAGGATTTCGGCCAGTTGGGCCAGTTTTGATTGTGAATGTAATTTTTGAGTTATCTTGATGTAATTTTGTGGTTTTCATGTAACTTTGATTCACTTTTACCTATTCTAGATGATTCACTCCCAAAAAAGTGAAAATCAAGTGAAAGAATCAGTTTCCTTCCTTTTAGAGGCAAGTTGTTTGGCTGCCTAGATTTTAGCTCCTTGTTTAGAATTAGTTGAAACTGCTCCTAGAAGGAGGAATTCGACCCCTATAGGCATGGGAAGGGGTTAGAATTGTCTATTTATTGTATTTTCTGAGACACTTTCAGGGTTGGACTCTTGGGAAAAGTTTGGCACACTATTGTACATATTTTCTACATTTTGGTTAAGGAAAGATCAGAGGTTTTGCAGCACCTGTTGGGATTATTGTGGCTTTCAGTTCTTGATGGTGTTTTCTCTCAGTTTATTTTAAGTTCTTTCATGTTTAATGTATGCCATTCCCTTCTTATGCTTCTGAAACTAAATGAATGAGTAAATGAGGTAGAATCCATTGATTTCAGTGCTCCGCCTTTAAATTTGTTTAGTTTTACATGTTTTCGCCTGTTTGGAGAGGATTCCTGTTCTCCCTTGCCCTCTTCAGCTCCTTGTCATTCTGATCCATCCATACACATAATCAAAAGCATCAAGACTACTGCCTACCTTTCCCCAACTCGAATTCTGCAAAGATCTGGCCTCATCCTCGAGCCCAAAATTGTTTTTCCCATTTTTCCAACGAAAACCTAAAAAATCAAAATCAAACTTTCCTATCTCTTTACTAGCCTAAAATCAGTATTCATTATAAGTCATCTCAGCCCCTTTTGAAGACCTTTTGCCTTGATAGACCCGGAGAGAGCCCTCTCCTGTCCTCGTAGGGCTAGCTACGAGTCTGAGCGTGGTTTGATGTTGCCTTGAGTTTTACCTTATTTTAGCCTAAGGTAGATTCGAGCGCTAACATAAGGAAAATCTTCAATCATGAAGATTTGGTTCTTGAGCCATATAAAGAACTGAGTATAGCAAACCATTGGACCACCATCGCCACCATGGCTTGCCATCAATGACACCCATCGCAACATACGTGGTTGCCTAGGTCCTGTGGGATCCATTGGAAAATTTTGAGGTGCGAGGAGTGGAATACTCTCCAAAGAGAAAGACACAAGAATGGCTCCATAACCGAAGTTTTTCAACTTCCCATTCTTAGATCTCGTAAGTTTTCCTTTCATGTTGACCAACACTCCTTCGCACCAATTGAAAATTGTTCCCCTGGAACATCCAACTGCAGTCTGCATTTGTGCTTTGGTAGCCCCATGCAGAGATGCACTTCCACACAACCTGGTAACTGTAAATGCAAGGATCTGCAGGTCTAGTCGTACAAGAGTTTTGATATCAATGCGACCATCCTTCAACTCTGAATCCTGGCTACAATATTGAGCCATATAAGACGCAGTGGGCAGACCACCTAGTCTTGTCCCAAACAAGGAAATGTCTCTCCCTCCATGGGGTAATCTAATGAGGAAATAGATATCCTCTGGCTTTATCACAAACCTATGGTCTCCAATGATGAAGCATTGCTCTCGAACATCTAAGGCATTGACTAGCCAGGTCATCAACTCAACCTGTGCCTTCATACCTTGAATCGTCCATAATTTATACAATCCACAATTTTTTAATGTGTGAAGTTGCGTTAGATCATCCATGACTTCGTTATCATGAAGCTCATGCTCCCTTTCTCGCCATTCCAACATGATTTCTAACCTACAAAACATCAATTAGGATAATTAGAAATCAGTTGGGAGAAATTGAGCCATTTTTTAGGGACAGAAACATGATTTTGAAAACCCCATGGCACTTGCACAGGTTTTACATGTACACAATGCGTTTTTGCGCATCAGTTACACATAAAAACTGCAGCGACCCGATGATTTTTTTTATTAAAAATTCATCGGGGTGCGTGGGTTTCGACACGAAAACCTGTGCACCCCCGAGGGCAGATTTCAAAACCTTTTCCCCCCCTAAAAAATGCTTTAAAAACTTAAAATGAAAAATTAAATAGATGAAAAGCAAGATAATGATGATGTTGAATACTTGACGCTGACGGTTCTCGAAATGGTTGATTGGTTCTCCCGATATCTGCTCCAGAAGGTTTAGGGAAAAAATTCTTTCTTCTCTGCTCTGAAAACTAAAAGGTAAAAATGATTTCTTTTAACTTCTTTTTATAGTTTTAAATGAATAAAATAATATTATTTTGTTTATTTTCACTTTAGAAGTCAATAATCAAAATGTTTTTCATATTTTGAGAGCAGATATTTGTAATTTTTTGAGTTTTTGTGCAGGAAATAGGTTATGTTTGAAAATAATCATTTTGACAATGAGTAAAATTTTATCACTTTTTCGGGCTCTATAAAAATACAAAAGAGAGAAACCATGGAGTCCTCTTTTAAGCCCTTTTCAGACTCTTTAAACATGAAAAGATCACTGAGTACTAGACTATTCGAACTCGTTAAAGTAAATGAACAATCATCTATTCAGTATAAGTTTACCCCTTTTCCGGACGGAATTAGACTATTTACAAAACAGGTATGCGTTGACTAAGCATGGTCAATAGAGTTCTCTCCTACATTATTTTATCCTTTTTCGGGTTTGAGAGACTAAATTTACAAAAAAGAACACTATGGAGTTTACTTATGTTTTCCTTCTGACTCCCTAAAACTGAAAAACATCGAGTTAATCCTATGTTAGACTCGTTAAAATTAAACAATATAGGACCTATTGATCACAACAGGGCCGAACCACTCCTTCTTAGGGTTCGTTTAAAAAATAATAAGATGGACTCATTTGAAGGATGAGCTTACACGACAAGAAACTTTTATCCTCCTCAGGATTGAAAAAAATAAAGAGGTACTTGCCAATAATGGTGGGGGAAAAGGTGAGAAAAAGAATCCATTAATTATCCTTGTTTTATAAAGCAGCATGTTGCCCTTGAACACGACACTTTGTTGCACTTGTACCTGGGTTGGGTAATCCTTTGTCTTACAATTAATCAAACCACATTGAAATTATTCAATTGGTTTCTGGTTATTATCTTTGAGTCAAATGCTGCTAAGCCATTTACAGTGTCGTTATGTGTTCAAGAGAAAGTTGAATTTTAAATTTACCATTCATTGCAAACATTTGTCTGCATTTGCGTTGACCATCCCTGAGTAAGTCCTTGCAACAAATTTCTTCAAAACTTGATCTAATGGTTTCGTGTCATAGGCTTTCCTGCGACGGATCACTTTCTATCAAAATCATCTCAGTATCTAGAAAGTCGATTTAGAATCCTATCAGTACCTTGGAATTTTCATGCCCTAATGGTAGGTTTCTCGCCTTTGACAATAGGTTCTCATCATTGACCTTCGATAGAATTATTCTACGAGTGTTTTACTACAAATCATTCATTCACACTTCATAGATGGTGTTGAAGTACTTTGAGAGCCATTGTTATTATTGGTGGTTTCTCTCACACTTGTTAACGGTTCTCATCATTGACCGGTAATCAAGTGGTTTCTACCATGTTCGACTTCGACACATCAATCGCATGGATATATTCGTACTAGTTCGAGAAGTAGAAATCAAGTCCTTGGATCTAGTTTCCACCATCCAGGCCGTGAGGAGTTATGTATTCATGATACAGTAGACTTCTTATGACAGATGGTTGTACCCATAATGTGTCTACTTTTAATGTAATGCTAAAATCATATCTGTACCAGAACATTTAGTTAGTTTTGCTCTGAGTATGGGAATGCCTACCTCAGTGATGATATATATTTGCATTGAATGTTTTTACAGGTTTTCGACCAGTGTCTCCAATCCAATCCTTGGAATGATAAACTGCTTCACTCTTTAGAAAAAAATTCTCAGATTTCGCATTTTAGGGGGCAATCTGTTACATGTCATTTTGTCACCATTACATTTTATTGTCAATATGGGTTTATCACCATCCATATCATGTTCCCTTAGAGGTAAAAAACACTCGTGTTCCTTAATCAAGTCTTGGAATTTGGAGAAAATATCTTTAAAACCTTTAAAACATTACCTGCATGCTTTTTATAGCCATTTCCTGCGCATGTGCTGATGATTCTTCTATTAGTCACGGCGACCGCCACTCTATTCGCCACTAAAACCTGCGCAGCCCTGTAAAAAAGAAGTAAATATAAAAAGTAACTTCTAGAAGCCTAGTTGGTCGAATATTCTTCCAACTGGAAGCCTCTAGATTTGCGCTAGTTCGAGATCTATCCCTCTACTCATGGAGGTTATCCTTTGGCTAAAGGAACCAAAATCCCTTCATGGGAGGAACTCATCCCTCTCTTAATGGATCTGAAACTACCTCAATCTCTCTATAAATTGAGATGAAGTTTTAGGTTGTAGAGTAGATACTGACTTGTATAGATTCTAAGCTGGAGAGAGTTCATAGAGTTCATAGTTTCTGAACTAGTAAGTTGTTGTTGGCACATTGAAGATTACACCTTTGTGTACATGACTTCATGATGGTCCTTCTAGAGAGGAAGGCTTATCAGATTGAAGGAAACAATTGTGCAGACACACAGGATAAATCTGTACACCATCAAGGCTCAGGTTGTAAGATTGCTCCTTTTAATTTTTGATAATACATATGGATCTCTTTTTCTCATTGTCTTGTTTTCGAATTCATGGAAATGATGTCAATACTTATACTCCTTGATCACTAAGTTGGACTAGTATTTATGATTATTATATATTGTAGGTGATTTGATATTTTGTATTGTTTGTGATTACAGATTCTTCTCAGCATTGAAGAGTTGCTTTGGAGCGAAAGGCAAAAGAATACATTGAACGTCTCGGTTGAAAGGTATGAGCATAACCTTTTTTTATTTCAAGGTTGTAATAATCTAAAATAAAAATAGTCTAGAGAAAGAGGTATTCAATGGATCTTTGTTTCTAGTTACTTGTTGGAGTACTAGGGAGATCGCTCTTGTCCGCAAGAGGGATTAATCCACAAAACAATACATTCTCATTGCAGGCACATGTTTTTAATTGAATATTTTTGGCCCTCATTAAACAACCCAATTCAGAACTCGACATCTGGTTCAAGACCTTGTCATTACCTGTGAAACTTCAGATCTATTGGAAGACCTCCAATTCAGCCCTCATATAGGGCATAAAATTCAGGACAACGAAGGGTTAATTCGATAAGGTCTTACCCATATTTTGTATTCAATGATTGGGACTCATTTTTAAAGCTTGATTGTAGGGTTCCAAAGTTCCGGGCACTTGCTAAGGGAACAAGGTTATTTAGCTTAAAAATTTTGGTCTTATAGTAGTTATGCTAATGGCTAGGGAACCTGATCTGAGTAATGAATACAAGTGTGGATCAACAATTTATATGTTTTCGATCTCTCCAAATGTGCCACATCTTGAAGTTTGAAATGAAACAGTTTGTGATTCCTAGTTTGAACAGAAAATCCACAAGCCTGTTTGTTAGCACTCATAAGCCTTGTTTGTTATGAATTCTGGCTCTATTGGTGCTCCAAAGTTGCAACCCGTGTAATTCAACATATAAAGGGATGTCACTTATTTGGTAGGGAGTTTTTGAGGTTAGCATTGAGCAACATATACATACCTATTCCAGTGTTTAAGTTGACCTTACCAAAATCTTTGCACAATCAAGGATTTGAGAGAACACAAACAAACTCTATGGCCAAACAGTGATATTGCAATTGAAAAATAATTGAGAGAGTTGGATAGAAGTATCAAGATCTTACTAAGAATTCAAGAGCACATTGATCAGAAATAGAAGGCAGAGGCACAATGTCACTTTCTTTAGCGAATTGTAATTAAATCATTCCAGTCAACATCATCAAGTTGAGCATGCAACAAGGGTTTTCACATTGTTCAAAGTGGAAGTGATTTACTATCAACAATGTTCTTAAAATCATCCGCAAGCAGCTATAATTGACAAAAGTCATCTTCAACAAGGGTGTTACAATTATCCTACAAGAAATATGAATCTTAGCTACAAGAATCTCGTCATTACCAATGTTTGCAGAGATTCCTTCATTGTGAAACAATAAAGTTTAATTCTAATTACCATTAAGGTTAGTGTATATAGAGCAATGTCATTATTAAAGGCAGAGCAATCTCTACAGTTGTAAAGACACTCAGTGGTTGCATCATTAAAAGGCAGAACATCTGCATCATTGAGGGAAGAGAAGATACATCAGTCTCATCATCAACATCAAAGGCATTGTGTACAGTTCATTGTACAAGTTGATTGTTGTTCAAAGTCTTGTAGTTTTTTCTAGAAATGGATTGTACTATTGTATAAGTCTACTGGAATAAGGGTTGTTGGTCCTAGGGTTTGTTGGGACAAGGATTTAGGTCATAGCTTTGTTTTGGTCAGTTGAATAAAAATCATTCTATATCATTGTAAAGTGGATAATTGTCCCTCGTATGAGATTCTACAATTTTGTATTTAAATTTTGCTTTTTCAGGGTCGTAGGGTAGTGCTAGGGAGGTGGTTGAAGTCACCCTCAAGTTGTAGCCTGAAAACACTTCAGGGTGGTAGGGTGGTGCTAAGGCAAGTTGAAGCTTGCATAGGGTGTTGGAGCATCGTTTTAGCTTATTGCTGAGAAAACCGAGGGTGTTGGGGTGTCCTTTGAGTGGGTGTTGGAGAAGAATGCCTTTCTAGAGTTCTAGGGAGTTGTAGTTTTTTTCCAGTTGGAGCTAAACATTTAAAGAACTTATTAGAGAAGTGTTTGGTGGTTTGTGACCCAGAGGGGGTTTTCCACCTAAAAATCTTGTGTTCATTGTCTTTTGTTTATTTATGATTTTTCAATACTGCTGAAGATTAACTAATGCTTTGAAAAGATTAATAAGGTACTAATTTCTAAGAAACATCGATTCACCTCGCTCTTAGTATTTCCAACAAACTTTGCATCATTTTACAGTTTCAACCTCTTCCTTTATAACTATTTTTGATGGCCTCTTTCTTGTTGTGGTAGTGAGCCTTTCTAAAAAATATGTAAGAGTGTTGGATCAATTATTCTAGTTTTTAGTGGTGACCACAAAGGGATAACTATAATCCTCAATACCCTTAAGGGTAGCATTTGTTTCTTGCTATATCAAAGCTCTATTGAGAAATTTTTCAATAGGCTTTGAATCCACTTCAATTGACACATAGTTTACTCTTCTTTGAGGGCTTGAAAGAGGCAGCACCATCTTAATTGATTTATTTTTCTTGTTATTCTTCATTCAAGATGAGAGTATTGTAAAGTAAATTGATCTTTAATAGCAATCACAAATCCTTCACCTAGTGAACCTGTGACATAATATGTGCATTAATGGGATATTCAAAAATACCTTTAATTTCACTAAATATTGATAAATACCTAATAGTTTCCTTTTTTTGAACCCACCACGCCCCTTCTCGTCTGCCCTGCTCCCAAATACATATTCTTTATACAAAAATTCCTACTTTTTCTAGATTACCCAAAATTCTACTATATACCCATTTTTATAACCCTCAATACCTATAACTCTATCATACCCTTCATCCCCCCACTAAATACCTATAATTTATTGACTTAATATTTCACAATTTTAAAACCTACTTTACCAATAAATATGATAAATATTGGTGAAAAAAGTGAATCCATCATGATCTCAAATTGACAATGGTTATTTTTTAATAAAATAGTGGCACGAGGAAAAAAAATTTATAAGCAGAAATATACTAAAACCCTTAAAGAGAAACTCTTTTCCACCTTAAATTTATAAATAACACTTCATGATCCATAGAACCCTAAAACTAATAATCCCTAAAACTATATCTCCTTAGTATGATTAGAAATATCTGACATAGTTACAAATCCTTAGTATGATTAGAAGTTGATAGTCTGACCATCCTGTTTTTTTGCCTTGAAAATTATGGAAATTATGGCAGGATTTTAATAAAATGCAGTAGGAATTTTTGTAAATCCAGGTTATCTATGTTAAACTTCAATATTTTGGGTGCCCTAGATGTTTTTGATGGTGCCGAATCCATTTCCACCATCAAAAACATGATTCAAACAATGCTACTGCTAGATTTTTTGAATTGTTTTTCCCCGGAAGTGGGGCATATATGTTAGAAGTGTAATTGAACATCTAAAGGGATGTCACTTTTTTGGTAGGGAGTTGTTGAAGTTAGCATTGAGCAACGTATACATAGCTATTCCAGTGCTTAAGTTGACCTTATCAAAACCTTGTACAATCAAGGATTTGGGAGAACACAAACCTACTCTATGGCCATACAATGATATTGCAATTGTAAAAGAATTGAGAGAGTTGGATAGAAGTATCAAGATCTTGCTAAGAATTCAAGAGCACGTTGATCAGAAAAATAAGGTAGAGGCACAATATCACTTTCTTTAGCGAATTGCAATTAAATCCTTCCAGTCAACATCATCAAGTTGAGCATGCAGTGAGGGTTTTCACATTGTTCAAAGTGGTAGTGATTTTACCGTCAACAATGTTCTTACAATCATCCACAAGCAGCGACAATTGACAACAATCATCTTCAACAAGGGTGTTACTATGATCTTACAAGAAATATGAATATTAGCTACAAGAATTTCGTCATTAGCAATGTTTGCAGAGATTCCGTCATTGTGCAGCAATAAAGTTTACTTCTAATTATCATTAAGGTTAGCGCAGATATAGCAATGTCATTATTAAAGGCAGAGAAATCTCTCAATCTATAAATACACTTGGTGGTTACATAATTAAAGGGCAAAACATCTTCATCGTTGAGGGAAGAGCAGATACATCATTCTCATCATCAAAATCAAAGGCATTGTGTACAGGGCATTGTGTAAGTTGATTGTAGTTCAAAGTCTTGTAATTTTTTGTAAAGGGATTGTATTATTGTAGAAGTATATTGGAATAAGTGTTTTTGGTCCTAGGGTTTTTTGGGAGAAGGGTTTAGGTCCTAGGGTTGTTTTGGTCAGTTGAAGAAAGATCATTGTATATCATTGTAAAGTGGGTCATTGTCCCTTATACGATAGTCTACAATTTTGTATTTAAATTTTGTTTTTTCAGGGTGGTAGGGTGGTGCTAAGGAGGTGGGTAAAGTCACCCTCAAGTTGTAGCATGAAAACACTTCAGGGTGGTAGGGTGGTGCTAAGGCAAGTTGAAGATTGCATAGGGTGTTGGAGCATCCTTTTAGCTGATTGTTGAGAAAACCGATAGCGTTGGGGAGTCCTTCGAGGGGATGTTGGAGAAGAATGCTTTTTTAGAGTCTAGGGAGTTGTTTTTTTTTTTGTTTTTCAGTTGGAGCTAAATATTTAAAGAACTTATTAGAAAAGTGTTTGGTGGTTTGTGACCCAGAGGGGGTTTTCCACCTAAAAATATTGTGTTCACTGTCTACTATTTAGTTATGATTTTTGAATACTGTTGAAGATTAACTAATGCTATGAAGAGATTAATAAGTTACTAGTTGCTAAGAAACATTGATTCACCCCGCTCTCAGTATTTCTAACAAAATTTGCATCATTTTACAATTTTAACCTCCTCTTCCTTTATGACTATTTTTGATGGCCCCTTTCTTGTTGTGATAGTGAGCCTTGCTAAAAAATAAATAAAGAGTGTTGGATCGATTATTCTAGTTTTTAGTGGTGACCACAGAGGGATACCTATAATCCTCAACATCCTTAAGGGTAGAATTAGTTTCTCGCTATATCAAAGCTCTATTGAGAAATTTTGTAATAGGCTTTGAATCCACTTAAATTGACACATAGTTTGCTCTTCTTTAAGGGCTTGAAAGAGGTTGCACCATCTTAATTGATTTATTTTTCTTGTTATTCTTCATTCAAGATGAGAGTATTGTAAAGTAAATTCATCTTTAATAGCAATTACAAAGACTTACCTCTAATTTCACTAAATATTGATAAATATCTCTTAAATTCCTTTTTTTGAACCCACCACACCCCTTCTCCCTTGCCATGCCCCCAAATACATACTCCTTATAAAAAAAATTCCTAATTTTACTAGATTACCCTAACTTCTACTATATAACCATTTTTATAACCCACGATACCTATAACTCTATCATAGCCTTCATCCCCCCACTAAATACCTATAATTTAGTGACTTAATATTTCACAATTTTAAAACCTACTTTTATCAATAAATATGATAAATGTTGGTGAACAAAGTGAAGCCCTCATGATCTCAATTTGACAATGGTTACTTTTAAATAAAATAGTGGCATGAGGAAACAAAATTTATAATCAGAAAATTTACTAAAACCCTTCAAGAGAAACTCTTTTACACCTTAAATTTATAAATAACATTTCATGATCCATAAAACCCTGAAACTAATAATCCCTAAAACCAAATCTACTTAGAATGATTAGAAATATGACATAATTACAAATCCTTAGTATGATTAGAAACCAATAGTCTACCCAACCTGTTTTTTTGCCCTGAAAATTATGGAAATTATGTCAGGATTTTAATAAAATCCAATAGGATTTTTTGTAAATTCAGGGTATAGCTATCAAACTCCAAGATTTTGGGTGCCCGAGAGGTCTTTGATGGTGTTGAATCCATTTCCACAATAAAAAACATGATTCAAACACGGCTACTGCTAGCTTCTTCTTTTTTCCCAGAAGTAGCGCATCTATGTTAGAAGTGTAATTCAACATCTCAAGGGATGTCACTTCTTTGGTAGGGAGTTGTTGAAGTTAACATAACGTATACATACCTATTGTAGTGCTTACGCTGACCTTATACATACCTATTGTAGTGCTTAAGCCGACCTTATCAAAACCTTTGCACAATCAAGGATTTGAGAGAACACAAACCAATTTTATGGTCAAACACTGATATTGCAATTGTAAAAGCATTGAGAGGGTTGGATAGAAGTATCAAGGTCTTACTAAGAATTCAAGAGCATGTTGATCAAAAAAAGAAGGCAAAGGCACAATGTCTCTTTCTTTAGCGAACTGCAATTAAATCCTTCGAGTCAACATCATCAGGTTGAGCAGGCAACAAGGGTTTTCACATTGTTGAAAATGGCAGTGATTTTATTGTCAACAATGTTCTTACAATCATCCACAAGCAGCTACAGTGACAACAATCATCTTCAAGAAGGGTGTTACAATTATCTTACAAGAAATATGAATCTTAGCTACAAGAATTTTGTCATTAACAATGTTTGCAAAGATTCCTTCATTGTGCAACAATACAGTTTACTTCTAATTATCATTAAGGCTAGTGCAGATAAAGCAATTTCATTATTAAAGGCAGAGCAATCTCAAAAGCTATAAAGGCACTCGGTGGTTACATCATTAAAGGGCATAACATCTTCATCATTGAGGGAAGAGCACATACATCAGTCTTGTCATCAGCATCAAAGGAATCGTGTATAGTCATTGTACAAGTTGATTGTTGTCAAAGTCTTGTAATTTTTTGTAAAAGGGATTGTTCTATTGTAGAAGTCTACTGGAATAAGGGTTTTTGGTCCTAGGGTTTGTTGGGACAAGGGTTTAGGTCTTAGGGTTGTATAGTCATTGTACAAGTTGATTGTTGTCAAAGTCTTGTAATTTTTTGTAAAAGGGATTGTTCTATTGTAGAAGTCTACTGGAATAAGGGTTTTTGGTCCTAGGGTTTGTTGGGACAAGGGTTTAGGTCTTAGGGTTGTTTTGGCCAGTTGAAGAAAAATCAATGTATATCATTATAAAGTGGATCATTGTCCCTGGTACGAGAGTCCACAAATTTGTATTTAAATTTTGTTTTTTCAGGGTGGTTGGGTGGTGCTAGGGAGGTGGTTGAAGTCACCCTCAAGTTGTAGCTTGAAAACACTTCAGGGTGGAAGGGTGGTGCTAAGGCAAGTTTAAGCTTGCATAAGGTGTTGGAGCATCCTTTTAGCTATTTGCCGAGAAAACCAAGGGCTTTGGGGCGTCCTTCAATTGGGTGTTGTTGAAGAATGTTTTTCTAGAGTTATAGGGAGTTGTAGCTTTTTTTCAATTGGAGCTAAAGATTTAAAGAACCGATTAGAAAAGTGTTTGCTGGTTTGTGACCCAGAGGGGGTTTTCCACCTAAAAATCTTGTGTTCATTGTTTATTTAAGCTTTTTGAATATTGTTGAAGATTAATAATGCTCTGAAATGATTAATAAGTTACTAATTACTAAGAAACATTGATTCACCCCGCTCTCAGTATTGCTAAAGATTAATGAGTTACTAATTACTAAGAAACATTGATTCACCTCGCTCTCAATATTTCCAACAGACTTTGCATCATTTTACAATTTCAACCTCCTCTTCCTTGTGACTATTTTTGATGGCCCCTTTCTTGTTGTGGTGACCACAAAGGGATACCTATAATCCTCAACGCCCTTAAGGGTAGCATTAGTTTATTGCTATATCAAAGCTCTATTGAGAAATTTTGTAATAGGCTTTGAATCCACTTCAATTGACACATAGTTTGCTCTTCTTTGAGGGCTTGAAAGAGGTTGCACCATCTTAATTGATTTATTTTTCTTGCTATTCTTCATTCAAGATGAGAGTATTGTAAAGTAAATTGATCTTTAATAGCAATCATAAAGCCTTCACCATAGCAATCATAAAGCCTTCACCTAGTGAACCCGTGACATAATATGTGTGACATAGTATGTGCATTCATGGGATATTCAAAAATATCTCTAATTTCACTAAATATTGATAAATACCTCTTAAATTCCTTTTGTTGAACCCTCTACACCCCTTCTCCCATGCCCTTCCCCCAAATACATATTCCTTATACAAAAATTCCTACTTTTACTAGATCACCCTAACTTCTACTATATACCAATTTTTATAACCCTCAATACCTATAACTCTATCATACCCTTCACTAAATACCTACTTATTGACTTAATATTTCACAATTTTAAAACCTTACTTTATCAATAAATATTGGTGAACAAAGTGAAGCCCTTGTGATCTCAATTTGACAAAGGTTATTTTTTAATAAAATAGTGGGGAAACAAAATTTATAAGCAGAAGAGAAACTCTTTTACACCTTAAATTTATAAATAACACTTCATGATCTATAAAACCCTAAAACTAATAATCCCTAAAACTAGATCTCCTTAGTATGATTACAAATATCTGACATAATTACAAATCCTTAGTATGATTAAAAACCGGTAGTCTAACCAGGCCTCATGGCCTGATATGCTTTCATACTTTGTACTACTGAACTACTGAGAGACGTTTGCTCAGAGAAATTCATGACGCTTAAAACAACAACAATCAATAACAGAGACTTAAAAACTGCACAAGTAACATTGCCCTATAATACTGAAGGACGTGTCTACCGAGCCCGCGTTTTGGCCCGGACGGCAGAAATCCGCCGGAATCCGGTCAACTAAATTTGCAAAAATCAGGTAGTTGTAGTGCTTGGAATCCATTTTTGACAGTGGAAATGGATTCAGCACTATCAAAAACCCCCGGGGCACTCAAAATAATAATGTTTAACAACTATAAATCTTTGCCGGATTTTCTGAAATCGTTCCCAGATTTTGGGTCAAAACGCGGGCTCTTTAGACTACGGTTAATACTGAATCAAACCCTAGATCTATATAATTCCATGGCCAGTGTAAATAGCTAAATCCAAGATTGTCGAAAATAAATTATTATTGCAAAACATACAGTAGTACGGACCTTGAAAAGATCCATGATTTCCACAAATGGCGAAACAATCGAGTAAGAATTCTGCTCTGGCAGTCGACCAGGAATGAATAGCCTCGTACATAAACCCCATGTATACATAAAGAATCTTATACATATCAAAAGAAGATAAAAACAGTCAGGTCTCCCTGAACATAAAAGTACAGGGTAAAGATCACCCATAATACATCTCCGTTGAAGAAGGGATAGGCCAACAAGGGGATGAAGGATGCCATGAGAGCGACGAATAGAGAGGGTAGGAAGAGAATTGAAGCAGCGCCTGGCTCCATTGTTGGACTCGAAGCAGCTGCCTTCACCTCTGCTTCCGCTCCTGCTCCAGCTCCCATTATAATCATCACAACGACCATGAACACTGCATATGCGTACTTGCATGTGCCTGCCATTGTTGCTTGCAATCACAAGAAACTTGCTGCAGTTAGAGGATCCTGAAAATTCCAAACCCTAAGCACAAGCAATCTGAATTTCAGACAGGCCAACGAAATTCCAAACCCTAAGTAGCAATCTTTTCCCGTGAGACTGGAACTCTTAACCACAAGGAACTCAGGGATGTGAACCACAAAATTTGGAATGGAGAGGAATTGAGAGTTGCCAATATTAAATATCCCCCTCTTCGCATTACAGGCTCCCACTACCAACGGGGAAATTAACGCGTGTCCAACTAACAAATAAAAAATCTTTGTATGATTAGTTAGTTAGTTGGACACGCTACAAAGATTTAGCGAGTAGCGAGTAAAAAATGGGTTGTAGCGAGTAAAAAATTATAACGGATAGTGACAGACAGGATGACAGTCTGGCTGCCAGTCTGGTGTGTGTGGCCTGATGAGATTGGTGGCCATTGCCAGTCATTTTGTGGCAGGAATTGCGTTTGCAGGACATTGGCCGGTGACGGCTTTATCAGAATAAAACAAAAGATACGTCGGTCTTTCATGTTGTATGGTTGGGATTTGAAATGTTTTTTTTTTTTTCTTTTTTTCTTTTTCTGAAACCATGCAAAAATATTATAAAATATTATAATTTAGTTTTCAAACCATTAGTGAAGATAGTTAATTTTGATAGTTAATGCAGGTTGTTTTATTATTGTTATTCAAAAAGATCATGTCACTTAGAATGATCTATTGGTGGTCCATAAGAGGGTAGGTTTTCATTCTTCCTAGATGTCTCTGGGTTTTAGACCATTAACCTATTTCCTTATGTTCTAGGAAAATGAGCTCTTAGACAAACATACCAAGTTTTATAGCATATTCCAAACCCATAATTTATTTTATTTTATTTTACTTTATTATATTTTCGTAAATAATAATATTTTATATATCATTCTAAAAATTGCAAACTACGACGGTAGCTTGGCATTGTTGTCATTTGAATTCGAATCACTCGAAAATCCCTAGTTAACAGTAAACAACACCCCTAGGAACAAAGAACTACTCCAACATTGGAGCGAAACATCATCAAAGATTTCCAGTGTCCCTAATTTATCATCAGTGAAAATAAAACACCTTCTACAATTGAGTGATACACAATTGTGTTTCATCAAGACAAAAGCACAAAAAGAGAAAGATATGTGTGTGAGCATCAAAGTGTCATACAACCAGACATCCAAAACCAATGTGATAAGTTGCAGAGAGCCACTACCATAAACACACGACAATAGATTGAAATCATGTGTGAGAAGCATCTTCAAAACAATGAACCCGATGCTCCACTACAACAGAGGCATTGAAACACCTAAAACGATCGTCCATAGTCATAAAACCTGGTCCACCATGTAAAAGAGAATGCAACGAAGTAACAAAACCATCCATTCACCATTCCATCACCGAACCACTGAGCCAATAACCATTCCTTCACGCTGTAGCACGGAGGCGCCAAAAAAAACACTCACACATAAGAGTAATCTAGGACAATCTGAGGAAAAGGCAATAAAATTATCATCCAAAGTGCCACCCAGAAAACAAAGTACCACCTAGAGGCTAGAAAACCAAGTGCCACTATTAAAAACCAAAACCATTTTACTCCTCAAGGTCTGAGGAGATCATAGCAGGAGTTTGAACACCATCGTTAGTTGCAGGATCATCAAATCGCCTGAAGCAGAATCACTAACAAAGAATCCCTCTGTTAGAAATGTAACTAGTTTCAGTCTTCATAATTGTTGTTATACTCATTTCAATATGTATCTTATGTAACAAACGAAATGAGAAAAGAAAAAGTTATTATTTTAAAGCATGGGTTTCATGCTCTTTATTGATGGTGTTCTAGGTAAAATCATGTTCTTCATGCCTCTAGGGTTTGTTAGGTCATAAGATTTTTTGTCATAAGTCAAGGGATTCAACATCATGTTTATAAGACCCTTCCGGCAAAAATATATCTTGTAAAGGGAAAGTATTTTGGGTCCAGAAAGTCCTGGAAACCTCTAAAGTACAAGTTGACCTAATGGAGGGAATTCAACCCCTTGGAAAGGCTATCTAAAGGAGTAGATTCAACCTCATTTGGCACTCACTCACCACCAAGTTCAGTCTTCCAAGAAAAGGTTCAATCTAAGGTAAGAAGAATCAAGGAAGGAGGACTGAAGGTCTACAAGGAAATGAATCCAAGAAGTCAAGGAAAAACTTGTTTTGGGGCTCTCTCTCTCTCTCTCTCTCTCGTGCGAAAAAACAAGGTTTTTGTAGCTTTAAAGGAGGCCGAAATTGTAGGTTCAAATTGCAAAAGAGCAAGTTGCAGTATCAAGTTGTTGGAAGAGAGAATACTCAATCTTGACCTCGTTGATCTTGGGAGGATTTGTTTTTCTCAAAGGAAGCTTTCTTAAAGAAGTTGGATTAAGGTTTTTGTAGCAACTATAGGGTTGAAATTGCAGGATGAAATTTTAGGATAGAATTTGTGGTCAAAGTTGCAACTAGAAGTTGGTTCTCTTGGAAGGGTTGACTTGGTACTTGGAGAAGGACTTGGTCTAGGTTTTGGGTCCTTATTTTGTCATTTGAAGATTTTATAAAAAGATAAAAGTTTTTTGGGTTTTCCCATTGGAAGGGTTTTTCCCTTGCTTGGAGCCTAACTTCCGTGTTTGTTATCTTTACTATTTTTCTCTTGATATTTGTTTGATGAAAGAGATCTAATAAAGAAACACATGAAGAATAATAAATTTCACAATTAAGTATTAAAGTTAAGGAAAAATTGGAATTAATAGTTTTCACATTGCATTTTTTCCAACATGGTATGAGAGCTAAGGTGAACAAGAAGGCAGCTAGACGGATCATCTTGTGGACACAAGAAGGATTTTCTAAGGGGAAAATGAATATCTAGAAGAAGGGCCTCTCAGAAGAAATCTTGAAGAGGAAGACTATAATAAGGTTGTTGTTCTCTCTTGAGAAAAGAATCTAGTTGAAGGATTATTGGAAGACCTCCCTGAAGGAAGCATCAATTTTTTTTGGAATCATCACTTTTGGAAGCCATCTTTGAAGTCTCTTTGAAGATCTTGAAAGCCTTAAGATAGTTGGAGACATCATTAGAAAGAGAATACTCCTAATTATCAAGTAAGTATCAGATGTTACTTTATGTCTGAATCTATAGGCCATATGGGTTCTTTCTGCAAGGAAAGCAATAAGCTCGTTGGCTCATCAATTTTGCTAGCATGGAAAAAAAGGATTGATCTAGCACTTACAGAACTTGAAGTGATGGAATATGTTACTGGTGAAATTACTGAACCTAGCAAAGACAAGACTCAAGAAATAGAAAAATACAAGAAAGGAGAAGTAAGGGCATAAAGGATCATCATTAAATCCATTAAGGATATACTTTTGTTCAATTTGTTGAAAATTTGAAAATTTCTAAGGCTATGTATGACAAGCTAGTGAAATTGTACAATATAAGTAAATCAATACAAAAGATGTCTTTGAGGAATAAGCTATACCAAATGAAGAAATCAAAGGATGAGGACATGGCATCCTTTCTAATGAAGATCTCTAAATTAAGAGATCACTTGCATAGGCTTAAAGAGACAATTTTTTATTTGAAAATAACCATCTGTGTACTGAATGCATTTCCACCAGAATGTATCAAATTTGCAACAAGATTCTACTCTAAGAAATACTCAACTCCTTTTTATGAGTTTTGGGCTCAATTCATCTTGGAAGAAACTAGGATCAAGGAAAAGGATGGCATTGGATCAGATGAACAATCTCAAGCCTTTATAGCTAGAATCAAGAAGCTAAAGAAGGGAAAGTTTGGGAATTCCAAGAACAACTATATGTCCAAGGTTCAATTCTTTAAGTGCAATGAATATGGACACTTAAAGAGGGATTGTCCAAACCAACAAAACAACAAATGAAAGGAAAGAAGTGAGGTTCACATAACTGAAGAAATGGGAGAACCTAAGAAGATGATGAAGAAATAAGATGTGAAAGATATTTACTATTGAAGAAGATACCTTGTTTGTCGAGTTATTTATGAAGATTTGTATTTCCTTTAGAATAGTATGCATTGTTGTTTACTCTAGAAGAGCCTTGATTTTTTATAGCATCATAGAGAGAAGCATGTGATAGTAGCATATTTAGAGTCTACTTAATTGAGTTGCTTTGTAGAAATAATATAGTCTTTAAAGATAGATAGATAGATAGACCATTTTTCATATTGTTCATCCAAGCATTCTCTAAAATTAAGTTAGAAGCAGTCATATTGCTAAAGTGGATCATCATGATCCTGTAAGAACCATCATATTGCTTGAAAGAAGCATTATGACAAGGTTAATATATATTCCATATAGTATGGACACAATACTTTTAAAGGGACGAAGGAATGCAATGGGTTAGGTTGTAGGACATATAGCTAGATGATGGAATAAGAAGCATAGAAATGCATATTGAGGATAACTCTTCGATAAGATTCATATGTGTGGAATCTTGTAACATGCTTAGTATGATTATGTGACATTTAAAAGGGAATAATTTGACTTTCTCAATGGTAAATAAAAGAATTAAGAATTTATCTAGATTATGTAGAATAATGATTAACATCCAGTATAATCTCCGAAAGAAAAGTTCTAACTTGGTAGTCAAGTTCGATCCTTGGGCCTCTGATGCATGAAGGAAAATTCATATGGAGATGGATCATGAGGATGTTGATTGGATGAGAAGGTCACCATGATGAGGTAAGTCTAATTTTTAATTATTGTTGGCTATATAGTTAACATATTTTTCTACCTAGAAAAATATTACAAGAATAGATCAAGAATGTTGGGGGAAGATCGACATAAGATAACTAGAAATTAGAAAGTCAAGATATATTCATAATGGGATTGAAAGGTAGCAGTATGAAAAGATAACATGAAGATCATCAAGGGATATCACTTTCATGAAGAAGCTATGATCAACTAGAAGTTTGTAAATGCTCAATATAATGCCTTAATATATGATGACAAGATGAAAGCGATAAGAAAGAGAGATGACTTGGATCCTGTCACAATATTGAAGAGTGAAGATGGCTCCATGATACCTTGGAAGGAAGAAATATTGATACAAGAGATGAAAAGAAAGAGGAAGCCATGTAGTTATGAAGAACAAGTAGTTGATACTATTATGAAGACAAGCTATAAGGTTTGTGGTGTTGACTTCCGAAATTGAAAGGAAGACTGGAATATCCTCTTGTTTTGAGAGGGAGAAAAGGAGTCTCTTTAAATAGGAGAAGGGATCCATTCTCTAAACAAAAGGAGAATAGGGATATCTTCTCTAGTTGAGAGGGAGTGATGTTGAACATCACATGTTCATTCTCTACTTCATGTGTCATATGCTTTACTAAGACTAACAGTCGTAAGTGTAAGTGAAGGTCATGTAAACAGAATGATGGAGGATTGGATAAACATTTGTGGTTTCCTTGAGGATAAAGCATCCAATAAAGGAAAGGTATCGACACTCTTTGAAGATGGGATAGGTATCCAAGATAAGAGTGGTCTAAGATGACCAATATTCTTTGAGGATCCGGGAAAGGAAATCCAAGATAACTATAGGACATACCTTGTGAACATCTGGTTGGGGTATGTGCCTTGTAGAGGTAGTGTGGTATCATACGTAAATCCTCCTAGAATAACACTCTTGAATGAAGATGAGATTGTCTAATTAGGCCTCAAATAAAGTGTTTGTCATAACGATGATGCTTACAAATGGCTTATCAATCTGAATCTTCTTATGACACCTCTTCATTTTGAGAGTGATGTTCTACAATTATGAATACCTCCCTAGTTAAGAGGGAGTGTTAGAAATGTAACTATTTTCGGTTTTCATAATTTTTGTACTACTCATTTCAATATGTATCTTATGTAACAAACAAAAAAATAAAAAGAAAATTCATTATTTTAAAGCATGGGTATCATACTCTTTATTGATGGTCTTGTAGGTAAAAACATGTTCTTCATGCTTCTAGTGTTTGTTAGGTCATAGGATTTATTGTCATGAGTCAAGAGAGTCAACATTGTGTTTATAAGACCATTATAGGAAAAATATATCTTGTGAAATAATTTATTTTGGGTCTAGAAAGTCTGGAAACCTCCAAATTACAATTCAGCCCTGATAGCTTCAAGTCGGCCTAGAGGAGGGAATTTGAGCCCTTAGAAAGGCTATAAGAAGGAGCAGATTCAACCTCATTTGGCACTCACTCACCACCAAGTTCGGTCTTCCAAGAAAAGGTTATATCTAAGGCAAAAAGAAGCAAGGAAGGAGGAGCGAAGGTCTAGAAGGAAAAAGGAATCCAAGAAGTCAAGGAGAGGGCATATCTCTCTCTCTCCCATTTGTGAAAAACTAGGGTTTCTGTGAAAAACTAGGGTTTCTGCAGCTACAAAGGAGGCTCAAACTGTAGGTCTAAATTCCAGAAGAGAAATTTGCCGTATCAAGTTGCTGGAAGAGAGAATACTCTATCTTGACCTTGTTGATCTTGGGAGGATTTGTTTTTCTCAAAGGAAATTCTCTTAAAGAAGTTGGATTAGGGTTTTTACAACAACTACATGGCCGAAATTGCAGGACATAGTTGTAGGACAAAATTTTAGGGAAGAAGTTGTGGTCGAAGTTGCAACTAGAACTTGGTTCTCTTGGAAGTGTTTACTTGGTACTTGGATAAGGATTGGGTCTACGGTTTGGGTCTTTGTTGTGTCATTTGAATATTCTATAAGAAGAGAAGAGTTTTCTGGGTTTTCCCCTTGGAGGGGTTTTGCTATGGCTTGGAGCCTAATTTATGTGTCCACTATTTTATTGTTTTGCTCTTGATATTTGTTTGATGAAATAAATATAATAAATAGACACAAGAAGAATAATCAAGTTCACAATCAAGTATTAAGGTTAAGGAAAAGTTGGAATTAATAGCCGCCACATTGCATTTTTCCCAACACCCTCCACCTTTGCTAGATAGGAATCAACATTATCCATACAAAATCTCATATTATGAAGCATCCGCTTGATATCTTCCAAGACATAAAATACATTATAATTCTCAACTTGTTTATCTTTGGAGATGTGGCACAAAAGAGTTGTCATATGTTGATTAAGGGCCAAAGAGCTCAGGAACTACAACCTTTTTCTCTAAAATCTAGCAAGAGCTGGTAACCATTTATCATCCTCACCCATTAACTTCGAATCTGAAAAATAAGGATGGTATCTTGCTTCCTTATTCTTCGGGACTAGGATCCCTCTCCTAACTTTGAGGGGGATAACGTCAAAAGCAGAGGCCACAATTTCATAAGCAAAATGGTGAACCCTTTTGAGCCGAAAGTTACTAGAACCATGACCGATGAAATTGAATGAGGAATGAAACAAGAAACCTTATAACCCAGACCTGAAGACAATAAGGTTTCCCCCTATAAACCAAGTAAGAGTCCTAATACTAAGGAGGTTGTCCAATTCCCCACAATTGAGACTCATGACCCACAATGAGAGTCATCCAATTGATATAACACCCCAACTAAACTCAAAACAACTATAATAGAATTGGGATGCAAAAATTTCCCAAATTATTAGAGCAAACCACATATAAGAAACTTCTAGCAGTCTACTCCCTCTCAATGGACTTAGAAAATTAACAATAAAAGTTAGACCTGGAACCTTAGACCTTAGATACATATTAGAAAGAGCCCAAATTAACTTAATTGACCTGACACAAGACACACATAATACCAAAGACCCGTGAGAAACAATACAAGCATGTAAATGCCCGAAAGACCAAGGCTTGACCAAAAGCACATATTGAACCAAACTAAATTAGAGAATAAACGCCATTTATTCTAGAATGAGGTTGGAAGTATCATAAAACTCATGAGATACCCATGATATTCACTGAAGGAGAAAGAAGAGACAAACAAAATGAGCAGCAAGCTCCACCAACAAAGCCCTGCAAATTCCTCGGCGAATTTCTCCAAAAAGAACAAATCCAAACCAATAAGCACAGAGTACAGTAACCAGAAATCCCACCTAACACTCACAAACACCAAACTACACACTACACCAAAGAAACCATCTGCCACCTCGACCAGAGCTACTGATAATGAAGGACAAGGAAGTATCCTCTCCTTCTCTCTCAAATAATCTCCTACCACCATATCCTCCCATCTCCATAATTGTGGGCAATAAATACAACTCACAACACACCTCCTGACACACTTTCATAGGTACTGCCATTAATACCATCGACCACCCTCTCCTGAGAGCAAAACAAGTGTTCAATTAGCTCTTTGTCTAATGCCATCAAAGGGACCATAAGAACACTCTCATTGAGGTAAACATGAGAAATTTTGTCAGTTAAATAAGTTTGATGTTTATTATGTTTTAAAAAAATGAAAATAGTTAAATATTTTGTTAAATAATTCAAATTCCATTTATGGGTAAAGTCACCACCTTCAGTAAAAGTACGTTGTTCAATTCTTAGAATTATATATCCAATTTTAAATACGTGTACTTTGACCTGCATGAGTTTGGATATATATATATATATATATATATATATATATATATATATATATATAACAAAATCTATTCTCTTGAAATAGTATTAATTTAGTTTCCATTAAAAGATTGTGTTGATACATTTCAAAATATTATTAAATTTTTCATAATATTAGTTGAATTTTTCATAAATTCAATTTAAAATTTGATGGATAATAATAATAATTATTTTTAATTATTATTGAAAAATAAAATAAATTAAAATATCACAAGTAATATATTTTTTTAACAAAAGAGTATGAATTTGATTTTGCTTAGTATTAAAGATAATAACAAAAAATGAATTTACGTTTATAACAATTAGGCACTATTATTACATGAATTTACAATGATAATGATTAGGCACTCCTTAGAATTCACCATGTTCTTCATCATTGTTTATGTTTTACTACTATCTAGTACTAGTTAGTATTATTGGAGCCTCTCACCATAACTAGTTGTTTACTTAAGTGAACATAATGCAAGTTGTAAAATCAACAGTGAACTATTTGGCTAGGACCTTTGACAACACGAATCTACAATTAAGTTAAGGATGGCCATATTAGAATTCAAACCTTTAAGAGACCATTTTTAATTTTCACAATCTTCTTATGTTGGGTGTTAGCCTCCACAATGTCCCAAGGTTGAAAGGATATCGATGAAGGTAACCTCAACCCAAGCTTTTAGTTTGGTAGCTAGAACTACCAAACCAGAGAGGGCTCTCTCTATGAAAAACATAGTCAAGGATCTGATTGGTGCAATAATGGATTTTAGGCTAGATAGCTCTGCTCTAGGGTTTTGAAAGATTTAAGGTTTTTCTGCTAGATCAGGGATGAAAATCAAGTAACTAGGTCAAAGTATCAAAGGTCACAACTGCAAGAGATATGGAGGAGAAAGATAGCTATGCTTTTGTGATGGATTTATAAGTTTTTCGGTGTATTTTAGGGTTTGAAAGAGCAAGAAAATCTTAATGAGAATGTGCACCATGAATTCATTAAACAAGAAGGAAAATTACATAAAATGACATTCCCAACAAAACATAGCTTTCATGAAATAATTATCTTTATAAATCTCTTAGGAAAATCACTAAAGAATCAATATGTGGTAAGGAGACTGCAAGTATATCACTTATATAAAACTATAACAGAGAAAATACAATCACAAACTCACAACATGAGTGTTGGGTGTGGAGACTCATTATCTTGTTTATTTTATATCGCAACGTTGGACCCCCGTACCTTAATGGGGGCGGCAATGCCGCCCGTAATTAAATGCTGTCTAGGGGGTCCAGGGGGAGGCGACACTTTATAAAGCCCCCCCCTGGTGGGGGGTTTAGGGGGAAGTGCCCCCAAAGCTAAAAACAGATGTAAAATTGCCTTGTAAAGTATAGTAATTTCTAGTCAATCTGGGTCATTCATTAGGTTGATGATTTGACGGTAGAAGTTATGTTTAGTTTAGGGTTTTTTTTCCCTAGAAGGCAACCCCTCGCTTGGATGAGGGTATTGTATTGTGGTTGCGTATTGTATGTGTATTCTTAGAGCGAGAAATAGATAGGGAGACTGTAAGAGGGAATAGAGGATATTACAACTGATCTGTTGTAGGTTGTGTCTCTTCATTTTGCTGGATAATAGAAAGGAAGGACTAGCTGTTCGGGTTGGACGTAGCCCAAACTGGGTGAACCACGTATATCTATGTCTCTCTGGTTTTATGTGTTTTGTCTGCTTGTGTTTTTCACATATTTTATGTGTTGCATTGCTCTGTAATATATAATTTTCTAACAACTGGTATCGGAGCCGAAGGTCTATTTGGCTGATAAACTCTCAAGAAAGAAAGGTTCCTGGTTTGAGTGGGAGTAATGGCAGAAGATGGTAAGTTTAGGGTCGAGAAATTTAACGGCCAAAACTTCCCGCTATGGAAGATGCAGATGGAAGATTATCTGTATCAGAAATATCTGTACCTACCTTTGAGCGGAAAAACAAAGTAGCTGATGACTATGATAGATGTAAAATGGGAGATTCTCGATAGAAAGGCACTTGAAACAGTACGGTTGTGCCTTGCGGTGTCAGTAGCCTTCAATATTTCGAAGGAAACAATAACAGAGGGTTTGATTAAGGCCTTGACGAAATTATATGAAAAACCCTCGGCCTCAAACAAGGTATTTCTTATGAAATGATTATTTAATATGAATATGTCGGAAGGTGGATCTGTTGCAGACCTTTTAAATGATTTTAATATAGTTACCAGTAAATTAAGTTTTGTAGGGGTAAACTTTGATGATGAAGTTAGGGATCTTTTATTTTTGTGCTCATTGCCAGAAAGCTGGAATGTTTTAGTTATGGCCATTAGTAACTCTGTCTCTGGATCTAGTACTTTAAAGTTTGATGATGTTGTCGATGCTATTCTTAGCGAGGAAATGCGACGGAAAAGATTTGGTAAGACATCGGGTAATGCTTTGAGTGCATAGTCTAGTGGAAGAAAAATGGAAAGAGGAAAGATCTTAGGATATTGCAATAAATCAAGGAAAGGTAGATCCAAGTCCAGATTGGGGATAGTGTGCTGGAAATGCGGAAAGAAAGGACACCTAAAGAAATATTGTAGATCTTGGAAGGAAAAAGAAGGAGACACATAGTAAGAAAAAAACCATGAAGCAAATGTGACAGGTGATGTGTTACAAGAAGCTTTGATTCTTTCTTTCAAAAATGTTACTGATTCCTGGGTGGTAGATTCAGGGGCCTCATTCCATGCCACACCTGAAAAGAAATATTTTCATGACTATGTTCAAGGAGATTTTGGACAAGTTCGTTTGGGTGATGATAAACCCTGTAAAATTGTTGGAATAGGTAAAGTTCTTGTAAAGTAGAAGAATGGAAACCAATGGCTATTAAAGGAGGTAAGGCATGTTCCAGATTTGAAGAAAAATATGATTTCAACAGGGCATTTAGGCGGTGAAGGTTGTGTGAAAACTTTCATAGATAAAACTTGGAAGGTCACCAAAGGAGCCCTGGTAGTAACAAAAGGTGAAAATGTTGGTGCATTGTATTTATGCAATGGTAGTTCTAACTTGTTAATGTTTTATCTTCCAAAGGAGCAGATGCAACATTATGGCATCATAGGTTCTGACACATGAGTGAGAAGGGGATGAAGATTCTTCACTCAAGAAATTTGTTGTCGGGTTTGAAGATTGTTGATTTGGATTTCTGTGAGAATTGTATTTATGGAAAACAGAAGAGATTCTAATTTCTTAGAGCTAGGAAAGAAAAGAAGAGCGGAAAATTAGAGCTTGTGCATACAAATGTATGGGGACCTGCTCAGGTATCATCTCTCGGTGGCTATCGCTATTATGTTACTTTTATTGATGATGCAACTAGAAAAACTTAGATTTATTTTATTCAAAATAAATATGATGTATTTGATACTTTCAAGAAATGGAAAGATTTGGTTGAGATTAAGACAGGAAAGAAGTTGAATTTTCTTAGATCAGACAATGGAGGTGAATATTGCAGCAAAGAGTTTGATAGGTACTGTTCAGAGCATGGAATTTGCGGAGAGAAGACAGTTCCAAAAACACCACAAGAAAATGGTTTGTTAGAAAGGATAAACAGAACAATCATGGAGCATGCAAGGTGCATGAGATTGCATGCAGGATTGCCTTTACAATTTTAGGCAGATGCTGTAGATACTGTTGTTTATCTAATAAATAGAGGGCCTTCAAGTTTTTTGGATGGTGGTATTCCAGAGGAAGCATGGACAGGTAAAAAGGTAAACTACTCTTTTTTAAAGCCTTTTGGCTGTGAGGCCTTTGTCCATATTAATAAAGAAAACTAAACAAAGCTTGAGGCAAAATCAAAGAAATGTACCTTTTATTGGATATTGTGTTAATGATTTTGGTTATCGCTTATATGATTATGAAAATCACAAAATCATTAGGAACAAAGATGTAATATTCAATGAAAAGGTCTTGTATAAGAATCAGTTGCAGGAAAAGAAACAGGAAAAAGAAAACAAAGAATACACAGTTCTTGATGAGATCACAGAAAAATTAAAGGTGCCTGAAAATAATAATATTCAATAGCCACAACAACAACAACCACCACAACGGCAACAGGCACCTCAAACACCTGAAAGTGGTGTCAGAAGATCTACCAGGATAATTAGACCCCCTGAATGATACTCTCCTTCATTATATTATTTATTGTTGACTGATTCTGGTGAAACCGAATGTTATGAAGAAGCAATGCAGGTTGAAATCATGAAGAAGTGGGAGCTAGCCATGGAAGAAGAGATGGACTCCTTAATACATAACCAGACTTGGGACTTAGTCAGGGTGCCTGCAGGTAAAACATCATTGCCGAATAAATCGGTTTACAGGCTAAAGGAAGAAGATGGAGGAAAACAGAGGTACAAAGCTAGAATTATGGTGAAGGGGTTTGCACAAAAGAAAGGTATTGATTTTTATGAAATATTTTCTCCTGTTGTTAAGATGACTTCAATCAGAACTATTTTAAGTCTTGTAGCAGCGGAAGATTTACATCTTGAACAATTAGATGTAAAGACAACATTTCTCCATGGAGATTTGGAGGAAGAGATATATATGTAGCAACCAGAAGGATATGAGGTCAAAGGGAAGGAAAAATTAGTGTGCAGGCTAAAGAAGAGCTTGTATGGCTTAAAACAGGCTCCAAGGCAGTGGTATTTAAATTT
This sequence comes from Pinus albicaulis, assembly GCA_034641835.2. Classification (NCBI taxonomy): domain Eukaryota; kingdom Viridiplantae; phylum Streptophyta; class Pinopsida; order Pinales; family Pinaceae; genus Pinus; species Pinus albicaulis. Next base: position 57,790,350 of record CM076569.1, on the reverse strand, counting down.
GACAAGTTTATGTCTGAACAAGGTTATACTAGATGTCACTCTGATCATTGTGTTTATATGGAAAATAAAAATGATGGCAGCTATATTATATTGTTATTGCATGTAGATGACATGCTTGTTTTAGGGTCTAACATGCAGGAAATAAATGCGCTCAAAAGAAAATTGGCAAATCCATTTGAAATGAAGGTTTTGGGAGCTGCAAAACAAATCCTTGGTATGAGAATAACTAGAGACAGGAAAAATCGCAAATTAACACTATCTTAGAATGAATATATACAAAAGGTGTTGAAAAGATTTAATATGCAGAATGCAAAACGAGTTAGTACACCTTTTTCTAGCCCTTCCAAAATTAGTAAGGAGATGTGCCCCAAGACCCAAGAAGAAATGGAATATATGTCTAAAGTTCCATATACATCAGCAGTTGGAAGGTTAATGTATGTAATGTTCTGCACAAGGCTTGATATTGCACATGCAGTGAGAATTGTAAGCAGGTACAAGAAAAATCTAGAAAAAGAACATTGGATGGCAGTAAAATGGATTCTCAAATATTTGAGAGGTACCACAAATCAAGAATTATGCTTTGGTGGTTCAAACATTTCTCTATAGGGATATGTTGATGCAGATATGGCAGGTGACAGAGATAATAGGAGGAGCACTACAGGATATGTATTTATTGTAGGTGGAACAACTGTCAGTTGGGTTTCAAAAATCCAAAGTGTTGTTGCGCTTTCAACAGCAGAAGCAGAGTATGTTGCTGCTACAGTGGCTAGTAAAGAAATGATTTGTTTACAAAGGTTTATCAATGAATTGGGTAAGAAGCATGATATGGGAATGTTATACAGTGATAGCCAATGTGTCATTCATCTTGCAAAGAACTCAACATTTCATTCTAGGACTAAACACATACGGCTCAAGTACCATTTCATACGGTTAGTATTGGAAGATGGATAGTTGAAGCTGGAAAAGATACACACTAGCCAGAATCCTGCATATATGCTAACACAAGTTGTAACCAAAGAGAAACTAAGAATATGCTCAGTTTAAATTGGTCTTCAAGTATGACGATGAAGATGGGAAACGACCAGGTCCAAAGTGGAGTCATTGTCCAACAAATGAAGTAGCGGTGGAGTTGCTAGAATTAGTCTCCAAGTGGGAGATTTTTGGGTGTGGAGCCTGATTATCTTGTTTATTTTGTATCACAATGTTGGACCCATGTACCTTAATGGGGGTGGCAACGTCACCCATAATTAAACGCTGCCTAGGGGGCCCAGGGGGGGGTGGCTGCGACTTTATGGAGCCCCCCCCTAGTGGGGGTTTTCGGGGGTAGTGCCCCCGAAGCTAAAAACATATGTAAAATTGCCTTGTAAAAGTGTAGTAATTTCTAGTCAAACTAGGCCATTTATTAGGTATATGATTTGACGATAGAAGTTATGTTTAGTTTAGGATTTTCCCTAGAAGGCAACCCGTTGCTTGGATGAGGGTATTGTATTGCGGCTGTATATTTTATGTGTATTATCAGAGCGAGAAACAGATAGGGAGATTGTGAGAGGGAACAAAGGATATTACAACAGATCTGATGTAGGTTGTGTCTCTTCATTTTGCTGGATAATAGAAAGGAAGGACTGGCTGTTCGGGGTGGACGTAGCCCAAATTGGGTGAACCACATATATCTGTGTCTCTCTGGTTTTATGTGTTTTTTGTGCTTGTGTTTTCCACATATTTTATATGTTGCATTTCTCTGTAATATATAATTTTCTAACAATGAGAATTCCTGAATAATAGTTTCAACTAGTCCTTTGATTTCTTGTATGAAAAAATGAAGTACAAGCTACAAGAGTTCCACCCTCTGATGTACAACCATCAAAATGACTAATTAATCCATACATATAGACCAAAAACCATTTCGCCACTCTTAGAAGTCTAATCCTAGAGTGTAGGAGCAGTTAACACAAATTCCTCAACAAAAACCTAATGACTACGGAGGTTAACAAACTCTCGTCACAATAGAAAAATTGTTACATTTCACCTTGAAAAGAATTTACATGAATGAATCTACCTAATTTTCACTGTAAAAAGCATATTTACCATTGATTAAATCATGAAAACATCATAAATGAGTAATCACATCAAGAAAAATTTAGTTTTACAGAAAAAACTAAGAAAATAGGCTTCCAAGAAAAAGCGCAGCGAATTGATAGGAAAGCGCAGCGTGCTAGGAGAAAACGCAACGTGTCAGGTGTGTGAGGCTTTGGGAGGAGTTCCCATCCTCCAAATCTAGATTTGAAAGATTTTGGAGAAATATTTTCCTGTCTACTACACCATAGAACCCTCAAATGCTGAAAATTATTGCTCCAAGACCTCTAAAACTCAATTCTCCCACAACTACTCCAAAAGAGCATCATTCCTCGAATCATGCAGAAAGGTGATTTTTTGGTAGTTTTTTAACCTTTTCACCCACCAGAATGTGCTTACATGGCTCTCCCAATAGATGAAGTTGATGTACAGGTAAAAATAAATCTAGAAATGCAAAACGTTTGTCATTTGGATGCCCCCAAAAAAAGGGCAGCGTGAGGCTCACTACCCTTTTGGACCAAAAACTGTGCAAAATTGCCAAAATGCCCAAAAACTTCTAAATTTGTCAAAATTTTACCAAATTTGCTCAAAATTATTCCAAAATTGCTCCTTTAAGTGAAATAAGGATGTGTTAGGCCATGAGAGAGGCATAAAATAACAAATCCAACTTATCCTTCTCTTTTTGCCTCATTAGGGTTTCTTTGAGCTTTTTCTTCAACTTCTTGATTCTTACCTGAGACACCTGATTTCTTGTGTAGTAATGCATGGCCATGTGTCTTTGCAGATTGATGTTTCTATTTGCCTTCTTAAGAAGCATTTACATATGACAATTCACTCTGTCAAGCCATCCTACCTTGTATTTTTCAATTTCTACCAAGATGAGCTCAACAACTGTCATTTGAGTTCTTGGTGGAGATGCTTCTTTCTATTTCTTTAGTGCCCTCTTGAGGCCTCTTGTCCTTGGTATCTTTCTTCCTACCTGCTCTTCCTGATCATCTGAATCATCAATCTCAACCATTTCTTTACCCTTTACATATTCTTTTCTCAAATCAACCTTAGGCTTATTCAAGATTAGTTGATTTACCTTTAATTACATATTCTCTTGCTGCAAGAATGAAACCAAAACGTTGGCCTTTGAAAATATATCCTTAAGTTCTATGATCTCAGCATCCTTCTCCATGATTATATGTTCCAGTGTCTTGTCCTCTTCATTCACCTCCAGGTATTCCATTTCAGTGTCAAGATGGAATGGCTCCTCATCTTGCAATGGTGCCTCATGCTGTGAGGATGTTTCTTGCCCACCTGATGTAGGGTTGGCCCTTTCAACAACGTTTGGAGAAAACAAAAGTCCCTTTCCTCTTTGATATGTTTGAGTCACCTCAGCCCTAAGTGTCCTCTTGACTGAAATTTTTCTAGATGAGCCAACCTCCCTTGGCTTGGATGGTGTTGATGGTGTACTTTGGCTAGAAGGTTGACTAGCAGGGGGCAAAAAGACAGTGGCCTGAATGAATGTCTCCCAAGATATTTTCATCTATGTAAGTTGGTGTAAGACAATGATTTTGATAAGGCCATGCTGGAAAATACTAGCTTGGTGATCACTCTCTTTATGCTGCACTTTCTACCATTTTAGCCAAGCTTTGGTAGAGATAGTAGGGTAGGTTGAGATTTTTTACACCTATAAAATGCGTCAAAAATCTGACATGATATTTGTACAACCTTGAGAATCTACCCTCACATGTGAAATACCTCATTATGGCCTTCATCAATGGAGAAAAAGTGTCAAGCAACTGTCCAAAAGGAAAAAAATTCTTGATGGCATCTTTATAATGAATTTTAATGAAAGCTCTATAATTTTGAACATCCAAGTCTTAGTTCTTGAACCACTTTTCTCCAGTGTTTTGTATCCCTGTAGTTGTGGCTATGGTCTCAGTTGAAATTGTAAAAATCACTCCTGCAATGGTGACCTTATCTCTCCTAAGGTTTGTGGCAAACAAGCTTGTTAACTTGGCATGATATCCCACTTGTTGGATTTTCTCACAAAACCCTAAAAATCCTACATTTTGAAAACACTGTTTGGCCAATGATGAAGACATCAACTCCCGAGTGTTAATTGGCTCAAACCTTGACACTTGTCCTCATTTATTGTATGGTTTATTTCCTCCCTCAATTGTTTACAATTGCAAAGCAAAACCCTAGTGAAAGAAAGGGGAAGTAGGTGAGGGTATGAAGGGATTAGGGAGAAGATATGCGGGTAGGAAACTTTTGGGAGGTAGATAGGTGTATTAGGAAGCTTAAGAAGGTGGAGAATGAAAAAAAGAGTGTAGGGATTGGTGTAGGGAATCAAAACATAGTCCTAACCCTAAAAACACCTAAAAATGTAGCGTAGGAGCTAGGGTTAGGTGTAACAGTTAGGTAAATGAGGGTGGGAGAGCTGTGGGAAATGTATTTGGGTGTGGGGAAGGGTAGAATATGTAGTGAACTAGGTATTTTTACTTGCAACCCAAACTATGGAGCTCACCCACCAAAAATGATGAAATAAATGTTGATAGGAGGTGGCAAGAGCTTCAACTTACTCGTAAATAGGCAGAGGGAACCTTCAATTGCCAATGAAAACCCTTGAAGATGAGTTTTTTTCATCTAGAAGTGAAAACATAGTGAAGGGTCAAAAACGCATCGTGGTTGGTTGAAAACGCAACATGGTTTCCTAGAGAGGGTACCAATAACCTTTTGAGAGTGTCCTTCGATGCTTGCCGTGCTAAGATAGTCTTTGCTGGTGGGTTAATGCTCAATGCAAATGGAATGAGTGAAAGAAATGCTTGTATGTTCCTTTGTAGCTTTTGGGAATCAAATTCTCTTCATAGTGGTGTACTGGCCTCACCAAGTCTTTTCACATTTGACTTGAAAATTTTCAACTTTAGAACATTGAGAAATATATTACATCATGATTGAAATAAAATTACACTTTTAAAACATTTTTTGAGAATTTTCCATATTACTACTCCTTCAATGCCAGATTTATTGGCGAAATGACAATTTTTTTAATGATTTTGACCCTAAGATCTAATGGTGACATTTAATGAAATGAGCTGAATGATGACCATGGTGGTGTGATTGAGATGATAATGGATACATTTCAGTGGTGACTCATCCAACTGAATAATGGTAATGACCAGAACATGAATGTTTGAAAGGAGTAGTAACACACCTAGAGAGACTATCCAATGATCAAATATTTATTTTAAGACCTATTAAAACCATAAAAAATTGACCTAAGACCCTAACAAAAACCTTGTAAGAGCATATTTGATCACTGGTGACTGCAAAACTGGCAGGCACTAACATTGGCTCTGTTAGGGTCCTATAATAATAGGCATCATAATTTTGAATTGACTATGTTAATTTTTGTAATATTGTACATAATTTTCTTTCTGCAAATGTTTTCCCATATTAAAAAATGAAAAGAGGGTAAGTCCTAAAAGAAAAATCAAAGGACTTAAAGAAAAATATCAAAAAAGAATATAAAGTATGAACCCCAGCAAAAAGAGATAAAAATAGATCTTGAAAGTGATGCACATTTAAATTCCACTACTTTTACTTTACTTTGCAAAATAAAAATTGTGTGCAGCTTGTCAAAATTGCCACATTCCATGATGATCAAACAGTTTAATCTTGATTCATTCATGCTTTTAAATTTCATATAATGATAGTTAGTGAATAAAGATCTTGCCAAACCATTTAATCTTGGTAGATCAGTAGTTAGGTAGAGAATAAAAATGATCTCATAAGTTTAATCTGAGCCATTGGAAGTTATAAGTTTAGAAGTAGATTAGTTTTCTTATCAAAAGAAAAATAAAAGGGTCAGCAAGCTCAAATTCACCCAATAAATGAAGAAAAAATGTTAGGGTAAATAAAGGGTAGGTAGATTAATTTCACAAGGCATGGAAAGCATCAATTGGTTCATCTTATACCATTAATATCCCCCTAATTCCCCTTCCCCTTTCTTAAAACCATATTTGTCACTCTTAGAAGGCATTTTCCCTTGTAAAATAACCCTTTCCCATTATTGCACCCCTTTTCCCTTCCTAAAATCCCTTTCCCTAGTTAAAAAACACATTTTCATTTGAAAAGTTAATTTCCCATTTACTAACTCCCCTTTTTTCCTTTTAAAACATGAAAACCATCTATCTAAAGTTTTCTAATATTTAAATGTATCGAGCCCCACTGCAAAAAATGACTCCCCAATATATTTTTAAATCCATTCCTAATGTATTATTAACATTCCTGCATATATATTTTACAACCCCTTTAATTATTTTAACATATAAATTATATATATGTCCCCCACTACATGCTAACCCCCCCACTAATTATCTCGGGTCCCACTTTAATTAACCCTGCATATAAATATCCCGATCCCCTTTTATAATTAACCCTTCGCATACATCAAATAAACCATCACATATAAAAATCCCGACCCCATCTATTAAATCCCCTTCACTCTTCCATCTTTAGATTTCTATTCACCTGATCTAAAAGCCAATGAGAGTTTTCGTAACCCCGACTGCCCAATCTTTAAAGCCGGGGGGGGGGGGGGGGGGTTGCGAAATAGGTGGTTTCGCACCCCCGCCTCTTTACTACGTGGCGCTCCCACGTTTCATCGCATCCTCAATTCCTAAACCACCAACCCACCTTTCCCGATGCGATAAACTGCCAAGTTTTTTCCACCCATTGCGATGATACCACCCTGATATTTGAATTCAACTCCGCGCCAATGTTTTAACCACCTCCGGTTAAAAGCCATAAAACTTGCCCGAAAGAAGTTTTTCACCATTTTTGTTGAAGTTTGCACAAACGAACCATTTATGACCTATTTTGAAGCCAATATTGACCATAATTCAAGCCATTTGCTACCAGAACTGTTGCCGACTCAGAATTGAAGCTTTATAAGACCAAGAAGACCTCTGTTGCGACTAAAATCCCTTCTGCAGACCGAATTACGTCATTTCACAGGTATTCCTAAGCTCCTGAGACCATTTCTTAAACATAGAAAGTAATAAATTAATAAATTGAACAAGTTAAATGACCTCCCAGAGTGTTTTGTCCATTGATCCCCTGCAACCACCTGTGGTTCATGTTGAACACACTCCCCTAGCAGACAAAGACTTCAAAATTAGTGATACAGTCACTGATTTCAACCTCCTAGAGCTCCACTACTGGAGCCATGATAAATTCATAGACTAGGCTGATGATATCCACCTTTGGGATTCAAACCTACCCAGATACATCTCCCCACAGACATTTCAGTTTCCAGAAACCATCAGACTCTATCAGATTAATTACTTTCCCAACGAAAGAGCCCTATTAACCCCAAGCAAAGATATTTTGTTCACCATCACTGTAGAATCCATAAATTAGATGTTGCAGATCCAACCCAAGCTTGATGAAGCCCCTTTATCAATTGAAATCATTATTGAATTATATCTGAAGCTGGAATTTCCCAAGAGGTTTCAAATATTCCAAACCTTCCTCCCTCCATCAGTTGAAACCCCAAAGAGCAACCCTTCGTACTCAACTTCCATTTTTTCAGAGAGAACCAAATAGATTGTCACAATGTTGTCTTGTGTTTTAGGGTACTTTACTGATGAGTATGTAGATGCTTCAATCTTAGGTTTTCTATCCATAGTCTGCCCATGACAACCTCCAGCTTCCACATTTAACTTTGCTCAATATCTATTATATTCCATCCATGAGCAATTAGTTAAATTACCAGAGGAAGAAGTGTTTAAATATTCATCAATTTTGTTTCATTTATTACTGTATTTCCAATAAGAAAGGTTTGCAGTTAGCCTTCAAAAAGTGGACACAGAGGATAACCCCCAATTTGTAGTCTTCTCGACATCCTTGATCAGAAAGGATTCCACTAAATTCAACTACAAGGACTTCATTGACTCATTTGTTCATCCAGCTGTCAACATGCTAAGCAGTAGCATTCAACCTAGGGTTAATGAAGAGATAAAGAAAGTATTGTAATTGTCAGAACAAAGTAGAACATGAGACTGGTATTTATACCATAACTACACTGAAATTAGGGTGTATGGATGCCAGCTTACTCCATACAAGCTATCCAAATACCTCCTAATGAGTTTATTTGCACTAGAATACATCAGACAAATCCTAAACTCAGATGAATTTAATTTCCTATCAACAAAGAAAAAAACTCAGTTTAAAATTAAGAACCAACTTGATCCTTTCATTTGCAATAATAGAAATGTTGGTCAACAAGCGGATACGTGTTTGCAAGAGATCAAATTCAGTAATATTTTCAAATGGCAGTATGATCCTTTGGGAGTCATCAGTAAACTAAGAGTTAAATTCAAATTGACTCCTTTTGTCCATGAGTCAAAACCAGAGATTGAAAAGTATTCCAACCAATTAGAGTGGTTGGAAAATACTCTACAAGAGGTGGAGAACAGGCTGATACTAGTTCCATCCTACATACTCCAACCCCACAAGACAAAAACTCAAAAAGAGCAAGAGAAGAAGGTTCATATTTTGCTGAAACCACTATTGACACCAAATTCAAGTTAATGTACATGAAGAAGCCCAAGATGAATCAATAATTGAGAAAGAAGAGATAGTTGACACAGTTGAGATTATTGATACTGATATAATTGTTAGGGATAATACACCTCCCACAGTTTCAGAGGAAACACATCAGCCATCAACCTCTAGTGCTCAGATAATTCAGAAGTAGCATAGTGTTGAAGTATCTTCATCAAGCAAACTAGTAGATAAGGAACATGATATAATCGAGAAGTATAAAGAAATCAAATTGAGGAATGAGGCATTGAAAGCTGTGACTTATGCCCAATATTGGAAACAAACTCCTAGTGACCAAAACATGTCACTTTCAGCCTTTGATTATAAAACTAGGAAGATGCAAATGACCTTTTTGTAGCCAACAGTGCAGGCTCCAAAATCATCAGCAGAATATAAGAAAACAACATTTGAATTTCAAGCTAAAGATCTACATCTTATAGATCAAATTGAGTTCCATAATCAAGCAAGAGAAATGATCTACTCCACTATGAAAAACAAAGGCATGAGTGTACAAAAACTATAGAATTCTCTAGAAAACATCAGAGCACATTTAAAACTAGAGAAGGCTTCCTCACAAGCCAAGGATAATAGAATTAAATCACTTGAAGAATTGGTCATGGAGGTTGGATATGATCCAAAGAACATCAAAGAAGTTGAAGATGTTATCAATAAGAAGAATGCAGACATTGATGCATTGAAGAAGCAACTGAAATTACCTCCCACTAAACATCCACAAACTAAAGAAGTTGTGGAGAATGAAGGTTAGAAAGATGAAACGATGAATCTCATCTTTCAGTTGACAGCTCAACTGAAAGTGATGGAGAATGAAATGGATAAATTGGTGCAGGAAAAGAAGGCAAGGATGGAATTAGTTACAGTTACTGCCATTCCCATAGCTTCAACATCAACTTTTGTGGCTACAGTAGTCCCGACTATTACAACAATTCCAGTGACAACATAAGTTTGAACAACATCAGCTACTACATCAGCAACAACAACAGTCCATCCCAATGATGAGGTAGGTAAATTGATTAATTCTATGCAAGACATGTCAATCCAAACCAATGATATTAATAGACTTAAGGATTAAGTAAAATGTCTAGAATATAAAAATAAGTTGGTTCAAATAATGTATAAATCAGAAATACAGAAGTCAAGCAGATAGACTGACAAAATATAGAAGTTAGAAAAATAATTGACATTGAAAGAAACACTAGCCCAAGAAAAACAACAGTTGTGGGCCAATATCATTAACTTTGTTAATGATATTTGGCCTTCCATCCAAGCTATATTTGAACATAAAGATTTGATAAAAGAAGCAAGTGAAGCTATTCAGAAAGTCAAAGAAGAACTTGGAAAGAAGCCAAAGGAGGCCACTGAGATTATAAAGTTTCTTAATTCCATAAAAAAGCAAGAATCATAAGAAATTGGGATAAGTGATAGATTAGAAACAATATTAGAGGTAAAAAGGGTAATTTCCAAGAGGAACCTGATGACACAACTTGAAGATAAGTGTCAAACTATGGAGCTTGCAATAGACTTGTTCATGATCAAATTTGATGTTTTGAGGTAGAAAGGTATGCCTAATCCTTTGGTGATTAATGAAAGACTTATGCGACATGAAGATTATGACAAAAATATCAGAGAAGTGGCTAAAGAACATTCCAACAATTCATCTATGAAAGGAATTCCTACATGCAAAGTACTTTATCAGACATTTTAAAATCTCTTTTACCTCCAGGATGAGGTAAATATCTCTTTATAAACAAGCATACTTTTGAAAAATACACAAAGGCTAATGAAATTTACAGGAGGATGGTAAAGATTAAACTTACAGATGAAGAGGCTTGGGAAAATTTGTATGATTTACTATGAAAGGTAAAAGTAAAGCGGGTAACAGAGCAGTCAAGGTTAAAGAGTAACAAAGCAGGCAGATAAAGATGAATACAGATGAAAGGCAGAGTTTAAAGATCAAAGTCAGAGTTAAAATATAAATCAGATGATAGCCAACGTAAAGATGCAGCCAGCGTGAAAGCAACAGTCATAGAGATAAGACAACAAATATCAAAAAGTAAACAACAAACCAAATAAGCAAGGACAACTTGCATTAGTTACATAGGTGTCTCTATCTTCTTGCATGAAGATATTTTATTTCCCTTGAATAAATCCTAAATCAATTTTAGGATATCTTGTATTACATTTTGTATAAATACTTCATTCATTCGAAGTATTGATTGTGGATTCCTGAACATTTCTATAGTGGTAATCAATCTAAAAACCTGAGGGTTTATTGTATCATTTTCAAGTCAACAGACGGGAAAAGTCATAAAGGAATTGCATTATAGGATTCATGTGTTGAGCCACTTCATTGAAGTATATTTCAATTGTTCATGTTTTTCCTTAAGTATTCCATAAACTTGCATGTTTTCCAAATTTAAATGTTATAACAGGAATATTATTGCAAAAACTGTTTAAGTACACTCTGTTCTGAACTGTTATTTATTTTAATGTTTTATTTTGATATCTTTATTTGAGAATCCTTAATTACTCTCCCATCTCGATTAACCTCTTTCATTTTCCTTCATTATCTGGTTTAAGGAATCCTTAACTGCTCCTTGATCCCGATTGAAAACCACTTCACCATTCAACCTAAAAGATTTGATTTTGCTCAACTACCTTTCCCTATGAACACTTCCTTTAGAACTTGATTTTGTCCTGTTGCTTGATACATTGACTCCATAGCCCAATGGAAAATAGACATGCACCTATCCATCTAAATCATTAATTCCACCAACAAATCAAAATCAAACCCAATCAATCTTACATAAATAGCCTAAAATCAATTAAAAACAACAAAGTTAAGTCATTAAGAGAGAGCCCTCTCTGAGCATTAGGAAGCTGTTGTACCATACAACAACCCTCCCTTTTACTTAAATTTTAGAAATAAAATTTAAGTAATAGGGTCCCTTTCTTTTTAGAAATAAAACACTTAGAAATAAAATTCATTGTTTTGGAAAATTTCATATTGTTACGAAACAGATTCAACATTCAAAAAACTTATGGTCCGATCTAATATACAAGGCCTTACCATGAAAACAAATCAAAGTTAAAAGTTCAATCGCAATCGGAGAATCGGAGATAACCTTTAAAAGAAATTTCATATGCCCATTTCAAATCTTCCGATGCGATTAGTCCAATCGGAAAATTTATATCGCTAAGAGTTTAAAACAGTTAATTATAACTTCCGATGCGAAGCGGTCAATCGCAATCGATTAATCGGGACAGTCTTCAAAAAAAACTCTTTACGCTTAGTTGAAATTCCCCGATCCGATGTGCATTTGATAATAAACGCTTTTAAAAGAAAAATCGAACATTTGTTTAAAATATATTAGGGTAGACCCCACCATTAGAGATTGGAAAAGATACGCAATCGCAATCGTCAATCGGGAATAAACGTATTGTGATGCTCATTTTACATTCGAAAACTTCCGATGCGATTCATCTATTTTGCATACGAAGATTTTTGTTGAATATATTAATATATCACAAGCGACAAATCTTTATTGGTACGAAGGCATTCAATAACGAATCAAATGAATATGGTTTGTGATTTGGTTTTAAATACTTAAGTGTGACCCAAAAGGAGCATTTACGCAATATAAGAAACAAATGAATGAAAACCATAAATTCATAAATCATTCCGTTTGAATGACTTGTTGAGCACGACTGAGAGTTTATTGTCTTGCAGAGCCAAAGAACACCAAGTTCTTTCATTCACAGAAAAAGAGAAGCGGTAGCAGACGTAGAAATGTCAAAAAGAGGAAGAAGAAATAAGACTGTTCTACCAGTGAAGTTTGCCGAGACTCCTACAGTCTCAAAAGAAAAGCCCGTAAAGCTAAGGCTAGTCACAGATACATCATGCCAAGGTCTTGGGAAAATGACATGGGACACAGTCTACAACCTGTTGGAAAAATTAGACCCCAAGGTCACAGTGGAGAAGGCATCAGTTCCAGACGAGGATAGCTCGGATTCTGACTCTAATATCAATGAAAGAACACTTGCAAATTCATTTCTACATCGAATTGCAGCTAGAGCGAGCATCATGCCTTACTATGATGTAGTTCGATGGGTTATTGACAGTGTAAAGGTACAAGATAGAATGTTTGTTTCAGCATCTGGTGTGCCTTTCGGCTCATTTAAAGCAGAAAAGACTTGAAAGAAATGTACCACCTTCCGGACCCACAAGGTGTATAACAGGAATTTATCAAGATTTCTTTGATAATAATAAAGTTCAATCTGATCCTATCAAAGAGTGGAGGAAAAACCCTGAGAAGCACAGAAATGAAGCATCCGGTATGTATTCAGTAGATTCCCTCTTACCTCCGTATTGCTATGCCGCTGCCATGATGTGTAGATTATTTGGTAATGACAATTCTGCTAGGTTTTCTATACAAATGGTTCCATTAATCTTAGTTGCTGTCAATTCCGACATTATGAACTGGGCTATTATTCTCTCTGATAGAATGGCTAATAGAATACTCGAGTACAAACAAGATAAAACCGCTGGAAATTCCACTCCTTTTTTCTTTTGTGCCTATATTCTAGATGCTCTTTGTTTTAATTCTGAGTTTCCCTTGTTAGGATGGAAATGGACTCCCAAGACCCTCTTCCAATCCATATTTATCATAAATTGCTTTGGAAGATTCATTTCCAAACTATTGTATAGAATCTTGTCATGAACATCATCTTTGTTTTCCAAACCATTTTTAATCGCTTTCCTCCTAGGTTTTCTGATAAAGCTAAAGCCGACCTGTCTGCAATCGGAGATTGGTTTGGGGAGGAAAAAATTACTTACATCAGGGTTTTTGGTAGTATAGTGGAGCCGCATATTCTTCCACTTTTTGTTCCAGACAAACTTCTCGCTTAAGAAGTTTCCTATCAATTGACAATTGAAGGTATATCCAGGTCTTTGAACAACAGTAAGAAGAAAATGTGGCCTCAATTCCCACTCAATTGTGGTCATTTCACTCTAAATGATTTCAAGCATGCAGAAAAGGAAGTCTCCAAGATAAGAGGTTGTAAATTTGCAACCATTCCTGGAAGACAGTATGATCCAAAAAAGATAGCATTTGATGTCACTGCTTCAGTTTCAATTGCTCGTTTTGAGCATGAACCAGATATGTTCGATGATTTGTTTGTTTCATTAGATAATTTTCCTCGAATTTTTGACTTGGTCAGGTCTAAATTTCAACAGGAGGAAATAAATAAATTTCTCTTATTTAGAAGCCGAGAGATTGTTGAGAGTACCTGCGGGCCCATTTTGAGAACTCAAATCCAAAAAAACGAATCGAGAGATAGAAGGTACTCTAGGCCAAACGCTAGTGGAAACATCTACACGACAAAATCATTACACAATCGGTGTCAGCAGTGACCAGAGTACATACTCAAAAAGTGGTCACCATTGATAAGCACGATGTCTAACGAAGGAAAATGCGATGATAAATCCGAGTCCAAAATTTGGCTTGAGAGGTCCCCTTTTATCATGGAAATGATAGACAAATGCACAAATATCAATGATGAGGTGCATAATCAAAAGGATGGATCAGATGACAAAAGCACCAAGCAGAGCATAGATAAAGAGAAAGAAAAAGAAATAACTAAGGAGATTACGATTTCCACTAATCTTGATATTTCTTCTCAGCTATTAAATCAATATGATCAGTTTGCTCAACAGCTTGGATTGCAGGATAAAGGTTCAGAACAAATAGAGCAGGAGGTTGAAATCATTCCTGAACATCCTACAGGTCATATTGTATTAAAATGTGAGGAAATCCCCCCTTTGGATGTATTCTACAGCCCTAAACATAAGGCTGTTGTCAAGAGATAAAGAAAGAAAAGAAAAGCAGAACAGGGCATATTCTCTACTCCATCAGAGGAGTTTATGAATATTGTTTATAAGAACAGTGAAATGAATCCATTTGAAGACCTTACGAAATTGTCACAGTATACAGGAGCTTATAGTGCTGCAACAGTTGATAAAGTTGTAGAAGTTTCTCAACTAATAACTCAGAAAGATATTCACATAGCTTCACTGGAAGAAAAAGCTAAGGAGAATCAGCAACTGATCAGCCAATTGCAGCAACAACTACAGGATCAGACATTCGGGTCTAAAGAGTGGAGAAACAACTGTGAAGAGAAGAAGAAGGTTGATGAAAAGCTTTTAGGCAAACAAAAGCAGCTAAATGAAGAAATTTCTAAGTTACAGAGTCTGTTACAAAATGAGGAAAAGGCAAAAATGATTCAAGAAAAGGAATTTCAAACAACTTTGGATAAGTTTAAAGATTACCCAAAGTTAAATGAATTCAAATCAGAAGCCCTTGAGGCTAATAAATTATTGACTCAACAGTTAATTGAATTTTTCTCAAAACTGTCACAAGCAGAACCTTTTTGTGGTATTACTTCATCTTTGATCCAAAATATCATAACTCTTAGACGGAAATAGATGATGCGATGAAAAAGATTCTGAGTTTCGGATCAGGACGAGGATACGAGAAAAGGAATAGAAGCAAATCTTCTAGGATAGAGGAAAAACACAAAATCTTGTTTACGGAATGGGAACATCAATTAATGAAAGGCTGATAGAGCGATATCAAGGGCCAAATATAATGAATAATCTCACGCAATTCATAAATGACAGCTTATATTCAATTAATCTCATTTCAGACTGTGTTCCTGGCAGTTTGCCAAAAATAAAAGAAACTGAAGACAGTTGGAGAGAAGAAATGGAAAGGAAAAGTCAACAAATCGACAAACTTCAAACGATATCCTGGGATAGTATGTGGACTCATTTGATCAAGCCAAACAATCAACAGACAGCTATCAAACTTCTATCAAACGCCGTCGATTGTCTAATTCCATAATTTTCTGATGCCACCTATGCTGGACAGTTGCATTCTGAGATGAGTCATCCACCAAGACTCCGAGATATGTTGAACATTTGCAACTTGGCTTCATCAAGCGAGGGAGAAAAACAATGATGGAGTTTTCATTCAAGATAGCCTTTCAGTTTTAATTTGATAGATTGTAGCAATAGTAGTAGGATTTTGTTATGTAATTTCTTATTTAAATCCCTCTCATGCATTTAGAGAAGGATCGGAAGTTGTAATATTTTTTGGATTTGGAGCTAACATTTCTATACTCCATTCCTTATTATATTTATATGAAAGATCACACCTGGTGATTTTTGTGCTGAAATTATCTTTGAAGTGTTGCATTTCTGTGCCTTTGGATTTAATTTTACATCGGAGTTACTAGATCAGAGTATCACATTTCATTTGACAGTCTTCAAGATGAATGAGGTATTTCTATCATTCACTTGTTGATTTTCTACGTATATGGTATTCATTTGAAGAATTTGCTATCATTTATATATTTGAATTTCATAATATTTCCTTTTATATTATCATTTCTGAGTATAATTGGAATGTTATCATTTATAGGCATATATGAATGGTATATAATGATGAATGCAATATGCTAATATAACTCTATTTAATTTATTAAAGAGAGTTATCTTTATTCGTTTCTACACATTTCAATTTAACTAATAATACATTTCCATGGTTATTATTAGATTGAAACAATCCTAAGTTGTATTCACATATAATCACCCGGGTTAAAATTAGAATTTCTTTATCAGTATTTAGTTTAGATTAGATAGTTTTATTCTCTGTTAATTTAGTCCCATTTTCACCCATTCAATTCAATCCACTTAGTTATAAGGAAACTGGTCCTTTAAATCCAGTCGGAGCCACCATCCCAAACGGAAAAGGAGCTGTCTTAAGGTCCCGACCGGGTGGTTTTCCCCCAATGTTTGAAGCAGAGATTTTCTAGGCTTCAACATTTTTGGCGCTAGAAGGAGGGCCTGAACATCCGTGAATGGCAAGCAAACCCAAATCTACAAACCATTCTAAGAGTAATTCTCCCTCCACATCACCTCATACTTCCCAATTGCCTGCTGATTCCTCAGCATCCAAGAAAGAAGAAGAGGTATCCACTATCACTGCACAAACCCACCATACTTCAGAACAATTAAGTCTTGAATCTCCTGAAGTTCAGTCTCTCATCCAGAAACTTCAGAGTTTCTCGATTTCCCCACAGAAATCTGAGCTATCTCAAAGCAGTGAGACTTCGCAATTCAATCTACCTCACCCTCTTACTAGACTTCAGAGTGAGAAGCTCGGTATTGAACCTCCTGAATTTCCTTTACCTAAAAGGAAAAGGGCAAAGAAAAATACTGAAGATTCTGACAGTGAAGCACTTTCATCCACATCTTCCATCTCATCTTCCCCAGTGCGAAGTCAACCATCCACTCCCTCATTACATATCGTTGTTCATCAGGAATTGGGAACTTCAACATCTCAACCTGCTCACTCCTCAATATCAATTCCTTCCCAGACATCTGGAATTTCAACAACAATATCATCCACCACTGGTATTACAATGGCAGATCCATGGACCAGACCTGGTGCAGTCAACATGCCCGCACCATTACATGCATTACCTGATGCTCCTGAAAAATGGCTACCCAAGTTTAATCCAGAAAATGGAACCCAAGCTGAGGAACATATCAATAACTTCATGTTAGCAGTTAATTTGAAGGGAGTAACTGAGCAAGATGCCGTTGTTAGGCTTTTTCCTTATACATTGCAAGGATCAGCAGGATCCTGGTATTTTTCCCTGCCTTCTGATTCTATTACCAGTTGGGACATTTGCCAAGAACAGTTTCTTACTAAGTATGGAGACGATAGATCTTTAGCTACACTAATAAATGATCTCTCCAATCTTAGGATAGAGCATAAGGAACCCATTAAAGAATTTAATGCTCGTTTCAATAAACTTTTGAATAAAATCCCAACGACTTCCAAACCAAGTGAACAAATCAGAAGTGAGTGGTATATTACTGCCCTACCTTCCAATATAGCTATTTTTGTAGACAGGGCCGCAAAACCAACACTTGCTGAAAACATGAAAGAAGCACTTGCTGTGGAAAAACGTATTAATGCTCTAGAAAATAAAGCGGCTCTTGAGGAAAGAAAAACCAAAAAAGTTTCATTCAAAGAAGACTCAAAGAAGAAAATCTCGAAAGATCCATATGATATGGAAGGCCTCCAAAAGGTCCTCAAGACTATGTCAAATGAAATGATTGAAATTAAGAAACAAGTAGCTGAAACTTCAACCAAAAGGCCCTTTAAGAGTTATAAGAAAACCAAATCAAAACCACCAAATATCGTATCTTATGCAGATTCAGATCAAGAAGAGGAAGAAGAGGAAACAATCTCATTAACTGATAATGAAGAGGAAATTGTTGAATGCCATGGCATGTGGGATTTCATACTGCCCAACTCCGATACAGATAATGATGAAGAAGCTTTACCTGTCTCTACTAGGAGAAAAGGTACTTCCGAACCTGTTCAGACAACTTCAAAGAAACGGAGTGCAGGTGCTGCTACAACAAAAGAAAAAGTACCTACAAAGAAATCACCCGCAGCAGTCCCCCAAAACCCACTTTCAACTTCAAGTACTCCTCCAACATCCAAAACATTAGTAGTATCTGATTCAATGGATTACAATATTGTTGATGATATGAAGAAAACTAAGGCAAACATTACTATGTTTGAACTTAGTAAATTAAAACATCAGCAGAAATTGCTTCTCAAAGAATTGAATGTTGTTCCCTCTTCACCTCTTCCCAGTGCTAAAGCTGCAAATGATTCTGGTCAACCACCTTCTGGTATGATAGAAGCTACTGATTCAGTCCTAATTGGGGATAGATCGAATTCCCATACTCCACCCTTCCTTTTGACTTTTGAGATCTACAACAGAAACCTACACAATTTTTTGATTGACTCAGGGGCATCATCCAATATAATGCCAGCTTCAGTTTGTTCCAAGCTGAACATAGAACCCCAAAAGTCTTCCATACATATTGTACAATTAGACAGAAGCAAGGTCCAGGTTTTAGGAGAGATTAACTCTGTAACTATCAGGTTAGCAGCTGATCCACGGGTAGTTCAACGAATTGATATCTTAATAGCTGATATACCTGAATTTTATGGGTTGATTTTGAGTAGAGATTGGTCTGAAAAGCTCCACGGGTATATTTCTACTGATTGGTCTCACATGTGGTTACCTTATAGGGGAAAGCCAAATCAAATAAAAATCAATCGAGAAAAACATATGACTCATACTGTAACAGATTTTGAACAAGAAAATCAACCAATTGCATTTAATAACAACATCTTGGGAAATTATTCATCAGAGTCATTTTTTGGAAATCTCACTGCCCAACCATCCCCTTTCTCAGTAAACAGTTTAACATCACAGATTGAAAACTATTCACAAACTGATAGATCAAGATGTTTTAGTGATACTGGGGAAACTGTAAATAATCTTGTTAATACTTCTTTATTTTGGTCTTTATATTTTGACGGCTCTAAATCTAACGAAGGTTCAGGAGCAGGGTGTATCTTGGTTAGCCCGCAAGGTGAAAAAACAATGCTGTCATGTAGGTTAGAATTTGAATGCACAAACAATACAGCCGAGTATGAAGCTTTAGTCCAAGGTCTGTATAAAGCAATTGGCCTCAAAGTGCAATATTTGAAAGTATTCGGCGATTTTGAAATTATTGTCAAGCAGGTGAGAAATACAATTCACTGTCTCTCAAATCATCTCAAACATTATCAATCACTGGTACAAGAACTCACCACACACTTTTCTGCATTCAATATTTCTTCTATCCCTAGGTCTCAAAATTCAGCAGCAGACTTGCTAGCCAATGTTGCCTCCAGACTCATACCCTCCGAAGATTACAGCCCAGATAGATTTTCAATAGAATTACTTTTTCGACCGTCTGTCCCAGACAATGTCACAAATTGGAGAGTTTTTTACCATGATCAAGATATCTTAAATTTCATGACTTCAGAGAAATCATATGATGATCAAATTATTGATGAAGAAGATCACGATTTACAAATTGCTTCAAAAGATAATGAAAATCCCATTCCGAAATCTGTTGTTAGATTGGAGGACTTATATGATATTAAAGACAGATTCAAGAAAGTCACTAATACCAAGCTTCAAAGTTCTACTTTGAAATTTGAATTAGTGAATCTTGGTTCTGACTCAAAACCTCAAAATGTTAATTTAGGACTTAATTTAACATCAGAGGAAAGGGATGCCTTCATTAAACTATTGAACAAATACAAAAATGTTTTCGCTTGGAATTATGATGATTTAAAAACATATGATACTTCAGTTATTCAGCACACAATTCCAATGCTTCCCGATATTAAACCTGTTCAACAGAAGCTAAGGAAAGTTCATCCAAATCTTGAAGATCAAATCAAATCAGAACTTAATAAACTTTTGAAAGCCAAAATCATTTTTTCTGTCAGGCATTCCAATTGGGTTTCCAATATGGTACCTGTAAGGAAGAAAAATGGTGATATAAGAATCTGTATTGATTTCAGAAATTTAAACAAGGCATGTTTGAAAGACAATTTCCCATTGCCAACCATGGAGCAGATACTTCAAAAAGTAGCTGGTTCGGAACTTATGTCCTTTCTTGATGGATTTTCAGGCTATAATCAAGTCTTGGTTCATCCAGATGACAGATTGAAAACAACTTTCAGAACGAAATGGGGAACTTATGCTTATCAAAAAATGCCTTTTGGATTAATAAATGCAGGAGCAACTTTCCAAAGAGCCATGGACATAGCATTTAAAGGTCTGATCAATAAATCAGTTGTTGTTTATCTCGATGATATAACAGTATTCTCAAAAAGGAGAACCAATCATCTACATGATCTAAAACAAATATTTGAAAGATGTAGAAGGTTTGGTATTTCCTTAAATCCGAAAAAATCTTTCTTTGCTTTGGATGAAGGAAAAATTTTAGGATTTGTTGTATCAAAAGATGGTATATACATTGATCCAGACAGAGTTAAAGAGATCTCTGATATTTCTTTACCTCATAACAAAAAATCCATGCAATCATTTCTTGGACAGATCAATTTTGTAAAAAGATTCATTCTTGATTTTTCTTTAATTATTTTACCTATGCAAAATATGATCAAGAAAAATTCAGTATTCAAATGGGGGCATAAAGAGAAATAAGCCTTTGAGTTAATCAAACAGGCAATCATTAATGCACCAGCATTAAGTACTCCGGATTTTTCTAAAGATTTTATTTTGTATACTTTAGCCACAGAGACATCTTATGCAGCTGTTTTAACACAACTCAATGATCAAAAAATTGAAGCACCAATTTCATTCTTTAGTTCAAATCTGCAAGGAGCTGAACTGAATTATTCCGATGTTGAAAAACAAGCCTTTGCTGTGTTCAAATCAATCAAGCATTTCATACCTTTTCTCTTAAAAACTCATACAAAAATCATTGTCTCATTCTCAGCAGTGAGGCAATTATTAATTCAGAGAGAAGTAGGAGAAAAACGAGCTAACTGGGTAACAACCCTACAAGAATATGATGTTGATATTAAACCAGCTAAGATTGTTAGAGGACAAGGTTTTTGCAGATTATTAGCAGGAGCTCATAACATACCAGAGAATGATCATTCAAATCAAGATATTCAAGTAAATCAGATAAGTGTTACGGATTCTGAGTCTCAGTATTCTAATCTCATCTATTACTTGAAAAATGGGTATGCTCCTTCTGATCTCAGTTATAAGAAAAAACGTGCTTTAAGATTAAAAGTTGTTAAATATGAGATCATTGATAATGTGTTATTTAGAAGAAATTATGATTCAATTTTGTTGAGATGTCTTGAAAAGACTGAGGCTGAAAAGGTTTTGCAGGAGTTGCATGATGGACCAGCAGGAGGTCATTTTGGAGGTGATACCATAGCTCATAAAATAATTCGTGGTGGCTATTATTGGCCTACCCTTTTTAAAGATACGCATGAATATGTAAGAAAGTGCAGAATCTGCCAAACTGCAAGTGGAAGACAAAGGAAACCAGCTTTTTCTTTGCAACCAGTAAATATTGAGCAACCATTTGAACAATGGGGACTTGACATTATTGGTGAGATAGTACCTCATTCTTCCAAGCAGCACAAGTACATTCTTACTACAACCGATTATTTTACAAAATGGGTAGAGGCAATCCCTTTGAAGGTAGCCAATTCTGATGCAATTATTGATTTCATAGATCAATTTATCATAACCAGGTTTGGTGTACCTCAAACTCTTGTCTTTGATAATGCATCTTATTTTTCCGGAAACAGTTTAATAGAATTTGCAGTTAAAAGAGGTTTTAAACTCAAATATTCAGCAAATTATTACCCACAAGGTAATGGTTTGGCTGAATCCACCAATAAAAATCTCATCAAAATTATTAAAAGGACTATCGATCAAAATC
This sequence comes from Pinus albicaulis, assembly GCA_034641835.2. Lineage (NCBI taxonomy): Eukaryota > Viridiplantae > Streptophyta > Pinopsida > Pinales > Pinaceae > Pinus > Pinus albicaulis. The sequence goes on along the minus strand of CM076569.1, from coordinate 57,768,239 downwards.
AAAAGAATTGGCATAAATCTTTAATCTTTGCATTATGGGCTGATCGTATTACAGAGAAAGCTTCAATCGGAACTTCACCTTTTAATTTAGTTTATGGAAAAGAAGCTGTGATACCATCAAATTTAACTCTTCCATCATTAGCCATAGTACAATTTATTGAAGAAAATCCTTCTTCATCCATTCAATTGAGGTATGATCAAATCCTTAAACTAGAAGAAGAAAGAGATAAAGCTAGAATTGTTCATGAAAAACATCAACAGCTTGTGAAATCTTCTTTTGATGCAAGTTCTATTGGCTCAAAAATTTTATCGATTGGTGATTTTGTTCTAAAATGGGATAAGGCACATGAGGAAAAAGGTAAACATACCAAATTTCAAAAGATGTGGCTTGGACCATTTCAGATCGTTGAAAAGATAGGCTCAAATACATTCATGCTCCAAGATCTAACAGGTAAGAGAGAATCTCTTCATGTAAACGGGCTTATCTTAAAGAAATTCTTCTCATAAGGAGGTAACCCCTTCTTAAATTGTACATATTCCTTTTTGCAAAGTCTTTTTATTGTTTTTACAAATAAAGGTTGTTAATAAGTCTCTAAATTGACTGATTACTTGATAGAAAAATTCTTAAGAAAAATATTATAAATATTTATTTTAGTGTAAATAAGAATTTTTAGAGAAACGATTATATTCTCTTGATAGTTTTAAATAAGATGTTAAACTTTGAAAGATTATACCAATTATTTGCATAATCTTTTTGGAAAAACTTGAGGAAAATGTAAATCATTACAAGTTTATTAAGCAGAGAGAAGTTATCTATAAAAGTAAAGATTATTCAAGTCTTGGTACTCAAAAACTCAGAAAATTGTCATCCATTGATTCTTAAGGATAAGACTAGTTCACCCCATTCATTTAGGTTGTGATTTTTTAGAATATAATTCTAAGAAATTATTGAAAAAAATTCTTTTAAGAGATAAGAGGTCTCATCATGAGCCGACTTACCATATTCATAAGAAATAATAAAACTAACATTACCAATACTGCCTATCAAAACAGGGTAATGGCTTATTAATATAAGACAAGGGGTCTCATCACGAGCCAGCTTGTTCAGTTTAATTGTAACTATTGAATGACATTGTTAACAACTGGCTACCAAACCAGAACAATGGCTCTTAAAAAAGAAATAAAAAATAAATAAAAGACAAAAACATGAGATAACATGTCTTATGAATTTATCTTTTAAAAAGTCATAATCTTAGTTGAATGGGACAATGAATAGTTAATGGTTAAAAGGTAACCCTGTCGAGACTATGAATGTTTGCAGGCAGCAGAGGCAATACCTATGACAATAGAGTAGATTATCAAAACCAGGCTTGAAGAAATCCACTTACTTCATTATTAATACCAATCAAAGCTTAAGATAACTCAAAATGTTTTTATTCTCAAGAAACTAGAAAGAAATTGTTAATAATTTTTATTCTTTTTCATAAGTTAGATTTTATTTCTGATTATCCTAGGATAATTTTTATTTACCTTTAAAAATCTTTACTTACTTAAAATATAGTATTCATTCTATTTTTCAGAGATAACTGGTTCTTTCAAGTGAATCGCCAATTGTTGTACCATACAACAACCCTCCCTTTTACTTAAATTTTAGAAATAAAATTTAAGTAATAGGGTCCCCTTCTTTTTAGAAATAAAATTCATTGTTTTGGAAAATTTCATATTGTTACGAAACAGATTCAACATTCAAAAAACTTATGGTCCGATCTAATATACAAGGCCTTACCATAAAAACAAATCAAAGTTAAAAGTTCAATCGCAATCGGAGAATCAGAGATAACCTTTAAAAGAAATTTCATATGCCCATTTCAAATCTTCCGATGCGATTAGTCCAATCGGAAAATTTCAATCGCTAAGAGTTTAAAACAGTTAATTATAACTTCCGATGCGATGCGTTCAATCGCAATCGATTAATCGGGACAGTCTTCAAAAAACTCTTTACGCTTAGTTGAAATTCCCCGATCCGATGTGCATTTGATAATAAACGCTTTTAAAAGAAAAATCGAACATTTGTTTAAAATATATGGTAGACCCCACCATTAGAGATTGGAAAGATCTGCAATCGCAATCGATCAATCGGGATAAACGTATTGTGATACTCATTTGCCATTCGAAAACTTCCGATGCGATTCATCTATTTGCATACGAAGATTTTTTTGAATATATTAATATATCACAAGCGCCAAATCTTTATTGGTACGAAGGCATTCAATAACGAATCAAATGAATATGGTTTATGATTTGGTTTTAAATACTTAAGTGTGACCCAAAAGGAGCATTTACGCAATATACGAAACAAATAAATGAAAACCATAAGTTCATAAATCATTCCGTTTGAGTGGCTTTTTGATCACGACTGAGAGTTTATTGTCTTGCAGAGCCAAAGAACACCAAGTTCTTTCATTCACAGACAAAGGGAAGTGGTAGCAGACGCAGAAATGTCAAAGAGAGGAAGAAGAAACAAGACTGCTCTACCAGTGAAGTTTGCCGAGACTCCTACGGTCTCAAAAGAAAAGCCCATAAAGCTAAGGCTAGTCACAGATACATCATGCCAAGGTCTTGGGAAAATGACATGGGACACCGTCTACAACCTATTGGAAAAAGAAGACCCCAAGGTCACAGTGGAGAAGGCATCAGTTCCAGACGAGGATAGCTCGGATTCTGACTCTGACATCAATGAAAGAACACTTGCAAATTCATTTCTACATCGAATTGCAGCCAGAGCAAGCATCATGCCTTACTATGATGTAGTTCGATGGATTATTGACAGTGTAAAGATAAAAGATAGAATGTTTATTTCAGCATCCGGAGTGCCTTTCGGCTCGTTTAAAGCAGAAGACTTGAAAGCAATGTACCTCCTTCCAGACCCACAGAAGGTGTATAACAAGGAATTTATCAAAGAATTTGCTGATGATAACAAAGTCCAATCCGACCCTATCAGAAATTGGAGGAAAAATCCAGAGAAGCACCGAAATGAAGCATCCGGTATGTATTCTGTAGATTCTCTTCTGCCTCCATATTCCTATGCAGCTGCCATGATGTGTAGGTTATTTGGCAATGATAATTCAGCTAGGTTTTCTATACAAATGGTCCCATTAATCCTAGCTACTGTGAATTTCGACATTATGGATTGGGCTGTTATTCTTTCTGATAGAATGGCCAATAGGATCCTTGAATACAGACAAGAAAAAACTGCTGGAAATTCTACTCCCTTTTTCTTTTGTGCCTATATTCTTGATGCTATTTGTTTCAATTCCGAATTTCCCTTATTTGGATGGAAATGGACTCCCAAAGACCCTCTTCCAATCCATATTTATCATAAATTTCTTTGGAAGATTCATTTCCAAGCTAATGTATATAGAATCTGTCATGGTTTCCTCACCACTGTTTTCCAAACCATTTTTAATCGCTTTCCTCCTAGGTTTTCTGATAAAGCTAAAGCCGACCTGTCTGCAATCGGAGATTGGTTTGGGGAGGAAAAATTTACTTACATCAGGGTTTTTGGTAGTATAGTGGAGCCGCATGTTCTTCCGCTTTTTGTTCCAGACAAACTTCTCGCTCAAGAAGTTTCTTATCAATTGACAATTGAAGGTATATCCAGGTCTTTGAACAACGGTAAGAAGAAAATGTGGCCTCAATTCCCACTCAATTGTGGTCATTTCACTCTAAATGATTTCAAGCATGCAGAAAAAGAAGTCTCCAAGATAAGAGGTTGTAAATTTGCAACCATTCCTGGAAGACAATATGATCCAAAAAGATAGCATTTGATGTCACTGCTTCAGTTTCAATTGCTCGTTTTGAGCATAGACAAGATATGTTGATAGATTTGTTTGTTTCACTAGATAATTTTCTCGAATTTTTGACTTGGTCAAGTCCAAATTTCAACGGGAGGAAATAAATAAATTTCTCTTATTTAGAAGCCAGAGATTGTTGAGAGTTCCTCTGGACCAGCTGAGAACTCAAATCCAAAAATCAGAGACAGAAGGTGCATTCGGCCAAACGCTAGTAGAAACATCTACCAGCAAAATCATTACACAATCGGCTGTCAACCAGCCGACTGTACATACTCAAAAAGTGGTCACTATTGACAAACCTGATGTCCCAAAAGGAAATACTGCTCAAATGACAGACAAATGCACAAATATCAATGATGATGTGCATAATCAAAAGGATGGATCGGATGACAAAAGCACTGAGCAGAGCATAGATAAAGAAAAAGGAAAAGAAATAGCCAAGGAGATTATGGTTTCCACTAATCTTGATGTTTCTTATCAGCTATTAAAACAATATGATCAGTTTGCTCAACAGCTTGGATTGCAGGATAAAGATGAAGAACAAATAGAGCAGGATGTTGAAATCATTCCTGAACATCTACGAGGCATATTGTATTAAAGGGTGAAGAGAAGTCCCTCCTTTGGATGTATTTTACAGCCCTAAACATAAGGCTGTTGTCAAGAGACAAAGAAAGAAAAGAAAAGCAGAACAGGGCATATTCTCTACTCCATCAGATGAGTTTATGAATATTGTTTATAAGAACAGTGAAATGAATCCATTTGAAGACCTTACGAAATTATCACAATATACAGGAGCTTATAGTGCTGCAACAGTGGATAAAGTTGTAGAAGTTTCTCAACTAATAACTCAGAAAGATCTTCACATAGCTTCACTGGAAGAACAAGTTAAGGAGAATCAACAACTGATTAGCCAATTGCAACAACAACTACAGGATCAGACATTCAGGTCTAAAGAATTGGAGAAACAGCTTGCTGAAGAAAAGAAGAAGGTTGATGAAAAGCTTTTAGGCAAACAAAAGCAGCTAAATGAAGAAATTTCTAAGTTACAGAGTCTATTACAAAATGAGGAAAAGGCAAGAAAGATTCAAGAAAAGGAATTTCAAGCAACTTTGGATAAGTTTAAAGGTTATCCAAAGTTAAATGAATTCAAATCGGAAGCCCTTGAGGCTAATAAATTATTGACTCAGCAGTTAATTGAATTTTGCTCAAAAGTGTCACAAGCAGAACCTTTTTGTGAGATTACTTCATCTTTGATCCAAACTATCATAACTCTTAGACATTTCATAACTCTTAGACGAAATAGCACTGGAGATGAAAATATTTCTGAATTTCTTACTTGGCAAGATACAGAAAAAGGAAGAGAAGCTAATCTTCCTAGGATAGAAGAAAGGCAAAGAAATCTTGTTTACAGAATGGGAACATCAGTTAATGAAAGCCAAGAGAGCAATATCAGTATCAAGGGCAGAAATATAAAGAATAATCTCATAATTCATAAATGACAGCTTATATTCAATTAATCTCATTTCAGACTGTGTTCCTGGCAGTTTGCCAAAGATAAAAGAAACTGAAGACAGGTGGAGAGAAGAAATGAAAAGGAAAAGTCAACAGATCGGCAAACTTCAAACGATATCTTGGGATAGCATGTGGACTCATTTGATCAAGCCAAACAATCAACAGACAGCTATCAAACTTCTATCAAACGCTGTCGATTAATGTATTCAATTTGATGCCACCTATGCGGGCCGATTTGCATTCTGAGATGGAGTCTCACCAAGACTCAGGATATGTTGAACATTTGCAACTTGGCTTAATCGAAGGAGAAAAACAATGAATCAGTTTTATTCAAAATAGCATTTCAGTTTTAATTTGATAGATTGTAGCAGTAGTATTAGGATTTTGTTATGTAATTTATTATTTAAATCCCTCTCATGCATTTAGAGAGGGATCGGAAGTTGTAATATTTTTGGGATTTGGAGCTAAAATTTCTGTACTTCATTCCTTATTATATTTATATGAAAGATCACATCTGGTGATTTTTGTGCTCAAAATTATCTTTGAAGTGTTGCATTTTTGTGCCTTTGGATTTAATTTTACATCGGAGTTCTTCAAGATCGAGTATCACATTTCGTTTGATAATTAAAGATGAATAAGAAGGTATTTTTATGCGATTTCCTTTGTTGATTTCTACGGTATATGGTATTCATTTTGAAGAATTTGCTATCATTTATATATTTGAATTTCATAATATTTCCTTTTATATTATCATTTCTGAGTATAATTGGAATGTTATCATTTATAGGCATATATGAATGGTATATAATGATGAATACAATATGCTAATATAACTCTGTTTAATTTATTAAACAGAGTTATCTTTATTCGTTTCTACACATTTCAATTTAACTAATAATACATTTCCATGGTTATTATTAGATTGAAACAATCCTAAGTTGTATTCACATATAATCACCCGGGTTAAAATTAGAATTCCTTTATCAGTATTTAGTTTAGATTAGATAGTTTTATTTTCTGTTAATTTAGTCCCATTTTCACCCATCCAATTCAATCCATTTAGTTATAAGGAAACTGGTCCTTTAAATCCAGTCGGAGCCACCATCCCAAACGGAAAAGGAGCTGTCTTAAGGTCCCGACCGGGTGGTTTTCCCCCAATGTTTGAAGCAGAGATTTTCTAGGCTTCAACATTTTTGGCGCTAGAAGGAGGGCCATCAACTGTGAATGGCAAGCAAACCCAAACCTACAAACCATTCTAAGAGTAATTCTCCCTCCACATCACCTCGTACTTCCCAATTGCCTGCTGATTCCTCAGCATCCAAGCAAGAAGAAGAGGTATCCACTATCACTGCTCAAACTCACCATACTTCAGAACAATTAAGTCTTGAATCTCCGAAGTTCGGTCTCTCATCCGAGAAACTTGAAGTTCCATAGATTTCTGAAATACGAGCTATCTCAAAGCGATGAGACTTCGCAATTCAATCACCTCACCCTCTTACTAGACTTGGTCGCTCGGTATTGAACCTACGAATTTCCTTTACCTAAAGGAAAAGGCAAAGAAAAATGCGAAGGTCGACAGTGAAGCACTTTCATCCACATCTTCCATCTCATCTTCCCCAGTGCGAAGTCAACCATCCACTCCCTCATTACATATTGTTGTTCGCCAGGAATTAGGAACTTCAACATCTCAACCTGCTCATTCCTCAATATCAATTCCTTCCCAGACATTTGGAATTTCAACAATAGTATCATCCACCACTGGTATTACAATGGCAGATCCATGGACCAGACCTGGTGCAGTCAACATGCCCGCACCATTACATGCATTACCTGATGCTCCTGAAAAATGGCTACCCAAGTTTAATCCAGAAAATGGAACCCAAGCTGAGGAACATATCAATAACTTCATGTTAGCAGTTAATTTGAAGGGAGTAACTGAGCAAGATGTTGTTGTTAGGCTTTTTCCTTATACGTTGCAAGGATCAGCAGGATCCTGGTATTTTTCCCTGCCTTCTGATTCTATTACCAGTTGGGACATTTGCCAAGAACAGTTTCTCACTAAGTATGGAGACGATAGATCTTTAGCTACACTAATAAATGATCTCTCCAATCTTAGGATTGAGCATAGGGAACCCATTAAAGAATTTAATGCTCATTTCAATAAACTTTTGAATAAAATCCCAACGACTTCAAATGATGAACAAATCGGGGAAATTAGTGGTATATTACGCACTACACCTTGATATAGCTATTTTTGTGAAATAGTACCTTAAAACCAACACTTGTAGAAAACATGAAAGAAGCACTTGCTGTGGAAAAACGTATTAATGCTCTAGAAAAGAAAGCGGCTCTTGAGGAAAGAAAAACCAAAAAATTTTCATTCAAAGAAGACTCAAAGAAGAAAATCTCGAAAGATCCATATGATATGGAAGGCCTCCAAAAAGTCCTCAAGACTATGTCAAATGAAATGATTGAAATTAAGAAACAAGTAGCTAAAACTTCAACCAAAAGGCCCTTTAAGAATTATAAGAAAACCGAATCAAAACCACCAAATATCGTATCTTATGCAGATTCAGATCAAGAAGAGGAAGAAGAAGAAACAATCTCACTAACTGATAATGAAGAGGAAATTGTTGAATGTCATGGCATGTGGGATTTCATACTGCCCAACTCCGATACAGATAATGACGAAGAATCTTTACCTGTCTCTACTAGGAGTAAAGGTACTTCCGAACCTGTTCAGACAACTTCAAAGAAACGGAGTGCAGGTGCTGCTACAACAAAAGAAAAAGTACCTACAAAGAAATCACCCGCAGCAGTCCCCCAAAACCCACCTTCAACTTCAAATACTCCTCCAACATCCAAAACATTAGTAGTATCCGATTCAATGGATTACAATATTGTTGATGATATGAAGAAAACTAAGGCAAACATTACTATGTTTGAACTTAGTAAATTAAAACATCAGCAGAAATTGCTTCTCAAAGAATTGAATGTTGTTCCCTGTTCACCTCTTCCCAGTGCTAAAGCTGCAAATGATTCTGGCTAACCACCTTCTGGTATGATAGAAGCTACTGATTCAGTCCTGATTGGGGATAGATCAAATTATCACACTCCACCCTTCCTTTTGACTTTTGAGATCTACAACAAAAACCTACACAATTGTTTGATTGACTCAGGGGCATCATCCAATATAATGCCAGCTTCAGTTTGTTCCAAACTGAACATAGAACCCCAAAAGTCTTCCATACACATTGTACAGTTAGACAGAAGCAAGGTCCAGGTTTTAGGAGAGATTAACTCCGTAACTATCAGGTTAGCAGCTGATCCACGGGTAGTTCAACGAATTGATATCTTAATAGCTGATATACCTGAATTTTATGGGTTGATTTTAAGTAGAGATTGGTTTGAAAAGCTCCACGGATATATTTCTACCGATTGGTCTCACATGTGGTTACCTTATGGAGGAAAGCCAAATCAAATAAAAATCAATCGAGAGAAACACATGACCCATACTGTAACAGATTTTGAACAGGAAAATCAACCAATTACATTTAATAACAACATCTTGGGAAATTATTCATCAGAGTCATTTTTTGGAAATCTCACTGCCCAACCATCCCCTTTCTCAGTAAACAGTTTAACATCACAGATTGAAAACTATTCACAAACTGATAGGTCAAGATGTTTTAGTGATACTGGGGAAACTGTAAATAATATTGTTAATACTTCTTTATTTTGGTCTTTATATTTTGATGGCTCTAAATCTAATGAAGGTTCAGGAGCAGGTTGTATATTGGTTAGCCCACAAGGTGAAAAAACAATGCTGTCCTGTAGGTTAGAATTTGAATGCACAAACAATACAGCCGAGTATGAAGCTTTAGTCCAAGGTCTGTATAAAGCAATTGGCCTCAAAGTGCAACATTTGAAAGTATTTGGCGATTCTGAAATTATTGTCAAGCAGGTGAGAAATACAATTCACTGTCTCTCAAATCACCTCAAACATTATCAATCAATGGTACAAGAACTCACCACACACTTTTCTGCATTCAATATTTCTTCTATCCCTAGGTCTCAAAATTCAGCAGCAGACTTGCTAGCCAATGTTGCCTCCAGACTCATACCCTCCGAAGATTATAGCCCAGATAGATTTTCTATAGAATTACTTTTTCGACCATCTGTCCCAGACAATGTCACAAATTGGAGAGTTTTACCATGATGTCCAGAGATATCTTAAATTTCATGACTTCGAAATCATATGATGATCAAATTATACGAGACTGCGCGAAAACGATTTACAAGGTGCTTCAAAAGATAATGAAAATCCCATTCCGAAATCTGTTGTTAGATTGGAAGACTTATATGATATTAAAGACAGATTCAAGAAAGTCACTAATACCAAGCTTCAAAGTTCTACTTTGAAATTTGAATTAGTGAATCTTGGTTCTGATTCAAAACCTCAAAATGTTAATTTAGGACTTAATTTAACATCAGAGGAAAGGGATGCTTTCATTAAATTATTGAGCAAATACAAAAATGTTTTCGCTTGGAATTATGATGATTTAAAAACATATGATACTTCAGTTATTCAACACACAATTCCAATGCTTCCTGATATTAAACCTGTTCAACAAAAGCTAAGGAAAGTTCATCCAAATCTTGAAGATCAAATCAAATCAGAACTTAATAAACTTTTGAAAGCCAAAATTATTTTTCCTGTCAGGCATTCCAATTGGGTTTCCAATATGGTACCTGTAAGAAAGAAAAATGGTGATATAAGAATCTGTATTGATTTCAGAAATTTAAACAAGGCATGTTTAAAAGACAATTTCCCATTGCCAACCATGGAACAGATACTTCAAAAAGTAGCTGGTTCTGAACTTATGTCCTTTCTTGATGGATTTTCGGGCTATAATCAAGTTTTAGTTCATCCAGATGACAGATTGAAAACAACTTTCAGAACAAAATGGGGAACTTATGCTTATCAGAAAATGCCTTTTGGTCTAATAAATGCAGGAGCAACTTTCCAAAGAGCCATGGACATAGCATTTAAAGGTCTGATCAATAAATCAGTTGTTGTTTACCTTGATGACATAACAGTATTCTCAAAAAAGAGAACTAATCATCTACATGATCTAAAGCAAATATTTGAAAGATGTAGAAGGTTTGGTATTTCCTTAAATCCAAAGAAATCTTTCTTTGCTTTGGATGAAGGAAAAATTTTAGGATTTGTTGTGTCAAAAGATGGTATATACATTGATCCAGATAGAGTAAAAGAGATCTCTGATATTTCTTTACCTCATAACAAAAAATCCATGCAATCATTTCTTGGACAGATCAATTTTGTAAAAGATTCATTCCTGATTTTTCTTTAATTGTTTTACCTATGCAAAATATGATCAAGAAGAATTCAGTATTCAAATGGGGGCATAAAGAGAAAGAAGCCTTTGAGGCAATCAAACAAGCGATCATTAATGCACCAGCATTGAGCACCCTGGATTTTTCTAAAGATTTTATTTTGTATACCTTAGCCACTGAGACATCCTATGCAGCTGTTTTAACACAGCTCAATGATCAGAAAATTGAAGCACCAATTTCTTTCTTCAACTCAAATCTGCAAGGCGCTGAACTGAATTATTCCAATGTTGAAAAACAAGCCTTTGCTGTGTTTAAATCAATCAAGCATTTCATACCTTTTCTCTTAAAAACTCATACAAAAATCATTGTCCCATTCTCTGCAGTGAGACAATTATTAATTCAGAGAGAAGTAGGAGAAAAACGAGCTAACTGGGTAACAGCTTTACAAGAATATGATGTTGATATTAAACCAGCTAAGATTGTTAGAGGACAAGGTCTTTGCAGATTATTAGCAGGAGCTCATAACATACCAGAGAATGAACATTCAAATCAAGATATTCGAGTAAATCAGACAGAGGATAAGTGTTACGGATGCAGGTCTCGGTATTCTAATCTCATCTATTACTGAAAAATGGGTATGCTCCTTGGTCTAGGTTATAGAAAAAAACGTGCTTTAAGATTAAAAATTTGTTAAATATGAGATCATTGATAATGTGTTATTTAGAAGAGAATTATGATTCAATTTTGTTGGAATGTGAAAAGAGTAGCAATTTGAAAAGGTTTTGCGGGAGTTGCATGATGGACCCGGCGGGAGGTCATTTTGGAGGTGATACTACATTTCCTAAAATAAATTCATGCGCTGTGTGGCCTACCCTTTTTAAAGATACACATGACTATGTAAGGAAGTGCAGAATCTGTCAAACTGCAAGTGGAAGACAAAGGAAACCAACTTTTCCTTTGCAACCAGTAAGTATTGAGCAACCATTTGAACAATGGGGGCTTGACATTATTGGCGAGATAGTACCTCATTCTTCCAAACATCACAAGTACATTCTTACTGCAACCGATTACTTTACAAAATGGATAGAGGCAATCCCTTTGAAGGTAGCCAATTCTGATGCAATTATTGATTTCATAGATCAATTTATCATAACCAGGTTTGGTGTACCTCAAGCTCTTGTCTTTGATAATGCATCTTATTTTTCAGGAAACAGTTTAATAGAATTTGCAGTTAAAAGAGGTTTTAAACTCAAATATTCAGCAAATTATTACCCACAAGGTAATGGGTTAGCTGAATCCACCAATAAAAATCTCATCAAAATTATTAAAAGGACTATTGATCAAAATCAAAAGAATTGGCATAAATATTTAATCTTTGCATTATGGGATGATCATATTACTGAAAAAGCTTCTATAAGAACTTCACCTTTTAATTTAGTTTATGGAAAAGAAGCTGTGATACCATCAAATTTAACTCTTCCATCATTAGCCCTAGTGCAATTTATTGAAGAAAATCCTTCACCATCCATTCAATTGATGTATGATCAAATCATTAAACTAGAAGAAGAAAGAGATAAAGCTAAAATTGTTCATGAAAAACATCAACAGCTTGTAAAATCTTCTTTTGATGCAAGTTCTACTGGCTCAAAATTTTTATCAATTGGTGATCTCGTTTTGAAATGGGATAAAGCACACGAAGAAAAGGGTAAACATACCAAATTTCAGAAAATGTGGCTTGGACCATTTCAGATCGTTGAGAAGATAAGCTTAAATACATTCATACTCCAACATCTAATAGGTAAAAGAGAATCTCTTCCTGTAAATGGGCTTATCTTGAAGAAATTCTTTTCATAAGGAGGTAACCCCTTCTTAAACTGTACATATTTCTTTCTACAAAAGTTTTGATTGTTTTTGTTTTTACAAATAAAGGTTGTTTATGAGTCTCTAAATTGACTGATTACTTGATAGAAAATTCTTGAAAGAAATATTATAAATATTTATTTTAGTGTAAATAAGAATTTTTTAGAGAAGCGATTATATTCTCTTGATAGTTTTAAATAAGATGTTAAACTTTGAAGATTATACCAATTATTTGCATAATCTTTTTGGAAAAGCTTGAGGAAAATGTAAATCATTACAAGTTTATTAATGAGAGAAAGGTTATCTATAAAAGTAAAGATTATTCAAGTCTTGGTACTCAAAAAACTCTGAAAATTGTCATCCATTGATTCTTAAGGATAAAACTATTTCACCCCATCCATTTAGGTTGTGATTTTAGAATGTGATTCTAAGAAATTATGTAAAAAAAAATTAAGAGATAAGAGGTCTCATCATGAGCCAGCTTACCATATTCATAAGAAGTAATGAAACTGACATTACCAATACTGCACATCAAAACAGGGTAATGGCTTATAAATATAAGACAAGGGGTCTCATCACGAGCCAGCTTGTTCAGTTTAATTACAACTAGTGAATGGCATTGTTATTAACTGGCTACCAAACCAGAACAATGACTCTTAAAATAAAAAATAAATAAAAGACAAAAAACATAAGATAATATGTCTTATGAATTTATCTTTTAAAAAGTCAAAATCTTAGTTGAATGGGACAATGAATAGTTAATGGTTAAAGAGTAACCCCTGTGGGAACTATGAACGTTTGCGAGCGGCGGAAAATACCTATGACAATAGAGTAGATTAAAGATTATAAACCCGAGGCTTGAAGAAATCCACTTACTTCTTCTGTGCTTCCCAATCAAAGCTTAAGATAACTCAAAATGTTTTTATTCTCAAGAAACTAGAAAGAAATTGTTAATAATTTTTATTCGTTTTCATAAGTTAGATTTTATTTCTAATTATCTTAGGATAATTTTATTACCTTTAAAAATCTTTACTTACTTAAAATATAGTATTCATTTTATTTTTCAGAGATAACTGGTTCTTTCAGTGAATCGCCAATTGTTGTACTATACAACAACCCTCCCTTTTTCTTAAAATTTTAGAAATAAATTTAAGTAATGATCTACCTTTTTAGAAATAAAACACTTAGAAATAAAATTCATTGTTTTGGAAAATTTCATATTGTTACTAAACAGATTCAACGTTCAAAAAATTTATGGTCCGATCTAATATACAAGGCCTTATCATAAAAACAAACCAAAGTTAAAAGTTCAATCGCAATCGGAGAATCGGAGATAACCCTTAAAAGAAGTTTCATATGCTTATTTCAAATCCTTCGATGCGATTAGTCCAATCGGAAAATTTCAATCGCTAAGAGTTTAAAACAGTTAATTATAACTTCCGATGCGATGCGGTCAATCGCAATCGATTAATCGGGACAGTCTTTAAGAAACTCTTTACGCTTAGTTGAAATTCCCCGATCCGATGTGCATTTGATAATAAACGCTTTTAAAAATAAAATCGAACATTTGTTTAAAAAATATGGTAGACCCCACCATTAGAGATCGGAAAGATCTGCAATCGCAATCGATCAATCGGGATAAACGTATTGTGATACTCATTTGCCATTCGAAAACTTCCGATGCGATTCATCTGCATACGAAGATTTTTGTTGAATATATTAATATATCACAAGCGCCAAATCTTTATTGGTACGAAGGCATTCAATAACGAATCAAATATGGTTTATGATTTGGTTTTAAATACTTAAGGGTGACCCAAAAGGAGCATTTATGCAATATACGAAACAAATAAATGAAAACCATAAATTCATAAATCATTCCGTTTGAGTGGCTTGTTGATCACGACTGAGAGTTTATTGTCTTGCAGAGCCAAAGAACATCAAGTTCTTTCATTCACAGACAAAGGGAAGCGGTAGCAGACGTAGAAATTTCAAAGAGAGGAAGAAGAAATAAGACTGTTCTACCAGTGAAGTTTGCCGAGACTCCTACAGTCTCCAAAGAAAAGCCCATAAAGCTAAGGCTAGTCACAGATACATCATGCCAAGGTCTTGGGAAAATGACATGGGACACAGTCTACAACCTATTGGAAAAAGAAGACCCCAAGGTCACAGTGGAGAAGGCATCAGTTCCAGACGAGGATAGCTCGGATTCTGACTCTGATATCAATGAAAGAACACTTGAAAATTCATTTCTACATCGAATTTGAATTTAGGAAAACGGAAACATCTTGCCCACTGATGTAGTTCGATGGAGTTATTGTGATGTAAAGATACAAAGATAGAACGTTTGTTTCGGCATACGGGAGTGCCTTTCGGCTCGTTTAAAGCGAAGACTTGAAAGCAATGTACCACCCTTCCAGACCCACGGAAGGTGTATAACGAAAGGAATTTATCAAGATTTTTGCTGATAATAACAAAGTCCAATCCGACCCTATCAAAGAGTGGAGGAAAAACCCAGAGAAGCACCGAAATGAAGCATCCGGTATGTATTCTGTAGATTCTCTTCTGCCTCCATATTCCTATGCAGCTGCCATGATGTGTAGGTTATTTTGCAATGATAATTCAGCTAGGTTTTCTATACAAATGGTCCCATTAATCCTAGCTGCTGTGAATTCCGACATTATGGATTGGGATGTTATTCTTTTTGATAGAATGGCCAATAGGATCCTTGAATACAGACAAGAAAAAACTGCTGGAAATTCTACTCCCTTTTTCTTTTGTGCCTATATTCTTGATGCTATTTGTTCAATTCGAATTTCCATATTGGATGGAAATGGACTCCCAATAACCCCCTTCCAATCCATATTTATCATAAATTGCTTTGGAAGATTCATTTCCAAGATAATGTATCTAGAATCTGTCATGGCTTCCTCATTCCCGTTTTCCAAACCATTTTTAATCGCTTTCCCCCTAGGATTTCTGATACAGCTAAAGCCGACCTGTCTGCAATCGGAGATTGGTTTGGGGAGGAAAAATTTACTTACATCAGGGTTTTTGGTAGTATAGTGGAGCCGCATGTTCTTCCGCTTTTTGTTCCAGACAAACTTCTAGCTCAAGAAATTTCCTATCAATTGACAATTGAAGGTATATCCAGGTCTTTGAATAACAGTAAGAAGAGAATGTGGCCTCAATTCCCACTCAATTGTGGTCATTTCACTCTAAATGATTTCAAGCATGCAGAAAAAGAAGTCTTCAAGATAAGAGGTTGTAAATTTGCAACCATTCCTGGAAGACAATATGATCAAAAAAAGATAGCATTTGATGTCACTGCTTCAGTTTCAATTGCTCGTTTTGAGCATGAACCAGATATGTTCGATGATTTGTTTGTTTCATTGGGAGAATAATTTTATAAATTTTGACACGTTAAAGTCTAAAATTTCAACGGGAGCCATGTTGATGCATTCTCTTATTTAGAAGCCGGAGATTGTTGAGAGTACCCTGCGGACCCAGTGGCTCAAATCCCATCTTCCAGAGCTGAAGGTACATCAGTAGTAACGCTAGTGGGAAACATCTCGGCAAAATCATTACTGATAAGGCTTGTCGACCGGCTGGGGCCGTACCTAACTCTCTAGTGGTCTGATGATATTTGATGTCCCAAAGGTAAATACTGATGATAAATCCAGTCCAAAATTTGGCCAGAAGTCCACTGCTCAAATGACAGACAAATGCACAAATATCAATGATGATGTGCATAATCAAAAGGATGAATCGGATGACAAAAGCACCGAGCAGAGCATAGATAAAGAAAAAGGAAAAGAAATAACTAAGGAGATTATGGTTTCCACTAATCTTGATGTTTCTTCTCAGCTATTAAAACAATATGATCGTTTGCTCAACAGCTTGGATTGCAGGATAAAGATGAAGAACAAATGGAGCAGGATGTTGAAATCATTCCTGAACATCCTACAGGGCATATTGTATTAAAAGGTGAAGAAATCCCTCCTTTGGATGTATTTTACAGCCCTAAACATAAGACATAAAAGAACATTTGTCACCGACAAAGAAAGAAAGAAAACAGGAAGCAGACATATTCTCTACTCCATCGGAGGAGTTTGAATATTGTTTATAAGAACAATGAAATAAATCCATTTGAAGACCTCACGAAATTGTCCCAGTATACAGGAGCTTATAGTGCTGCAACAGTAGATAAAGTTGTAGAAGTTTCTCAACTGGTAACTCAGAAAGATCTTCACATAGCTTCACTGGAATAACAAGCTAAGGAGAATCAGCAACTGATTAGCCAATTGCAATAGCAACTACAGGATCAGACATTCAGGTCTAAAGAATTGGAGAAACAGCTTGCTGAAGAAAAGAAGAAGGTTGATGAAAAGCTTTTAGGCAAACAAAAGCAGCTAAATGAAGAAATTTCTAAGTTGCAGAGTCTGTTACAAAATGAGGAAAAGGCAAAAATGATTCAAGAAAAGGAATTCCAAGCAACTTTGGATAAGTTTAAAGATTATCCAAAGTTAAATGAATTCAAATCGGAAGCCCTTGAAGCTAATAAATTATTGACTCAGCAGTTAATTGAATTTTGCTCAAAACTGTCGCAAGTAGAACCCTTTTGTGAGATTACTTCATCTTTGATCCAAACTATCATAACTCTTAGACAAGAAATAGATGATGCCGATGAAAAGATTTCTGAGTTTCTCACCTGGCAGGATACAGAAAAGGGAAAAGAAGCAAATCTTCCTAGGATAGAGGAAAAACACAAAGAAATCCTGTTTACAGAATGGGAACATCAATTAATGAAATCTGATAGAGCAATATCAAGGTCCAGAAATATAATGAACAATCTCACGCAATTCATAAATGACAGCCTATATTCAATTAATCTCATCCTTGACGTAATTTCACAGCGGTTCCCAAAAATAAAGCGAAGACGAGGTGGAGAGAGAAGAAATGGAAAGGAAAAATCAACAAAATCGGCAAACTTCAAACGATATTACGGGATAGTATGTGGACTCATTTGATCGAGCCAAACAATCAACAGACAACTATCAAACTTCTATCAAACGCTGTCGATTGTCTAATTCCAGAATTTTCTGATGCCACCTATGCTGGACAGTTGCATACTGAGATGAGTCATCCACCAAGACTCCGAGATATGTTGAACATTTGCAACTTGGCTTCATCAAGCGAGAGAGAAAAACAATGAATCAGTTTTATTCAAGATAGCCTTTCAGTTTTAAATTGATATATTGTAGCAGTAGTATTAGGATTTTGTTATGTAATTTCTTATTTAAATCCCTTTCATGCATTTAGAGAGGGATCGGAAGTTGTAATATTTTTGGGATTTGGAGCTAACATTTCTGTACTTCATTCCTTATTATATTTATATGAAAGATCACATCTGGTGATTTTTGTGCTCAAAATTATCTTTGAAGTGTTGCATTTTTGTGCCTTTGAATTTAATTTTACATCGGAGTTGCTAGATCAGAGTATCATATTTCGTTTGATAGTCTGCAAGATGAATGAGGTATTTTTATCTGTTCACTGTTGATTTTCTCTGTTATATGGTATTCATTTGAAGAATTTGCTATCATTTATATATTTGAATTTCATAATATTTCCTTTTATATTATCATTTCTGAGTATAATTGGAATGTTATCATTTATAGGCATATATGAATGGTATATAATGATGAATGCAATATGCTAATATAACTCTGTTTAATTTATTAAACAGAGTTATCTTTATTCGTTTCTACACATTTCAATTTAACTAATAATACATTTCCATGGTTATTATTAGATTGAAACAATCCTAGGTTGTATTCACATATAATCACCCGGGTTAAAATTAGAATTTCTTTATCAGTATTTAGTTTAGATTAGATAGTTTTATTTTCTGTTAATTTAGTCCCATTTTCACCCATCCAATTCAATCCACTTAGTTATAAGGAAACTGGTCCTTTAAATCCAGTCAGAGCCACCATCCCAAACAGAAAAGGAGCTGTCTTAAGGTCCCGACCGGGTGGTTTTCCCCCAATGTTTGAAGCAGAGATTTTCTAGGCTTCAACATTTTTGGCGCTAGAAGGAGGGCCTTCAACTGTGAATGGCAAGCAAACCCAAATCTACAAACCATTCTAAGAGTAATTCTCCCTCCACATCACCTCGTACTTCCCAATTACATGCTGGTTCTCCAGCATCCAAGCAAGAAGAAGAGGTATCCACTATCACTGCTCAAACCCACCATACTCCAGAACAATTAATTCTTGAATCTCCTGAAGTTCAGTCTCTCATCCAAAAACTTCAGAGTTTCTCGATTTCACCACAGAAATCTGAGCTATCTCAAAGCAGTGAGACTTCGCAATTCAATCTACCTCACCCTCTCACTAGACTACAGAGTGAGAAGCTCGGTATTGAACCTACTGAATTCCCTTTACCTAAAAGGAAAAGGGAAAAGAAAAACACTGAAGATTCTGACAGTGAAGCACTTTCATCCACATCCTCCATCTCATCTTCCCCAGTGCGAAGTCAACCATCCACTCCCTCATTACATATTGTTGTTCACCAGGAATTTGGAACTTCAACATCTCAACCCGCTCACTCCTCAATATCAATTCCTTCCCAGACATCTGGAATCTCAACAACAGTATCATCCACCACTGGTATTACAATGGCAGATCTATAGACCAGACCTGGTGCAGTCAATATGCCCGCACCATTACATGCATTACCTGATGCTCCTGAAAAATGGCTACCCAAGTTTAATCCAGAAAATGGAACCCAAGCTGAGGAACATATCAAAAACTTCATGTTAGCAGTTAATTTGAAGGGAGTAACTGAGCAAGATGTCGTTGTTAGGCTTTTTCCTTATACATTGCAAGGATCAGCAGGATCCTGGTATTTTTCCCTGCCTTCTGATTCTATTACCAGTTGGGACATTTGCCAAGAACAGTTTCTCACTAAGTATGGAGACGATAGATCTTTAGCTACGCTAATAAATGATCTCTCCAATCTTAGGATAGAGCATAGGGAACCCATTAAAGAATTTAATGCTCGTTTCAATAAACTTTTGAATAAAATCCCAACGACTTCCAAACCAAGTGAACAAATCAGAAGTGAGTGGTATATTACTGCCCTACCTGCCAATATAGCTATTTTTGTAGACAGGGCCGCAAAACCAACACTCGCTGAAAACATGAAAGAAGCACTTGCTGTGGAGAAACGTATCAATGCTCTAGAAAAGAAAGCGGCTCTTGAGGAAAGAAAAACCAAAAAAGTTTCGTTCAAAGATGACTCAAAGAAGAAAACCTTGAAAGATCCATATGACATGGAGGGCCTCCAAAAGGTCTTCAAGACCATGTCCAATGAAATGGTTGAAATAAAGAAACAAGTCACTGAAACTTCAACCAAAAGGCCCTTTAAGAATTACAAGAAAACCGAATCAAAACCACCGAATGTCATATCTAATGCAGATTCAGATCAAGAAGAAGATGAAGAGGAAACAATCTCACCAACTGATGATGAAGAAGAAGTTGTTGAATGCCATGGCATGTGGGATTTCATACTGCCCAACTCCGATACAGATAATGATGAAGAAGCTTTACCTGTCTCTACTAGGAGTAAAGGTACTTCCGAACCTGTTCAGACAACTTCAAAGAAACGGAGTGCAGGTGCTGCTACAACAAAAGAAAAAGTACCTACAAAGAAATCACCCGCAGCAGTCCCCCAAAACCCACCTTCAACTTCAAGTACTCCTCCAACATCCAAAACATTAGTAGTATCTGATTCAATGGATTACAATATTGTTGATGATATGAAGAAAACTAAGGCAAACATTACTATGTTTGAACTTAGCAAATTAAAACATCAGCAGAAATTGCTTCTCAAAGAATTGAATGTCGTTCCCTGTTCACCTCTTCCCAGTGCTAAAGCTGCAAATGATTCTGGTCAACCACCTTCTGGAATGATAGAAGCTACTGATTCAGTCCTGATTGGGGATAGATCAAATTCTCACACTCCACCCTTCCTTTTGACTTTTGAGATCTACAACAGAAACCTACACAATTGTTTGATTGACTCAGGG
The DNA here is from genome assembly GCA_034641835.2 of Pinus albicaulis. NCBI lineage: Eukaryota > Viridiplantae > Streptophyta > Pinopsida > Pinales > Pinaceae > Pinus > Pinus albicaulis. The sequence continues at coordinate 57,747,564 of CM076569.1, read as the reverse complement.
GCATCATCCAATATAATGCCAGCTTCAGTTTGTTCCAAACTGAACATAGAACCCCAAAAGTCTTCCATACACATTGTGCAGTTAGACAGAACCAAGGTCCAGGTTTTAGGAGAAATTAGCTCTGTAACTATCAGGTTATCAGCTGATCCACGGGTAGTCCAACGAATAGATATCCTAATAGCTGATATACCTGAATTTTATGGGTTGATCTTGAGTAGGGATTGGTCTGAAAAGCTTCATGGGTATATTTCTACCGATTGGTCTCACATGTGGCTTCCCTACAGGGGAAAGCCAAATCAAATAAAAATTAATCGGGAGAAACACATGACCCACACTGTAACAGATTTTGAACAGGAAAATCAACCAATTGCATTTAATAACAACATCTTGGGAAATTATTCATCTGAGTCATTTTTTGGAAATCTCACTGCCCAACCATCTCCTTTCTCAGTAAACAATTTAACATCACAGATCGAAAACTATTCACAAACAGATAGGTCAAGATGTTTTAATGATACTGGGGAAACTATAAATAAGATTGTTAATACTTCTTTATTTTGGTCTTTATATTTTGATGGCTCCAAATCTAACGAAGGTTCGGGAGCAGGGTGTATCTTGGTTAGCCCGCAAGGAGAAAAAACAATGCTGTCCTGTAGGTTAGAATTTGAATGCACAAACAATACAGCCGAGTATGAAGCTTTAGTCCAAGGTCTGTATAAAGCAATAGGCCTCAAAGTGCAATATTTGAAAGTATTCGGCGATTCTGAAATTATTGTCAAGCAGGTGAGAAATACAATTCACTGTCTTTCAAATCACCTCAAACATTATCAATCACTGGTACAAGAACTCACCACACACTTTTCTGCATTCAATATTTCTTCTATCCCTAGGTCTCAAAATTCAGCAACAGACTTGCTAGCCAATGTTGCCTCCAGACTCATACCCTCCGAAGATTACAGCCCAGATAGATTTTCAATAGAATTACTTTTTCGACCATCTGTCCCAGACAATGTCACAAATTGGAGAGTTTTTTACCATGATCAAGATATCTTAAATTTCATGACTTCAGAGAAATCATATGATGATCAAATTATGATGAAGAAGATCACGATTTACAAATTGCTTCAAAAGATAATGAAAATCCCATTCCGAAATCTGTTGTTAGATTGGAGGACTTATATGATATTAAATACAGATTCAAGAAAGTCACTAATACCAAGCTTCAAAGTTCTACTTTGAAATTTGAATTAGTGAATGCGGATTACGATTCAAAACCTCAAAATACCAATTTTAGGACTTAATTTAACATCGGAGGAGGATGCCTTCATTAAACTATTGAACAAATACAAAAAATGTTTTTGCTTGGAATTATGATGATTTCAAAACATATGATACTTCGGTTATTCAACACACAATTCCAATGCTTCCTGATATTAAACCTGTTCAACAAAAGCTAAGGAAAGTTCATCCAAATCTTGAAGATCAAATCAAATCAGAACTTAATAAACTTTTGAAAGCCAAAATCATTTTTCCTGTCAGGCATTCCAATTGGGTTTCCAATCTGGTACCTGTAAGGAAGAAAAATGGTGATATAAGAATCTGTATTGATTTCAGAAATTTAAACAAGGCATGTTTGAAAGACAATTTCCCATTGCCAACCATGGAACAGATACTTCAAAAAGTAGCTGGTTCTGAACTTATGTCTTTTCTTGATGGATTTTCAGGCTATAATCAAGTCTTAGTTCATCCAGATGACAGATTGAAAACAACTTTCAGAACAAAATGGAGAACTTATGCTTATCAAAAAATGCCTTTTGGATTAATAAATGCAGGAGCAACTTTCCAAAGAGCCATGGACATAGCATTTAAAGGTCTGATCAATAGATCAGTTGTTGTTTATCTCGATGATATAACAGTATTCTCAAAAAACAGAACCAATCATCTACATGATCTAAAACAAATATTTGAAAGATGTAGAAGGTTTGGTATTTCCTTAAATCCGAAAAAATCTTTCTTTGCTTTGGATGAAGGAAAAATTTTAGGATTTGTTGTGTCGAAAGATGGTATATACATTGATCCAGACAGAGTTAAAGAGATCTCTGATATTTCTTTACCTCATAACAAAAAATCCATGCAATCATTTCTTGGACAGATCAATTTTGTAAAAAGATTCATTCCTGATTTTTCTTTAATTGTTTTACCTATGCAAAATATGATCAAGAAGAATTCAGTATTCAAATGGGGGCATAAAGAAAAATAAGCCTTTGAGTTAATCAAACAGGCAATCATTAATGCACCAGCATTAAGTACTCCGGATTTTTCTAAAGATTTTATTTTGTATACTTTAGCCACAGAGACATCTTATGCAGCTGTTTTAACACAACTCAATGATCAGAAAATTGAAGCACCAATTTCATTCTTTAGTTCAAATCTACAAGGAGCTGAACTGAATTATTCCGATGTTGAAAAACAAGCCTTTGCTGTGTTCGAATCAATCAAGCATTTCAGACCTTTTCTCTTAAAAACTCATACAAAAATAATTGTCCCATTCTCTGCAGTGAGGCAATTATTAATTCAGAGAGAAGTAGGAGAAAAACGAGCTAACTGGGTAACAGCCTTACAAGAATATGATGTTGATATTAAACCAGCTAAGATTGTTAGAGGACAAGGTTTTTGCAGATTATTAGCAGGAGCTCATAACATACCAGAGAATGATTATTCAAATCAAGATATTCAAGTAAATCAGATAAGTGTTACGGATTCTGAGTCTCAGTATTCTGATCTCATCTATTACTTAAAAAATGGGTATGCTCCTTCTGATCTCAGTTATAAGAAAAAACGTGCTTTAAGATTAAAATCTGTTAAATATGAGATCATTGATGATGTGTTGTTTAGAAAAAATTATGATTCAATTTTGTTAAGATGTCTAGAAAAGACTGAGGCTGAAAAGGTTTTGCAGGAGTTGCATGATGGACCAGCAGGAGGTCATTTTGGAGGTGATACCACAGCTCACAAAATAATTCATGCTGGCTATTATTGGCCTACCCTTTTTAAAGATACACATGAATATGTAAGAAAGTGCAGAATCTGCCAAACTGCAAGTGGAAGGCAAAGGAAACCAGCTTTTCCTTTGCAACCAGTAAATATTGAGCAACCATTTGAACAATGGGGACTTGACATTATTGGTGAGATAGTACCTCATTCTTCCAAGCGGCACAAGTACATTCTTACTGCAACCGATTATTTTACAAAGTGGGTAGAGGCAATCCCTTTGAAGGTAGCCAATTCTGATGCAATTATTGATTTCATAGATCAATTTATCATAACCAGGTTTGGTGTACCTCAAGCTCTTGTCTTTGATAATGCATCTTATTTATCAGGAAATAGTTTAATTGAATTTGCAATTAAAAGAGGTTTTAAACTCAAATATTCAGCAAATTATTACCCACAAGGTAATGGATTAGCTGAATCCACTAATAAAAATCTCATCAAGATTATTAAAAGGACTATCGATCAAAATCAAAAGAATTGGCATAAATCTTTAATCTTTGCATTATGGGTTGATCGTATTACAGAGAAAGTTTCAATCGGAACTTCACCTTTTAATTTAGTTTATGGAAAAGAAGCTGTGATACCCTCAAATTTAACTCTTCCATCATTAGCCCTAGTACAATTTATTGAAGAAAATCCTTCTTCATCCATTCAATTGAGGTATGATCAAATCCTTAAACTAGAAGAAGAAAGAGATAAAGCTAGAATTGTTCATGAAAAACATCAACAGCTTGTGAAATCTTCTTTTGATGCAAGTTCTACTGGCTCAAAAATTTTATTGATTGGTGATTTTGTTCTAAAATGGGATAAGGAACATGAGGAAAAAGGTAAACATACCAAATTTCAAAAGATGTGGCTTGGACCATTTCAGATCGTTGAAAAGATAGGCTCAAATACATTCATGCTCCAAGATCTAACATGTAAGAGAGAATCTCTTCCTGTAAATGGGCTTATCTTAAAGAAATTCTTCTCATAAGGAGGTAACCCCTTCTTAAATTGTACATATTCCTTTTTGCAAAGTCTTTTATTGTTTTTATAAATAAAGGTTGTTAATAAGTCTCTAATTGACAGTTTACTTGATAAAAAAAAAAAATTCTTAAGAAAAAATATTATAAATATTTATTTTAGTGTAAATAAGAATTTTTAGAGAAATGATTATATTCTTTTGATAGTTTTAAATAAGATGTTAAACTTTGAAAGATTATACCAATTATTTGCATAATCTTTTTGGAAAAACTTGAGGAAAATGTAAATCATTACAAGTTTATTAAAGCAGAGAGAAGTTATCTATAAAAGTAAAGATTATTCAAGTCTTGGTACTCAAAAAACTCAGAAAATTGTCATCCATTGATTCTTAAGGATAAGACTAATTCACCCCATTCATTTAGGTTGTGATTTTTTAGAATATAATTCTAAGAAATTATTGAAAAAATTCTTTTAAGAGATAAGAGGTCTCATCATGAGCCGACTTACCATATTCATAAGAAATAATAAAACTGACATTACCAATACTGCCTATCAAAACAGGGTAATGGCTTATTAATATAAGACAAGGGGTCTCATCACGAGCCAGCTTGTTCAGTTTAATTGTAACTATTGAATGGCATTGTTAACAACTGGCTACCAAACCAGAACAATGGCTCTTAAAAAAAGAAATAAAAAATAAATAAAAGACAAAAACATGAGATAACATGTCTTATGAATTTATCTTTTAAAAAGTCATAATCTTAGTTGAATGGGACAATGAATAGTTAATGGTTAAAAGGTAACCCTGTCGAGACTATGAACGTTTGCAGGCAGCAGAGGCAATACCTATGACAATAGAGTATGTTATCAAAACCAAGCTTGAAGAAATCCACTTACTTCATTATTAATACCAATCAAAGCTTAAGATAACTCAAAATGTTTTTATTCTCAAGAAACTAGAAAGAAATTGTTAATAATTTTTATTCTTTTTCATAAGTTAGATTTTATTTTTGATTATCCTAGGATAATTTTTATTTACCTTTAAAAATCTTTACTTACTTAAAATATAGTATTCATTCTATTTTTCAGAGATAACTGGTTCTTTCAAGTGAATCGCCAATTGTTGTACCATACAACAACCCTCCCTTTTACTTAAATTTTAGAAATAAAATTTAAGTAATAGGGTCCCTTTCTTTTTAGAAATAAAACACTTAGAAATAAAATTCATTATTTTGGAAAATTTCATATTGTTAAACAGATTCAACATTCAAAAAATTTATGGTCCGATCTAATATACAAGGCCTTACCATGAAAACAAATCAAAGTTAAGTTCAATCGCAATGGGAGAATCGGAGATAACCTTTAAAAAATTTCATATGCCCATTTCAAATCTTCCGATGCGATTAAGTCAGTGTTCAAATTCAATCGCTAGAGTTTAAAACGATTAATTATAACTTCCGATGCGGCAGAGTCAATGTAATCGATTAATCGGGACAATCTTTAAGAAACTCTTTACGCTTAGTTGAAATTCCCCGATCCGATGTGCATTTGATAATAAACGCTTTTAAGAGAAAATCGAACATTTGTTTAAAAAATATGGTAGACCCCACCATTAGAGATCGGAAAGATCTGCAATCGCAAATCGATCAATCGGGATAAATGTATCGTGATACTCATTTGCCATTCGAAAACTTCCGATGCGATTCATCTATTTGCATACGAAGATTTTTGTTGAATATATTAATATATCACAAGCGCCAAATCTTTATTGGTACGAAGGCATTCAATAACGAATCAAATGAATATGGTTTATGATTTGGTTTTAAATACTTAAGTGTGACCCAAAAGGAGCATTTACGCAATATACGAAACAAATAAATGAAAACCATAAGTTCATAAATCATTCCGTTTGAGTGGCTTGTTGATCACGACTGAGAGTTTATTGTCTTGCAGAGCCAAAGAACACCAAGTTATTTCATTCACAGACAAAGGGAAGCGGTAGCAGACGCAGAAATGTCAAAGAGAGGGAGAAGAAACAAGACTGCTCTACCAGTGAAGTTTGCCAAAACTCCTACGGTCTCAAAAGAAAAGCCCATAAAGCTAAGACTAGTCACAGATACATCATGCTAAGGTCTTGGCAAAATGACATGGGACGCAGTCTACAACCTATTGGAAAGAGAAGACCCCAAGGTCACAGTGGAGAATGCATCAGTTCCAGACGAAGATAGCTCGGATTTCGATTCTGATATCAATGAAAGAACACTTGCAAATTCGTTTTTGCATCGAATTGCAGCCAGAGCGAGCATCATGCCTTACTATGATGTAGTTCGATGGGTTATTGACAGTGTAAAGATACAAGATAGAACGTTTGTTTCAGCATCTGGAGTGCCTTTCGGCTCGTTTAAAGCAGAAGACTTGAAAGCAATGTACCACCTTCCAGACCCACAGAAGGTGTATAACAAGGAATTTATCAAAGATTTTGCTGATAATAACAAAGTCCAATCCGAACCTATCAAAGATTGGAGGAAAAACCCAGAGAAGCACCGAAATGAGGCATCCGGTATGTATTCTGTAGATTCTCTTCTGCCTCCATATTCCTATGCAGCTGCCATGATGTGTAGGTTATTTGGCAATGATAATTCAGCTAGGTTTTCTATACAAATGGTCCCATTAATCCTAGCTGCTGTGAATTCCGACATTATGGATTGGGATGTTATTCTTTTTGATAGAATGGCCAATAGGATCCTTGAATACAGACAAGAAAAAACTGCTGGAAATTCTACTCCCTTTTTCTTTTGTGCCTATATTCTTGATGCTATTTGTTTCAATTCCGAATTTCCCTTATTTGGATGGAAATGGACTCCCAAAGACGCTCTTCCAATCCATATTTATCATAAATTGCTTTGGAAGATTCATTTCCAAGCTAATGTATATAGAATCTGTCATGGTTTCCTCATCCCTGTTTTCCAAACCATTTTCAATCGCTTTCCTCCTAGGTTTTCTGATGAAGCTAAAGCCGACCTGTCTGCAATCGGAGATTGGTTTGGGGAGGAAAAATTTACTTACATCAGGGTTTTTGGTAGTATAGTGGAGCCGCATGTTCTTCCGCTTTTTGTTCCAGACAAACTTCTCGCTCAAGAAGTTTTCTATCAATTGACAATTGAAGGTATATCCAGGTCTTTGAACAACAGTAAGAAGAAAATGTGGCCTCAATTCCCACTCAATTGTGGTCATTTCACTCTAAATGATTTCAAGCATGCAGAAAAGGAAGTCTCCAAGGTAAGAGGTTGTAAATTTGCAACCATTCCTGGAAGACAATATGATCCAAAAAAGATAGCATTTGATGTCACTGTTTCAGTTTCAATTGCTCGTTTTGAGCATGAACCAGATATGTTCGATGATTTGTTTGTTTCATTAGATAATTTTCCTCGAATTTTTGACTTGGTCAAGTCTAAATTTCAACAGGAGGAAATAAATAAATTTCTCTTATTTAGAAGCCAGAGATTGTTGAGAGTACCTCTGGACCAGCTGAGAACTCAAATCCAAAAATCAGAGACAGAAGGTACATCCGGCCAAACGCTAGTGGAAACATCTACCAGCAAAATCATTACACAATCGGCTGTCAACCAGTCGACTGTACATACTCAAAAAGTGGTCACCATTGACAAACCTGATGTCCCAAAGGGAAATACTGATGATAAATCCAGTCCAAAATTTGGCCAGAAGTCCACTGCTCAAATGACAGACAAATGCACAAATATCAATGATGATGTGCATAATCAACAGGATGGATCGGATGACAAAAGCACTGAGCAGAGCATAGATAAAGAAAAAGGAAAAGAAATAGCCAAGGAGATTATGGTTTCCACTAATCTTGATGTTTCTTCTCAGCTATTAAAACAATATGATCAGTTTTCTCAACATCTTGGATTGCAGGATAAAGATGAAGAACAAATGGAGCAGGATGTTGAAATCATTCCTGAACATCCTACAGGGCATATTGTATTAAAAGGTGAAGAGATCCCTCCTTTGGATGTATTTTACAGCCCTAAACATAAGGCTGTTGTCAAAAGACAAAGAAAGAAAAGAAAGACAAAACAGGGCATTTTTTCTACCCCATCAGAGGAGTTTATGAATATTGTTTATAAGAACAATGAAATGAATCCATTTGAAGACCTCACGAAATTGTCCCAGTATACAGGAGCTTATAGTGCTGCAACAGTGGATAAAGTTGTAGAAGTTTCTCAACTAATAACTCAGAAAGATCTTCACATAGCTTCACTGGAAGAACAAGCTAAGGAGAATTAGCAACTGATTAGCCAATTGCAACAACAACTACAGGATCAGACATTCAGGTCTAAAGAATTGGAGAAACAGCTTGTTGAAGAAAAGAAGAAGGTTGATGAAAAGCTTTTAGGCAAACAAAAGCAGCTAAATGAAGAAATTTCTAAGTTACAGAGTCTGTTACAAAATGAGGAAAATGCAAAAATGATTAAAGAAAAGGAATTTCAAGCAACTTTGGATAAGTTTAAAGATTACCCAAAGTTAAATGAATTCAAATCAGAAGCCCTTGAGGCTAATAAACTATTGACTCAGCAATTAATTGAATTTTTCTCAAAGCTGTCACAAGCAGAACCTTTTTGTGATATTACTTCATCTTTGATCCAAAATATCATAACTCTTAGACAAGAAATAGATGATGCCGATGAAAAGATTTCTGAGTTTCTCAACTGGCAGGATACATAAAAGGGAAAAGAAGCAAATCTTCCTAGGATAGAGGAAAAACACAAAGAAATCTTGTTTACAGAATGGGAACATCAATTAATGAAATCTGATAGAGCAATATCAAGGGCCAGAAATATAATGAATAATCTCACGCAATTCATAAATGACAGCTTATATTCAATTAATCTCATTTCAGACTGTGTTCCTGGCAGTTTGCCAAAAATAAAAGAAACTGAAGACAGGTGGAGAGAAGAAATGGAAAGGAAAAATCAACAAATCGGCAAACTTAAAACGATATTCTGGGATAGTATGTGGACTCATTTGATCAAGCCAAACAATCAACAGACAGCTATCAAACTTCTATCAAACGCTGTCGATTGTCTAATTCCAGAATTTTCTGATGCCACCTATGCTGGACAGTTGCATTCTGAGATGAGTCATCCACCAAGACTCCAAGATATGTTGAACATTTGCAACTTGGCTTCATCGAGCGAGGGAGAAAAACAATGAATCAGTTTCATTCAAGATAGCATTTTAGTTTTAATTTGATAGATTGTAGCAGTAGTATTAGGATTTTGTTATGTAATTTATTATTTAAATCCCTCTCATGCATTTAGAGAGGGATCGGAAGTTGTAATATTTTGAGGATTTGGAGCTAACATTTCTGTTCTTCATTCCTTATTATATTTATATGAAAGATCACATCTGGTGATTTTTGTGCTCAAAATTATCTTTGAAGTGTTGCATTTTTGTGCCTTTGGATTTAATTTTACATCGGAGTTGCTAGATCAGAGTATCACATTTCGTTTGATAGTCTGAAAGATGAATGAGGTATTTTTATCTGTTCACTGTTGATTTTCTCCGTTATATGGTATTCATTTGAAGAATTTGCTATCATTTATATATTTGAATTTCATAATATTTCCTTTTATATTATCATTTCTGAGTATAATTGGAATGTTATCATTTATAGGCATATATGAATGGTATATAATGATGAATACAATATGCTAATATAACTCTGTTTAATTTATTAAACAGAGTTATCTTTATTCGTTTCTACACATTTCAATTTAACTAATAATACATTTCCATGGTTATTATTAGATTGAAACAATCCTAAGTTGTATTCACATATAATCACCCGGGTTAAAATTATAATTTCTTTATCAGTATTTAGTTTAGATTAGATAGTTTTATTTTCTGTTAATTTAGTCCCCATTTTCACCACATCAATTCCAATCCATAGTTATGAGACTGGTCCTTTAAATCAGTCGGAGCCACCATCTAAACTTTTTTACTAGCCTGGTCTTAAGGTCCCCGGCCAGGTGGATTTTCCCCCAATGTTTGAAGCGAGGAGATTTTTCTAGGCTTCAACCGGCCACCCCGGCGCTAGAAGGAGGACGCTGAAGACTTGTGAATGTGACAAACCCTAATCTAGAGCTGTTCTAAGGAAGTATTCTCCCTCCACATCACCTCGTACTTCCAAATTTCCCGCTGATTCCTCAGCATCCAAGCAAGAAGAAGAGGTATCCACTATCACTGCTCAAACCCACCATACTTCAGAACAATTAAGTCTTGAATCTCCTGAAGTTCAGTCTCTCATCCAGAAACTTCAGAGTTTCTCGATTTCACCACAGAAATCTGAGCTATCTCAAAGCAGTGAGACTTCGCAATTCAATCTACCTCACCCTCTCACTAGACTTCAGAGTGAAAAGCTCGGTATTGAACCTACTGAATTCCCTTTACCTAAAAGAAAAAGGGCAAAGAAAAACACTGAAGATTCTGACAGTGAAGCACTTTCATCCACATCCTCCATCTCATCTTCCCCAGTGCGAAGTCAACCATCCACTCCCTCATTACGTATTGTTGTTCACCAGGAACTTGGAACTTCAACATCTCAAACTGCTCACTCCTCAACATCAATTCCTTCCCAAACATCTGGAATTTCAACAACAGTATCATCTACCACTGGTATTACAATGGCAGATCCATGGACCAGACCTGGTGCAGTCAATATGCCCGCACCATTACATGCATTACCTGATGCTCCTGAAAAATGGCTACCCCAGTTTAATCCAGAAAATGGAACCCAAGCTGAGGAACATATCAATAACTTCATGTTAGCAGTTAATTTGAAGGAGTAACGCGATGAATGTCGTTGTTGAGCTTTTTCCTTATACATGCAAGGATCGGCGGGATCACGGTATTTTTCACATACAGCTCTGTGCAGTTGGGACATTTCTAACTTGAGTTTCTCACTAAGTATGGAGGCAGAGTAGATCTTTAGCTACACTAATAAATGATCTCTCCAATCTTGGATAAACATAGGGAACCCATTAAAAGAATTTAATGCTCGTTCCAATAAACTTTTGAATAAAATCCACGACTTTAATGAAGTGAACAAATCGAAGTACAGTGGTATATTACGCCTACACACTTTGACTATAGCTATTTTTGTAGACGGAGACCGCAAAACAACACACGAAAAACATGAAGAAAACCTTCTTTGTGGAGAAACGTATCAATGCTCTAGAAAAGAAAGCGGCTCTTGAGGAAAGAAAAACCAAAAAAGTTTCGTTCAAAGATGACTCAAAGAAGAAAACCTCGAAAGATCCATATGACATGGAGGGCCTCCAAAAGGTCCCCAAGACCATGTCAAATGAAATGGTTGAAATAAAGAAACAAGTCACTGAAACTTCAACCAAAAGGCCCTTTAAGAATTATAAGAAAACCGAATCAAAACCACCAAATATCGTATCTTATGCAGAATCAGATCAAGAAGAGGAAGAAGAGGAAACAATCTCATCAACTGATAATGAAGAGGAAATTGTTGAATGTCATGGCATGTGAGATTTCATACTGCCCAACTCCGATACAGATAATGATGAAGAAGCTTTACCTGTCTCTACTAGGAGTAAAGGTACTTCCGAACCTGTTCAGACAACTTCAAAGAAACGGAGTGCAGGTGCTGCTACAACAAAAGAAAAAGTACCTACAAAGAAATCACCCGCAGCAGTCCCCCAAAACCCACCTTCAACTTCAAGTGCTCCTCTAACATCCAAAACATTAGTAGTATCCGATTCAATGGATTACAATATTGTTGATGATATGAAGAAAAGTAAGGCAAACATTACTATGTTTGAACTTAGCAAATTAAAACATCAGCAGAAATTGCTTCTCAAAGAATTGAATGCTGTTCCCTGTTCACCTCTTCCCAGTGCTAAAGCTACAAATGATTCTGGTCAACCACCTTCTGGTATGATAGAAGCTACTGATTCAGTCCTGATTGGGGATAGATCAAATTCTCACACTCCACCCTTCCTTTTGACTTTTGAGATCTACAATAAAAACCTACACAATTGTTTGATTGACTCAGGGGCATCATCCAATATAATGCCAGCTTCAGTTTGTTCCAAACTGAACATAGAACCCCAAAAGTATTCCATACATATTGTACAGTTAGATAGAAGCAAGGTCCAGGTTTTAGGAGAGATTAACTCTGTAACTATCAGGTTAGCAGCTGATCCACGGGTAGTTCAACGAATTGATATCTTAATAGCTGATATACCTGAATTTTATGGGTTGATTTTGAGTAGGGATTGGTCTGAAAAGCTCCACGGGTATATTTCTACCGATTGGTCTCACATGTGGTTACCCTATAGGGGAAAGCCAAATCAAATAAAAATCAATCGAGAAAAACATATGACTCATGCGCATGCTTGATTTTGAACAAGAAAATCAACCGATTGCATTTAATAACAACATCTTGCGAAATTATTCATCGAGTCATTTTTTTGGAAATCTCAACGCTGACCATCCTTTCTCAGGTAAGCAGTTTAACATCATGATTAGAAAACTATTCACAAACCCGATAGGTCAAGATGTTTTAGTGATACTGGGGAAACTGTAAATAATCTTGTTAATACTTCTTTATTTTGGTCTTTATATTTTGACGGCTCTAAATCTAATGAAGGTTCAGGAGCAGGGTGTATCTTGGTTAGCCCGCAAGGTGAAAAAAAAATGCTGTCCTGTAGGTTAGAATTTGAATGCACAAACAATACAGCCGAGTATGAAGCTTTAGTCCAAGGTCTGTATAAAGCAATTGGCCTCAAAGTGCAATATTTGAAAGTATTCGGCGATTCTGAAATTATTGTCAAGCAGGTGAGAAATACAATTCACTGTCTCTCAAATCATCTCAAACATTATCAATCACTGGTACAAGAAATCACCACACACTTTTCTGCATTCAATATTTCTTCTATCCCTAGGTCTCAAAATTCAGCAGCAGACTTGCTAGCCAATGTTGCCTCCAGACTCATACCCTCCGAAGATTACAGCCCAGATAGATTTTCAATAGAATTACTTTTTCGACCATCTGTCCCAGACAATGTCACAAATTGGAGAGTTTTTACATGATAGAAGATATTTTCAATTTCATGACTTCGGAGAAATCATGATGATCAAATTATTGATGAAGAAGATCACGATTTACAAATTGCTTCAAAGATAATGAAAATCCCATTCGAAATGCGATTTTGTTAGATTGGAGGACTTATATGATATTAAAGACAGATTCAAGAAAGTCACTAATACCAAGCTTCACAGTTCTACTTTGAAATTTGACTTAGTGAATCTTGGTTCTGATTCAAAACCTCAAAATGTTAATTTAGGACTTAATTTAACATCACAGGAAAGGGATGCCTTCATTAAACTATTGAGCAAGTACAAAAATGTCTTCGCTTGGAATTATGATGATTTAAAAACATATGATACTTCAATTATTCAGCACACAATTCCAATGCTTCCTGATATCAAACCTGTTCAACAGAAGCTAAGGAAAGTTCATCCAAATCTTCAAGATCAAATCAAATCAGAACTTAATAAACTTTTGAAAGCCAAAATCATTTTTCCTGTCAGGCATTCCAATTGGGTTTCCAATATGGTACCTGTAAGGAAGAAAAATGGTGATATAAGAATCTGTATTGATTTCAGAAATTTAAACAAGGCATGTTTAAAAGACAATTTCCCATTACCAACCATGGAACAGATACTTCAAAAGCTAGCTGGTTCTGAACTTATGTCTTTTCTCGATGGATTTTCGGGCTATAATCAAGTTTTAGTTCATCCAGATGACAGATTGAAAACAACTTTCAGAACAAAATGGGGAACTTATGCTTATCAGAAAATGCCTTTTGGTCTAATAAATGCAGGAGAAACTTTCCAAAGAGCCATGGACATAGCATTTAAAGGTATGATCAATAAATCAGTTGTTGTTTATCTTGATGACATAACAGTATTTTCAAAAAAGAGAGCCAATCATCTACATGATCTAAAGCAAATATTTGAAAGATGTAGAAGGTTTGGTATTTCCTTAAATCCAAAAAAATCTTTCTTTGCTTTGGATGAAGGAAAACTTTTAGGATTTGTTGTATCAAAAGATGGTATATACATTGATCCAGACAGAGTTAAAGAGATCTCTGATATTTCTTTACCTCATAACAAAAAATCCATGCAATCATTTCTTGGACAGATCAATTTTGTAAAAAGATTCATTCCTGATTTTTCTTTAATTGTTTTACCTATGCAAAATATGATCAAGAAGAATTCAGTATTCAAATGGGGGCATAAAGAAAAAGAAGCCTTTGAATTAATCAAACAGGCAATCATTAATGCACCAGCATTAAGTACTCCGGATTTTTCTAAAGATTTTATTTTGTATACTTTAGCCACAGAGACATCTTATGCAGCTGTTTTAACACAACTCAATGATCAGAAAATTGAAGCACCAATTTCATTCTTTAGTTCAAATCTGCAAGGAGCTGAAGTGAATTATTCCGATGTTGAAAAACAAGCCTTTGCTGTGTTCAAATCAATCAAGCATTTCAGACCTTTTCTCTTAAAAACTCATACAAAAATCATTGTCCCATTCTCTGCAGTGAGACAATTATTAATTCAGAGAGAAGTAGGAGAAAAATGAGCTAACTGGGTAACAGCTTTACAAGAATAAGATGTTGATATTAAACCAGCTAAGATTGTTAGAGGACAAGGTTTTTGCAGATTATTAGCAGGAGCCCATAACATACCAGAAAATTAAGATTCAAATCAAGATATTCAAGTAAATCAGATAAGTATTACGGATTCTGAATCTCAGTATGCTAATCTCATCTATTACTTGAAAAATTGGTATGCTCCTTCTGATCTCAACTATAAGAAAAAACGTGCTTTAAGATTAAAATCTATTAAATATGAGATCATTGATAATGTGTTATTTAGAAAAAATTATGATTCAATTTTATTAAGATGTCTTGAAAAGACTGAAGCTGAAAAGGTTTTGCAGGAGTTGCATGATGGACCAGCAGGAGGTCATTTTGGAGGTGATACCACAACCCACAAAATAATTTGTGCTGGCTATTATTGGCCTACTCTTTTTAAAGATACACATGATTATGTAAGAAAGTGCAGAATCTGTCAAACTGCAAGTGGAAGACAAAGGAAACCAGCTTTTCCTTTGCAACCAGTAAGTATTGAGCAACCATTTGAACAATGGGGACTTGACATTATTGGTGAGATAATACCTCATTCTTTCAAGCAACACAAGTACATTCTTACTGCAACCGATTACTTTACAAAATGGGTAGAGGCAATCCCTTTGAAGGTAGCCAATTCTGATGCAATTATTGATTTCATAGATCAATTTATCATAACCAGGTTTGGAGTACCTCAAGCTCTTATCTTTGATAATGCATCTTATTTTTCTGGAAACAGTTTAATAGAATCTGCAGTTAAAAGAGGTTTTAAACTCAAATATTCAGCAAATTATTATCCACAAGGTAATGGTTTGGCTGAATCCACCAACAAAAATCTCATCAAAATTATTAAAAGGACTGTTGATCAAAATCAAAAGAATTGGCATAAATCTTTAATCTTTGCATTATGGGCTGATCGTATTACTGAAAAAGCTTCAATAGAAACTTCACCTTTTAATTTAGTTTATGGAAAAGAAGCTGTGATACCATCAAATTTAACTCTTCCATCATTAGCCCTAGTACAATTTATTGAAGAAAATCCTTCTTCATCCGTTCAATTGAGATATTATCAAATCCTTAAACTAGAAGAAGAAAGAGATAAGGCTAGAATTGTTCATGAAAAACATCAACAGCTTGTAAAATCTTCTTTTGATGCAAGTTCTACTGGCTCAAAAATTTTGTCAATTGGTGATCTTGCTCTAAAATGGGATAAGGCACATGAAGAAAAAGGTAAACATACCAAATTTCAAAAGATGTGGCTTGGACCATTTCAGATCGTTGAAAAGATAGGCTCAAATACATTCATGCTCCAAGATCTAACAGGTAAGAGAGAATCTCTTCCTGTAAATGGGCTTATCTTGAAGAAATTCTTTTCATAAGGAGGTAACCCCTTCTTAAACTGTACATATTCCTTTCTGCAATGTTTAAAATTGTTTTTGCAAATAAAAGTTGTTAGTAAGTCTCTAATTGATTGTTTACTTGATAAAAAAATTCTTAAGAAGAATATTATAAATATTTATTTGGTGTAAATAAGAATTTTTAAAAGAAATGATTATATTCTTTTGATAGTTTTAAATAAGATGTTAAACTTTGAAAGATTATACCAATTATTTGCATGATTTTTTTTGAAAAACTTGAGGAAAATGTAAATCATTACAATTTTATTAAGCGAGAGAGAAGGGATCTATAAAAGTAAAGGTATTCAAGTCTTGGTACTCAAAAAACTCGAGAAAATTATCATCCATTGATTCTTAAGGATAAGACCTAGTTCACCCCATTCATTTAGGTTGTGATTTTTTAGAATATAATTCTAGAAATTATTGAAAAAATTCTTTTAAGAGATAGAGGTCTCATCACGAGCCGACTTACCATATTCACAAGAAATAATAAAACTGACATTACCAATACTGCCTATCAAAACAGGGTAATGGCTTATTAATATAAGACAAGGGGTCTCATCACGAGCCAGCTTGTTCAGTTTAATTGTAACTATTGAATGGCATTGTTAACAATAGCTGCAAGCAGACAATGGCTCTTAAAAATAAAAAATAAATAAAAGACAAAAACATGAGATAACATGTCTTATGAATTTAACTTTTAAAAAGTCATAATCTTAGTTGAATGGGACAATGAATAGTTAATGGTTAAAAGGTAACCTGTCGAGACTATAGATGTTTGCGGCGGCGAAGGCAATACCTATGACAATAGAGTAGATTATCAAAACCAGGCTTGAAGAAATCCACACTTACTTCATTATTAATAACCGATCAAAGCTTAAGATAACTCCAAATGTTTTTATTCTCAAGAAACTAGAAAGAAATTGTTAATAATTTTTATTCTTTTTTCATAAGTTAGATTTTATTTTTGATTATCCTAGGATAATTTTTATTTACCTTTAAAAATCTTTACTTACTTAAAATATAGTATTCATTCTATTTTTCAGAGATAACTGGTTCTTTCAAGTGAATCGCCAATTGTTGTACCATACAACAACCCTCCCTTGTACTTAAATTTTAGAAATAAAATTTAAGTAATAGGGTCCCTTTCTTTTTAGAAATAAAACACTTAGAAATAAAATTCATTGTTTTGGAAAATTTCATATTGTTACGAAACAGATTCAACATTTAAAAAACTTATGGTCCGATCTAATATACAAAGCCTTACCATAAAAACAAATCAAAGTTAAAAGTTCAATCGCAATCGGAGAATCGGAGATAACCTTTAAAAGAAATTTCATATGCCCATTTCAAATCTTCCGATGCGATTAGTCCAATCGGAAAATTTCAATCGCTAAGAGTTTAAAACAGTTAATTATAACTTCCGATGCGAAGCGGTCAATCACAATCGATTAATCGGGACAGTCTTCAAAAAACTCTTTACGCTTAGTTGAAATTTTCCGATCCGATGTGCATTTGATAATAAACGCTTTTAAAAGAAAAATTGAACATTTGTTTAAAATATATGGTAGACCCCACCATTAGAGATCGGAAAGATCTGCAATCGCAATCGATCAATCGGGATAAACGTATTGTGATACTCATTTGACATTCGAAAACTTCCGATGCGATTCATCTATTTGCATACGAAGATTTTTTTTGAATATATTAATATATCACAAGCGCCAAATCTTTATTGGTACGAAGGCATTCAATAACGAATCAAATGAATATGGTTTGTGATTTGGTTTTAAATACTTAAGTGTTACCCAAAATGAGCATTTACGCAATATACGAAACAAATGAATGAAAACCATAAATTCATAAATCATTCCGTTTGAGTGGCTTGTTGATCACGACTGAGAGTTTATTGTCTTGCAGAGCCAAAGAACACCAAGTTCTTTCATTCACAGACAAAGGGAAGCGGTAGCAGACGCAGAAATGTCAAAGAGAGGGAGAAGAAACAAGACCGCTCTACCAGTGAAGTTTGCCGAAACTCCTATGGTCTCAAAAGAAAAGCCTATAAAGCTAAGACTAGTCACAGATACATCATGCCAAGGTCTTGGAAAAATGACATGGGACACAGTCTACAACCTGTTGGAAAAATAAGACCCCAAGGTTACAGTGGAGAAGGCAACAGTTCCAGACGCGGATAGCTCGGATTCCGACTCTGACATCAATGAAAGAACACTTGCAAATTCATTTCGCATCGAATTGCGCAGCGAGCATCATGCCTTACTATGATGTAGTTCGATGGGTTATTGATGTAAAGATACAATAGAACGTTTGTTTCAGCATCGGAGTGCCTTTCGCTCGTTTAAAGCAAAGACTTGAAAGAAATGTACCACCTTCCGGACACAAAGGTGTATAACAAAATTTATCAAAGATTTTGTCGATAATAACAAAGTCCAATCCGACCCTATCAAAGAGTGGAGGAAAACCCGAGAAGCACCGAAATGAAGCATCCCGGTATGTATTCGTAGATTCTCTTCGCTCCATATTCCTATCTGTGCCATGATGTGTAGGTTATTTGGCAATGATAATTCAGCTAGGTTTTCTATACAAATGGTCCCATTAATCCTAGTCGTGAATTCCGACATTATGGATTGGGTTATTCTTTCGATAGAATGGCCAATAGGATCCTTGAATACGAGACAAGAAAAAGCTGGAAATTCTACTCCCTTTTTCTTTTGTGCCTATATTCTTGATGCTATTTGTTTCAATTCGAATTTCCCTTAATTTGGATGGAAATGGACTCCCAAAGACCCTGTTCCAATTCATATTTATCATAAATTGCTTTGGAAGGTTCATTTCCAAGATAATGTATATAGAATCTGTCATGGTTTCCTCATCCCTGTTTTCCAAGCCATTTTTAATCGCTTTCCTCCTAGATTTTCTGATAAAGCTAAGGCCGACCTGTCTGCAATCGGAGATTGGTTTGGGGAGGAAAAATTTACTTACATCAGGGTTTTTGGTAGTATAGTGGAGCCGCATGTTCTTCCGCTTTTTGTTGCAGACAAACTTCTCGCTCAAGAAGTTTCTTATCAATTGACAATTGAAGGTATATCCAGGTCTTTGAACAACAGTAAGAAGAAAATGTGGCCTCAATTCCCACTCAATTGTGGTCATTTCACTCTAAATGATTTCAAGCATGCAGAAAAGGAAGTCTCCAAGATAAGAGGTTGTAAATTTGCAACCATTCCTGGAAGACAATATGATCCAAAAAAGATAGCATTTGATGTCACTGCTTCAGTTTCAATTGCTCGTTTTGAGCATGAACCAGATCTGTTCGATGATTTGTTTGTTTCATTAGATAATTTTCCTCGAATTTTTTATTTGGCCAAGTCTAAATTTCAACAGGAGGAAATAAATAAATTTCTCTTATTTAGAAGCCAGAGATTGTTGAGAGTTCCTCTGGACCAGCTGAGAACTCAAATCAAAAAATCAGAGACAGAAGGTGCATTCGGCCAAACGCCAGTAGAAACATCTACCAGCAAAATCATTACACAATCGGCTGTCAACCAGTCGACTGTACATACTCAAAAAGTGGTCACTATTGACAAACCTGATGTCCCAAAGGGAAATACTGCTCAAATGACAGACAAATGCACAAATATCAATGATGATGTGCATAATCAAAAGGATGGATCGGATGACAAAAGCACTGAGCAGAGCATAGATAAAGAAAAAGGAAAAGAAATAACTAAGGAGATTATGGTTTCCACTAATCTTGATGTTTCTTCTCAGTTATTAAAACAATATGATCAGTTTGCTCAACAGCTTGGATTGCAGGATAAAGATGAAGAACAAATAGAGCAGGATGTTGAAATCATTCCTGAACATCCTACAGGGCATATTGTATTAAAGGGTGAGGAGATCCCTCCTTTGGATGTATTTTACAGCCCTAAACATAAGGCTGTTGTCAAAAGACAAAGAAAGAAAAGAAAAACAGAACAGGGCATATTCTCTACTCCATCAGAGGAGTTTATGAATATTGTTTATAAGAACAATGAAATGAATCCATTTGAAGACCTCACGAAATTGTCCCAGTATACAGGAGCTTATAGTGCTGCAACAGTGGATAAAGTTGTAGAAGTTTCTCAACTAATAACTCAGAAAGATCTTCACATAGCTTCACTGGAAGAACAAGCTAAGGAGAATCAGCAACTGATCAGCCAATTGCAACAACAACTACAGGATCAGACATTCAGGTCTAAATAATTGGAGAAACAACTTGCTGAAGAAAAGAAGAAGGTTGATGAAAAGCTTTTAAGCAAACAAAAGCAGCTAAATGAAGAAATTTCTAAGTTACAGAGTCTGTTACAAGATGAGGAAAATGAAAAAATGATTAAAGAAAAGGAATTTCAAGCAACTTTGGATAAGTTTAAAGATTACCCAAAGTTAAATGAATTTAAATCAGAAGCCCTTGAGGCTAATAAACTATTGACTCAGCAATTAATTGAATTTTTCTCAAAGCTGTCACAGGCAGAACCTTTTTGTGATATTACTTCATCTTTGATTCAAAATGTCATCACTCTTAGACAAGAAATAGATGATGCCGATGAAAAGATTTCCGAATTTCTCAACTGGCAGGACACAGAAAAGGGAAAAGAAGCAAATCTTCCTAGGATAGAGGACAAACACAAAGAAATCTTGTTTACAGAATGGGAACATCAAATAATGAAAGGTCGTGAGAGCAATATCAAGAGCTAGGAGCATGATGAGTAATATAACGCAATTTATCAATGACAACTTGTATTCAATTAATCTCATTTCAGATTATGTTCCTGGCATTTTTCCTAAAGTGAAAGAAACCGAAAACAGATGGAAAGAAGAAATGATGAATAAAAGTCAACAAAGCAACAAACTTCAAGCAATATCTTGGGAAAATATGTGGACTTATTTAATTAAGCCAAAGCAAATCCAACGAGCCAGCTATCAAACTTCTATCAAACGCTGTCGATTGTCTAATTCCAGAATTTTCTGATGCCACCTATGCTGGACAGTTGCATTCTGAGATGAGTCATCCATCAAGACTCCGAGATATGTTGAACATTTGCAACTTGGCTTCATCAAGCGAGGGAGAAAAAAAATGAATCAGTTTTCATTCAAGATAGCATTTTAGTTTTAATTTGATAGATTGTAGCAGTAGTATTAGGATTTTGTTATGTAATTTATTATTTAAATCCCTCTCATGCATTTAGAGAGGGATCTGAAGTTGTAATATTTTTGGGATTTGGAGCTAACATTTCTGTACTTCATTCCTTATTATATTTATATGAAAGATCACATCTGGTGATTTTTGTGCTTAAATTATCTTTGAAGTGTTGCATTTTTGTGCCTTTGGATTTAATTTTACATCGGAGTTACTAGGTCAGAGTATCACATTTCGTTTGACAGTATGCAAGATGAATGAGGTATTTTTATCTGTTCATTGTTGATTTTCTCTGTTATATGGTATTCATTTGAAGAATTTGCTATCATTTATATATTTGATTTACATAATATTTCCTTTTTATATTATCATTTCTGAGTATAATTGGAATATTATCATTTAGAGACATATATGAATGGTATATGATGATGAATGCAATATGCTAATATAACTCTGTTTAATTTATTAAACAGAGTTATCTTTATTCGTTTCTGCACATTTCAATTTAGTTAATAATACATTTTCATGGTTATTATTAGATTGAAACAATCCTAAGTTGTATTCTCATATTATTGCCCGGGTTAAAATTAGAATTTCTTTATCAGCATTTAGTTTAGATTAGATAGTTTTATTTTCTGTCAATTTAGTTCCATTTTCACCCATTCAATTCAATCCACTTAGTTATAAGGAAACTGGTCCTTTAAATCCAGTCGGAGCCACCATCCCAAACGGAAAAGGAGCTGTCTTAAGGTCCCGACCGGGTGGTTTTCCCCCAATGTTTGAAGCAGAGATTTTCTAGGCTTCAACAGAATAAGGAAACTGGTCCTTTAAATCCAGTCGGAGCCACCATCCCAAACGGAAAAGGAGCTGTCTTAAGGTCCCGACCGGGTGGTTTTCCCCCAATGTTTGAAGCAGAGATTTTCTAGGCTTCAACAGAAGCCTAGACCTTGATCTCAAAAGTAGGTTGATAGTTACATCTAAAATTTATTTAAACAATTAGAACAACCCTTGGAAATTATTGGAGTGATAACATACTGGCGACCATACTTGGGAAATCAGTCCCTATTTTAAACAGATCTTAAAAAGAAACAATTATTTTCATTTTTTGCATTAAGATTTGAAAGGGTTGTCAAAATTTTTCATTAAAAATTAAAATTCTGGCTTCTAAAAGAACATACTATACCAGGGCTCATCCTGATCCACAACCTATTATAATTGTTGATGATCCTGACAGAATTTTAAGAAAAACCAAAAAAGTAGAAATTGTAGGGAATAGTAGTCAACTAATCAAAGAAAATTCACTCCCTAAAGAATTATCAAGCTTACAAGATATTGAATTCGATTTATCATTTGAAAACTCTTTGTTTAGAACCAAATCTGCAAATTCAATCTATGATAGTGTAATAGATCCTAATTTTATTCAATTTATTGAAGAAAATAATGAAACCATACAAATTGATACAGATCAACAAGTTCTAGAAACTTTTGATACACTTGATGCTTTAACTGCAACTTTGATTAAGGATATAGATGAAGCCTATTTTCAACACTCTGTTGAATTAGCTGCTCTAATTGCTTTTATCCCTAAGCATTCTACCATTCATTTAGAGACTGTAAATACAACTTTATTTAGTACCACCTCATCTATAATATCCACCACAGTCCATTCCACAGAATCATTCATCCCCAAGGTTCCTCTTCAACCTATAGTTTTATTTCCATCTCCAAACAATTCAAGTTCATCTTCTAGCACTTCTACTACATATTCTAGTACTTCAACCTCATTTACAAGTACATCTTCTAGTGTTCCAAGTTCATATGCAAGTACTTCAACCTCATCACCAAGCACCACAAATCTACCTCCCAGTCAAACTAGCATCTTAGCCATGGCAGCAAGATATGCCCCTTTGGTCTTACCAACTCAATTACATGCCATGCTGTAGGATTACCAAAGTAAAATCTTTTATTTTGATGGTACAAGTCAATATACTACTCAACAACATGTTAATAAAATGACCGATTGAATTACATGAAATTGATGAAGCTGATTTTCAAATGAGATTATTTTCCCAAACATTAGTAGGAGATGTAAGGAAATGGTTTAAAGCTTTACCTGCTAATAATATAGCTGATTTAGCTGATTTTCATAAATTATTTATTAGTAAATGGGAAAGAAAGAAAAACCCTCTACAAATATTATCTGAATATGAAAACATTAGAAGAGCTCCTAATGAATCTGTTCAGGATTAATGTACTAGGTTCAACAGTATTTACAATACAATCCTAGCTAATATCAAACCTCCACCAAATCTAGCTTTAATCAAATTTCCAGATGGTTTTGATGCTGATATGTCTTATCAATTGAGAGAAATAAACCTTGAAACATTAGAACAAATGCAAAGCAATGCAGTTAGTGTAGAAGCTAAGTTGTTAGCTAAAAGAGCTAGGATGAGAAATGAAAGAAGACTTACCATTAAGGATGAACCACCCACATCAGACAGTAAGATAGATAGTTTAGCTAAAAGTATGGAAAGAATAATGGATAGATTAGAAAATATGGAAAGAAAAACTTAGTGGGATAATCAACAACAAGGTCCTCAAATCAGAAATCCCAAATTTAAGAAGAATACCAATACTGCTAAATCAAGAGAAACAACACCTGATCAATTAATTAGACCACCTTTCCAAGAAAACTATGCTGAAAGTTATCAAAAAAATGATGAATACTAGGACACCCAGATTAAATTAATGGGAATAAATGATGATAATACTATTTTTATTACCCAAGAAGAATAGGAATTATACATGCTACAACAATTACATTTAGAATCTAGGGAGTCCTTTGACTATAAAAAAGGCTATGAGTTTGCAATATATGAAGTTCACAAACAATATAGCCTTAGAAGTAAGAAGAACATAGAAGCCCCTACTAAGAAATCAATCCAAACTCAGACCAAGAAAACTGTAGAAGCTCTTGTGTCCAAAGTGCTACAAATTCTCGCTAGAGAAACTCAGAAAAATTGCAATCCAACTCAGAAAACTTCCAGTCCAAAGATTGCAGACATAACATCTACTGATACTCAAACATCAACTGATACTCAAAATTCAACTGCTACTAAAACTTCAAATGCCACTCAAACTGTTCCAGACAAGAAAATTGAAAGTAAAATAGTGGACACACAAACTAAAATACCAACTATTGATAAAAAAGATAAGAACACTCAAACTACAATTGGTAAAGAGGAAATCATTCAGTTAGGAAAAACTCAAGTACCGTTTAATATCCAAACTGAAATAGCCAAATTGAAAATATCAATTCCTTTAACAGAGCTGGTGAAAAATGGTTTATACAAAGCCCAAATCACTGAAAAACTGAACATAAGTGAAGGAGAAGATGTTGTTAATATAAATGATGACCAACCAGAATTACTATTTGGTCCTGAGGTAAATGGAAAACATCAAGAAGGTGGTGTTCCTCCATTCTACATTAGCTTGAGCATTCATGATAATATTTTACACAATTCTATGTTAGATTCAGGAGCATCTCACAATTTAATGCCTAAGGCAATCATGGAAGCATTGAATTTAGATATCACCAGACCATACAAAGATATTTTCTCCTTTGATTCTAGTAAAGTTAAATGTCTTGGCCTGATAAAAGACTTGTGTGTCACTTTAGTCCAATACCCAACTAAGATTATTGTCATGGATATTGTAGTTGTTGATATCCCTCCAAAGTATGGAATGTTATTATCTCACTCACGGGGAGCAAAATTACAGGGGTCACTACAATTAGACATGTCATATGCAACAATTTCTGTATTTGGTCAACCCAAGATTTATAGAGAAACTTTGATGAAATACATAGTCAGTAGTGTAGAAAAACCACAGAATTATCCTATTTATTCTGTGCATTCTAATATGGATTCTTTCATATTATGCAATTCAGACACTGGCACCGATAAAAACACAAAAATAGAACATAAACATAAAGAAATTGACAGTGACAGTATATTTCATGAATATATGTGGCACTTAGATTTCGATGGTTCTGTAAACATATTAGGAGCAGGAGTAGGGGTATGGATTTATAACTTAGAAAATGATCATTTTGAAGGACATGCATTCAGGTTAAACTTTAAATGCACTAATAACACGGAAGAGTATGAAGTGTTAATATTAGGACTGCAAATTGTAAGAAAACTTGGAGCCAAGAGATTTTCTATCTTGGGAGACTCAAAATTAATCATAAAGAAAATCAAAGGAGAGTATCTTGTGAATAATCCTAGACTGAGCCAATACAGAGAAACCATTCAAGATCTGATTAACAGTTTTCTTGAAACTGACTATGCTGTTATTCCAAGCAAACAGAACATGCAAGCACACAGTTTGGCTACTTTTGCTAGCACATGCAGATTGCCTTTTCAGCCAAATCACCAATACACTGTAGAGGTAAGACATAGGAAAACTATACCAGATAATTTGAAATATTGGCAGATATTTTCACAAGATTCTCAAATCTACAATTTTATGAATGCTGAGGGAGAATTTCAAAATTTTAATATAGATATTGATTGTACAGTAGATTACACAATAAATAGTGAGTTAGATGTAAATGATGTAGATAAAACTGAACCAACTATATTTACTAAATTGGAGATAGATAAATTAGAAACAGTAGAAATAGAGGAAATAACCAATGATGAATTAGAGATTTTAAACTTTAAAGATAACTTTTTGCCTAAGGGATTAGCCCCATTAGAAGATCTTTTTGATTCTAATAATGTAGCTAGAAAACCAAAAATGGAACCCTTAAGATCATACATAGAAGAATGTAACATAGGAACAGAAGAAAAACCCAAGCTTGTCAAATTATCCAAAGCATTACCTCCAAAAGAAAAGATGAATTACATAAGTTTGTTTAAAGAATTTCAAGATGTGTTTGTTTGGAGTTATGAAGACCTCAAGTCTTATGACACCAGCATTATACAACATAAAATACACATCAAAGAAAATCAGAAACCCTTTAAACAAAAACTTAGGAGAATTAATCGAGTTCTTATGCCATTAATTGAAAAAGAATTAAAATTGATGTATGAGGCACAAATCATAGCACCCATTAGATATTCTAATTGGGTCTCAAACTTAGTTCCCACTAGGAAGAAAATAGGGGAAATCAGACTCTGTGTTGATTTCCAAAACTTAAACAAAGTGTCATTGAAAGATAACTATCCTCTTCCTGAAATGGACCATATTCTACAGAGGGTAGTAGGGTCATCCAGAATTTCATTGCTTCATGGATTTTCTGGATATAACCAAATCCTAGTTCAACCAAAAGATCAAGCAAAGAATGCATTTACCTCTCCATTGGGAACTTTCATGTATTTGAAAATTCCCTTTGGACTGATGAATGTTGGAGCTACATTTCAGAGAGCTATGGACATAGCTTTTGCCAAAAAAATCCATGAGTTTCTTGTCATTTATCTAGATGATATCACAGTATTTTCCAAAACAGATAATGAACATCTATATCATTTGAGAATAGTTTTTATTAAATGCAGAAAATTTGGTATTTCCTTGAATCCTAAAAAGACACTCTTTGGATTAGAAGAAGGTAAACTCCTAGGACATATAATTTCAAAAGAGGGAATTAGAATAGATCCAACTAGGATAGAAGCAATTTTAAACATCGGTCATCCTAGAAACATCAAATAATTACATACATTCTTAGGTAAAATAAAATTTCTTATCTGAAGATTCATTTCTAATTTAGCAGAACTAATCAGAGAATTGAATAACATGTTGAAAGGGATTCAACACTGAAATGGATAGTAGAGGCTAAACAATATTTTGAAGTAATTAAACAAGCTCTTACTAAAACACCTGTCCTTATAAGTCCCGATTTCAAAAAATATTTTATAATTTTTTCTTTTGCTTCAGAACACACCATTGCAATAGTCTTGTTGCAAAATAATGATGAGGGTTATGAACAACCCATTGATTTTTTCAACAAATCCTTAAGATATGCAGCACTAAAGTACAATATAATGGAAAAAAAACACTTGCTTTAGTGAAAGCTATTAAAGATTTCAGAGTGTACATTTTCTACTCCCACATTATTGCATATGTTCTGAATTCAGTAGTGAAGGGCATTCTGACTTAGAATGGGCCCGATGGAAAGAGAGGTAAATGGATTGCCACTATATTGGAATATGTTATTGAAATAAAGCTTACAAAATTGATTAAAGGCCAAGGTTTAGCCAAACTCATGGCTGAATCAAACTGTCAAGCCTTAGATATAAATTTCATTGCAGCAATAGATGATCATGAAGAGATGGAGACTCCACAGATCAGTGAAGATTTTTGAAATTCACCCTGGTATTCATAAATCATATTTGTTTTACTCAACCTACAATCTCCTCCTGGTTTATCTAGAACTAAAGGTAGATTCTTAAAATGAAAGGAAATGAAATATTGTATCATAGATAATGCTTTATTTTGGAAAGATCATGGTGGAATTATATTAAACTGTTTATTGAAAGATGAAGTTGATAAAGTTATGCAAGAATTTAATGTAGGAGACTGTGGAGGACATCTTTACTGGAAGACAACTGCTGATAAAATTTTGAGGGAAATTTTTTACTGGCCCATTCTTTTTGTATATGTTAGAAAGTATGTGACCTCTTGTCACAAATTCCAGATATTTGAAGGGAAGAAGAAACTCTTACCATTAACCCTCAAACCTATTTCTATAGAAATGCCATTTCAATAATGGGGTTTAGAATTCATTGGTGAAATTCACCCACCCTCCTCTACCCAACATAAATGGATTTTGATAGCCATTGATTACTTTACCAAGTGGATAGAAGCCATCCCTTCTAGACAAGCCACTGACTCTGTCATTATCTCATTCCTTGAAAATAATATCCTTTCTATATTTGGATGCCCACAAAATCTCATTATTAACAATGCAACTGCCTTCAAATCCAAGAAAATGATAGAATTTTGTAACAAATATCACATCAACCTTGGCCATTCCACTGCCTATTACCCTCAAGGTAATGGACTTGCAGAATCCTCAAACAAAAGCATGGTTAATATCATCAAAAAACTGTTAGAAGATAACAAAAAGACCTGGAATAAAAGGTTGGTTAATGCCTTATGGGCAGAAACACTAACTACAAAGAAATCTATTGGTACATATCCCTATTAATTATTATATGGGATGGATGTTATTTTTCCATCCTCATTAGGAGTGCTAGTGATGAAAATGATTCAATAACTATAGGTAGTACCAAATGATATTGAAAGGAGGATAAATCAGACAGTTCATTTGCAGCAAACCAGGGAAGAAGTTTATGTCAAATCATAAGTGATCCAAGACAAAATCAAAAATATTTTTGACAAGAAAACCAAAGAAGATGATTTTTACATAGGTGATAAAGTTCTCAAATGGGATTCCAGAAGAGAAGACAAAGGGAAAAATGGAAAATTTTATTTTCTTTGGAAAGGCCCATACATCATTTATGGTTACAGAGGTAATAATGCATTTTTCTTGAAGGAGTTAGAAGGAGCAGATCTACTAGGTGGACCAGTCAATGGTAGAATGCTGAAGCACTATTTTTCTCCAGATTAACCATTAGTTCATTTTACTTTATTTACTTTTCTCATTGTAAATATCATTGCAAAGTTTAGATTGGATTGGATTATTATCTTCTGAAGTTGAAGCCCTAAGAGAAGGCCCTAAGTTTGGAAGATATAACATCATATGATTGAATAAAAGAGAGCTCAGAAAACAGTTTCAAGGCAAGCAAAGTCAAAGTTCCAATGCCACTAATCTTCAAGTTCTTTACATCTTACAAGGAGATGCCATCCCCAAGTGGAGCCACTGTTAGGGTCCTATAATAGTAGGCATCATAATTTTGAATTGACTATGTTAAGTCTTGTAATATTTTACATACTTTGATTTCTGCAAATGTTTTCCCATATTAAAAAATGAAAATAGGGTAAGTCCTAAAAGAAAAATCAAAGGACTGAAAGAAAAAGATCAAAAAGAATATAAAGTATGAACCCCAAAAAAAAGAGATAAAAATAGATCCTGAAAGTGATGCACATTTAAATGCCACTACTTTTAGTTTACTTTGAAAAATAAAAATTGTGTGCAGCTTGTCAAAAATGCCACCATCCATGATGATCAAACAATTTAATCTTGATTCATTCATTCTTTTAAATTTCATATAATGATAGTTAGTAAATAAAGATTTTGCCAAACCATTTAATCTTGGAAGATCCATAGTTAGGTAGAGAATAAAAATGAGCTCATCAGTTTGATCTGAGCCATTGGAAGCTATAAGGTTAGAAGTAGATTAGTTTTCTTATCAAAAGAAAAATAAAAGGGTCAACAAGCTCAAATGCACCCAATAAATGAAGAAAAAATGTTAGGGTAAATAAAGGGTAGGTAGATTACTTTCACAAGGCATGGAAAGCATCAATTGGTTCATATTATATCATTAATATCCCCCTAATTCCCCTTCCCCTTGCTTAAAACCATATTTTTCACTCGTAGAAGTCATTTTCCCTTGTAAAATAACCCTTTCCCCTTATTTCACCTATTTTTCCTTCCTAAAATCCCTTTCCCTAGTTAAAAAACACATTTTCATTTGAAAAGTTAATTTCCCATTTACTAACTCCCCTTTTTTCCTTTTAAAACATGAAAACCCACTTATCTAATTTTTTCTAATATTTAAATGTATCGGGCCCCACTGCAAAAAATGACTCCCCGATATCCTTTTAAATCCATTCCTAATGTATTATTAACATTCCCGCATATATATTTTACAACCACCTTAATTATTTTAACATATAAATTATATATATGTCCCCCACTACATGCTAACACCCCCCACTAATTATCCCGGTTCCCACTTTAATTAACCTTGCATATAAATATCCCGATCTGCTTTCATAATAAACCCTTCACATACATCAAATAAACCCATTGCATATAAAAATCCCGACCCCACCTATTAAATCCCCTTCACTCTTCCATCTGTTAGATTTCTATTCGCCTGATCTAATGACCAATGAGAGTTTTCACAACCCCGACTTCCCAATCTTTAAAGTCGGGGGGTGGGGTGGTTGCGAAATAGGTGTTTTCGCACCCTCGCCTCTTTGCTATGTGGCGCTCCCATGTTTCATTGCATCCTCCATTCCTAAACTACCAACCTGCCTTTCGCGATGCGATAAACCATTAAGTTGTTTCCACCCATTGTGATGATACCACCCTAATATTTGAATTTAACTCCGCGCCAATGTTTAAACCACATCCGATTAAAATCCATAAAACCCGCCTGAAGTAGTTTTTCACCATTTCTGTTGAAGTTTGCGCAAAAGAACTGTTTCTGACCTATTTTGAAGCCAATCTTGACCACAATTAAAGCCTTTTTCTACCAAAACCATTTCTAACTTAGATTTGAAGCTTTATAAGACCAAGGAAACCTCTGTTGCCACCAAAATCCCTTCTACAGACTGAATTACGTCATTTCACAAGTATTCCTAAGTGCCTGAGACTATTTCTTAAACATAGAAAGTAATAAATTAATAAATTGAACAAGTTAAATGGCATACCAGAGTGTTTTGTCCATTAATCCCCAACAACCACCTGTAGTTGATGTTGAACACACTCCCCTAGTAGAAAAAGACTTCAAAATTAGTGATACAATCATTGATTTCAACCTCCTAGAGCTCCACTGCTGGATCCATGATAAATTCATAGACAAGGCTGATGATATCCACCTTTGGGATTCAAAACTACCCAAGTACATCTTCCCACAGACATTTTAGTTTCTAGAAATCATTAGACTGTGTCAAATTAATTTCTTGCCCAACAAAAGAGCCCTAGTAACCCCAAGAAAAGAGATTTTGTTCACCATCACTGCGGAATCCATAAATCAGATGTTGCAGATCCAACCCAAGCCTGATGAATCCCCTTTATCAATTGAAATCCTTACTGAATTATATTTGAAGTTGGACTTTCCCAAGAGGTTTCAAATATTCCAAACCTTCCTCCCTCCATCAATTGAAACCCCAAAGAGCAACCCTCCTTACTCAGCTTCCATTTTTTTAGAGAGAACCAGAGATATTGTCACAATGTTGTGTTGTATTTTAGGGTACTTTACTGATGAGTATGTAGGTGCTTCAATATTAGGTTTTCTGTCCATATTATTCCCAGGACAACCTCGAGCTTCCACATTTAACTTTGCTCAATATCTATCAGATGACATCCATGAGAAATTAGTTAAATTACTAGAGGAAGGAGTGTTGAAATATTCATAAATTTTGTTTCATTTATTCTTGTATTTCCAATCATAAAGGCTTGCAGTTAGCCTTCAAAAACTGGACACAGAGGGTAACCCCCAATCTGTAGTGTTCTGGACATCCTTGATCAAAAATGATTCCACAAAATTCACCTACAAGGACTTCATTGATTCATTTTTTCATTCGGTTGTCAACATGCAAAGCAGTAGCATTCAACCTAGTGCCAATGAAGAGATAAAGAAAGTATTGCAATTGTCAGAACAAATTGGAACAGGAGACTGGTATTTATACCAGAACCACACTTAAATTAGGGTGTATGGATGCTAGCTTACTCCATACAAGCTACCCAAATACCTCCCAATGAGGTTATTTTCACTAGAATGCATAAGGCAGATCCTAAACTCAGATGAAGTTAATTTCCTATCAGCAAAGAAGAAAACCCAGTTTAAAATTAAGAACCAGCTCGGTCCTTTCATTTGCAATAATAGAAATGCTCGTCAACAAGAAGATAAGTGTTTGCAAGAGTTCAAATTTAGTAATAGTTTCAAATGGCAGTATGATCCTTTGGGAGTCATCATTAAACTAAGAGTTAAATTCAAATTGACTCCTTTTGTCCATGAGTCAAAAACAGAGATTGAAAAGTATGCCAACCAATTGGAGTGGTTGGAAAATACTCTACAAGAGGTGGAGAAATAGGTTGATACTAGTTCCATCCTGCATATTCCAGCCCCATAAGACAGAAACTCAAAAAGAGCAAGAGAAGAAGGTTCATATTCTGTTGAAACCACTACTGACACCAAATTCAAGTTAATGTACAGGAAGAAGCCCAATCTGAATCCAGTAAATGAGCAAGAAGAGATAGTCGAAACAGTTGAGATTATTGACACAGATATAATTGTCAGGGATAATGCACCTCCCACAGTTTCAGAGGAAACACATCAGCCATCAACCTCTAGTGCTCATATCATTCAGAAGCAACATAGTGTTGAATTCTCTTCATCAAGCAAACTAGTAGATAAAGAATCAGATATAATGGATAAGTATAAAGAAATCAAATTGAGGAATGAGGCATTGAAAGCCGTGACTTATGCCCAATATTGGAAACAAACTCCCAGTTACCAAAACAGGTTACTTTCAACCTTTGATTATAAAACTAGGAAGATGCAAATGACATTTTTGCAGTCAACAGTGCAGGCTCCAAAATCATCAACAGACTACAATAAAAAAACATTTGAATTTAAGCTAAATATCTACATCTAATATATCAAATTGAGTTCCATAAGCAAGCAGGAGAAATGATATACTCCACTATGACCAACAAAGCTATGAGTGTACAAAAACTACATAATTCTCTAGAAAACATCAGAGAACGATTAAAACTAGAGAAGGCGTCCTCACAAGCCAAGGATAATAGAATTAAATCACTTGAAGAATTGGTCATGGAGGTTGTATACACTACAAGGAAAAGACCCT
Organism: Pinus albicaulis; assembly: GCA_034641835.2. Taxonomy (NCBI): domain Eukaryota; kingdom Viridiplantae; phylum Streptophyta; class Pinopsida; order Pinales; family Pinaceae; genus Pinus; species Pinus albicaulis. The sequence goes on along the minus strand of CM076569.1, from coordinate 57,714,412 downwards.
CTAGTGGAGGTTATAAAGGAGGTTTTTAGTGTTATAAAATTGGCCAAAATTGTCATAAAAACATTTTCTACAACATCCGTTTATGGTTACAAAAGTTTTGGTGGAGCTTTTAATGGAAATTCAACACAAGTAAAAACAAATGGGCGGTCGGAGGTTATTACGAATGTTTTTTTCATCGGTGCGCTACTACGACTTTAACGCACCGGTGCCTCGGGGCTGTCTTAGTCCAATGCATTGGGATGTTAGGTGTAAAACAACACTGGGCGTAGTGTTGGTCATACAACACACGAGGCTGTTCTAATTGTTCTTGGGATTGGTGCAGTTTCCATAGGTCGTATCAATGCACCGATGCGTATATCTATGTAAACGCACCGGTGTGCTGTATCACAGAAAGGCACTGAGATTTATAATTGGTATCGGTATTCGTGCAGTGCCCATATATCATAAAATGCACCGTTTCTTATAGATACGTAAACACCTCGGTGCGCAATATCACAAAAACACACCGATATTGATAACTGATATCGGTATTTGTGCAGTGCCCATAGATCGTACAATGACACCGGTGTGTATAGACACATAAAAGCATCGGTGTACAGTTACTGACACACACCGGTTTTCATGTTGTATCTTTTAGAAATATCGACCTGTGACAGTCCAATTATTGTGATTGTTTTAAATTCATTATTCATCAAAATTCGACACATCTTATAACAATATTCATATTAATTACATTTTTATTAATGCATTTGAATGTGATGTTTGGATTAATTTGTTATAGCATATCATAATTATTGTGGTTTTTTAGAATTCATTATTCATCAAAAGTCAACACATATATATCTTATAACAATATTTATATGAATTAAATTTTTATTAGTGCATTTGAGAACGACAATGGAGAACGCAATAGCGACAATGGAGAACGCAATAGCGACAATGGAGAATGCAATAGAATATATATATATATATATATATATATATATATATATATATATATATATATATATATATATATATATATATCTATATCTATATCTATATCTATATCTATATCTATATATGTTAGTATGATTCTTTCGTCGTAAAAGATCACTTTAGCTATGCATATCAAGTAGCCCTAACATCAAGTATGGTTGCAAAATATCTTTAGATTTGCTGCATAATATTAGATCTAAGCATAAAAGACATTAAGCAGATAAAATGTAAAATGGCTCCATGCATCCAATGAATAAGACAAGAACAATGTATAAAAAGAATCTTATATTATATTAAAGAATGGGGCACCTGAGAGGAAAACAAGAAAGGTGTTTTCCAGTTCTCCTCAGTGGGATGGGTTCTTGGAAGTCCTCAGTGTTTCAGATCTAAAATTCCTCTCTTTGGTTGATATGACAAACCCTAAAAAACATGGAACTCAATGGGAGTTCAAAATGCAAACAAAATGAAATTGGTGACCAAGAGTAGATCTAGTGTGATCCAATGCAATGGAGGTGACTAATGAATGGGGAAAACCCTCCTATTTATAACAAAATATTGGGGTGTTCTAGAACTCGATGCATGAATAAAATATTATTAAACACATTCTAGAATCACCTTTTAGGAATATTTTATTATATTTGTTGGAGGGAAAAGGGTTTTTGACTTGGGTCAATTCCTTTATTTATAAATAACAAATAAATAAATGATTTATTTATTATTTAAGGGAAATGAGGGGAATATAACTAAATAAATAATGGTTTACTTAATTATTTAAAAATGATTTAGTCAAATTTAACTATGAATAGTATTTAAATAATGATTTAAATAACTTATTCTTAGGAAATAATTAAATAAATAATGATTTATTTAATTGATTACCTTGTTTTGGGTTAAATATGACCAAGAAATGTAAACAGATGTGGTGAAAGTGATTTTACTTGGGGTAAAATTGGTCTTACATGGTGTACTTGGGTTTATCTAATGATAATGGGTTAGATGACCAAAAAATGGTGTAACAGATTGCCCCCCAACGTACGAGTGTTAGGAGAAAATCGTATGACCGAAGTACGTTGTAAGAACTCAATCACTAGACAACAAAAAATGAAAGAGAGGAATGTAAGATAATCTAAAGTGGTGGAGGATTAGACCCTGAGGAGATGAGACTTACAAGTGAAACAAGTCTCAAGTGTATGATGTGGTACCAATGTGAAAGGCGACGGGGGAGGCATACCTATGCCTGTCGAGACAATAGTACAAAGAATAGGGCGCGCGGAAAACCACGGAACATAATAGTAAAGCTAGTGTTGGCCTAAACATGAGCTAGAAAACAAGAAGGATGAATCCCACATACATGCTATGCCTGGAATAATCGTAAGGAATTATGCAATAATTTTGTAGTACATGAGATATAAATGCACCCAAATGCCCCTTACACACGGGGAAGGGCTCGCGAAAGCGGATGGACATGTGCAAAGCGAAGAGGTGCTGCAAGCGACTGAGGCCGATATCATCGAAGGAGAGGAGTTGCATCAAGGACTGGAATGAAGAAGTCATCTGGGTATGTGGGGGGCAACCTGCAGGGCCACCCCCTCATGAGGGCTGAGACATCTCACACACACCCGGGTATCACCAATGGCTGCTGCTGCGTCACTGGACCATCAAGTGTATGGAGCACGATCATGATGAAAAGAGCTCGAACCAATGTACACTGCCCCCTAGACCTCGCTTCTGGAATAAATGAGCTGATGTTGATAGAAGTAGGTCCGCCATAGGTGAGGCAATCTGGGAACCCCAACTAAGGCATGAGGGAGAATAGTAGAGCGACGAATAAATAAATACTAATGATGATGATGGAATGAGGGATACTGAGTAGCAGATGGATGACTTCCCTTGTTAGAGCACAAAGGGCATGGATGACTTGGCAGCGACTGCCACAATATCATGAGGGATAGGGGACAACGAGACTGAAGGCCATAATGTGCGACACGAGAGAGGGACCGGGAAATGAAGGATAGAGGGCTATAGCGGGATACAAAGGGACTCTGGATAGATTCCATGAATGTGATGATGACTCAACTCGGATGCTCTAAACAAGGGCGACTCGAGGGTGCTGCCACACAGTAAAGGTCCAATGGGGGACCATAATAACATGAGTACAAGAGGGTATCTCAGGGTGAAAATCAACACGAACAAGGACAAGTAAGGAGGCAAGGTGGTGCCCCCAGTACAAGTGTTGTAAGTGAAGAAAATCGATTGTGAGAAGAGGTGAACAGACGCTTCGTGGACAAAATGTGTCCTGGTGAAGTATCAAAACAGAAAAAACTGACCAATACCCATTTGAGTGCTCGGTGAGAGATTTCCAACGGTGTGGACAGTGTGTCAAACGGGGCTACGGTTTGGTCGCAGCGGGCGAAAGAAAAAACAGGGGTTTTCTTCTAATAGGGTGTTTTCCCTCCAAAATAATTCATTTGCTTGTGTAGCTGTGGTGAATGTGGAGAGGAGAGAAGGCCCTAAATCTTGCGGTGATCGTAGCGGACAAACCGACCGTCGGAATTGTGATCCGTCAGTTGGAGGTAAGAGGTATAATCTTAAGCTTTGTTTTTGATGGATTCAAAATGTATATTAGGGCTTTAAATCTCAGGAAGTGCCCCTACTTCTCCTTCACGGCCGGGTCACACTTTGTGGGGCAAAAACTGCTACCTGGGACGCAGGTTTGAGCCTGAAAAGTGCGGCCTGGCCCAGGTTTTGCCTGAAAAGTGCGACCTGTGAAAGGGAGGGATTTTCAGTGCTATTTTGGACTGAGATTCAGTTTTGGTGTGAGTTAATCCAGTTTTGATTATCTGTAGACTGACCAAGATGGTGTTTTTATGCAGAGATGGCAGATATACAGATCAAATGGAGAGAAAGAGATCTAGGTACACTATGGACAGAGATCGAAGCAGATCAGGGTGTCCATCGTGCACCGACTAGATTTGGGGTTCTGAAATTTTTGGAGAACCCTTTGATGAGAGCTGGTGAGCCCCTGTTAGCCCGGATTATCAGTTATTGGGATCCAGATCATGAGGTGTTTATAGTGCAGGGGCATAGGATTGAGCTGACAGTCCAAGATTTGTATTTCTTGACTGGACTCCCTCCATTGGGGATGGTGGGGAATACACAGCCAGTGTTACCGCGTGGGCGTAACATTATGGAGTTTGTGGAGCGACATTGTCGACCGAGTGTTCGAGTCAAAGGGACTCGGATATCTATTCGGGATCTAGAGAGGTTGGAGACTCGGGCAGTGGCCGCAGCAGTGTTGCTGATCGTGGGCAGTCAGGCACTCCATCACATCACTGGAGGGCAGATGATGATTGTAGAGAGTGTGTTGGGTGGGACCTACTATGGGTGGGCCCAGATGATGTTAATGTCGCTGAAACGACAGTTGTCGTTATGTCGGCGGCAAGTGAATCATGATTGTGCGTAGGAGACAGTATTGTGCTCTTTCTTCTTTGAGAAGATCCCGACCTTACGACCTCGCATACAGTTGCCTGATGGGGGTCCAAGAGAGCCTCAGATGCGTCGGTGGGGACGACTACTGAGTAGAGGAGGAGGAGGGGCGGTCAGGAGGGTGTTTCGACCAGAGTTCTTTTCCCATTGGGACCAGATGCCGTTATACATAGACGATTATCCCTATAGTGGGATGAGTTATTGGAGAGATCCAAACTTGTCGCTACCACCGGGGCGAGTATGGGGACTGGATGGTAAGTGACAAGCAAATAATCTGTTAGGTTCCTTTTCACAGTTTGTGACTAGTATGCATGGTACTAATCTTTATATTGTTTGGGATGCAGATGTAGTTCCGGTTAAACCGGCTGGATATATGGGAAGACCAGCAGCAACAGGTGCTACAGGCGCAAGTGGATCGAGGATAGGACAAAATGAAGATATGGCCGCATTGGTGGAGGATCTCCGTCGTAGCTGTGAGGGACTGCTGACCGGTGTATCAGAGCGTGGATGGCAGGATTTAGACGACCGATACATAGAGCTATGTGTTGGTCTCCCTTCGGAATGGCGAGGGATCATGCGACGCATGGCGATGGCCGGGCAGACGGTGCGTGATCTACGAGCTGCGGGAGCAGAGTCATTGGCGTGGGATCCTCCGGATGGTGATTAGATGTGGGGCAGGTGGTGCCCCCTAGTAGTGATGTAGGGGCAAGTGGTGCCCCCCATTTTTTAGTAGTGGTTTTTGGAACATGCTATGGGCATGTCGTATGTTTCGAAGTATATGGACTTTAAAACACATGTTATATATATATATATATATATATATATATGAGTTTTATGTGTATTTTATGGATGCTATTGTCTTATGTGTGATAAATGCCAGTCTAGAACATGGTTAGCAATCTGATCTACGTAGTGATTGTGACTTCTAGGGATGTGATGGAATGAAATAAATCTAAATTCCCGTATCAAAAGTCTCACCCGTAAATATTGTCTAAACAGGATAGGATTATGCACACGGTAGACGCCATTAAGTTGTAAGACAATAAGCAGGGAATCCAAATGAACTTGCATATGGAGGATACGATGGGAGAGAGCGTCAGCTAGGAGACCGCGAACGACATCATACTCGGCCTGGTTATTGGTGGCAGTGCCAATGCAGACCCCATTTGTGAGAACAAGGGTATGCCCAGGAGAAAAGATGGCCTAGGCGGCTGAGGCGAGGTTTCGGGAATACCGACTCGCGCCATCGGCGTAACCAATGTAAGGAGTGGACAAGAGGTTCGAGGGAACAACATCACAAGAGAAGAGAAGTGAAGAAGATCGAGGATTGGTGTTGTGACGTACATCATAGAGACGAAAGGGAGGATCGGGGTTAGAGGAAGAAAGGGGAAGGTGGTGGATACCACAAGATTCTGCAAAGCTACCGAGATCATCGTGTATGGTGGAAAGGCGCAAAAAAGGGTCATCAGGGGAGATGACTGAAGAGCAAGTAAAAATATGATCCAAACATGAAGGGCCCAAGAATGGCGTTGAAGGGGGGTGAGATGAAAAAGGTGGAGTGGATACGGAGGGGATGTACTCCGAGGGTTGGGCGGATGATGATAGGTACAAGAGAGGAGCAATAGATTCGGACATCTCAACATCGGGGGGAGGGATGTCAATGGTGGCTGGGGGATCCTCGAGTAAAATCGACGCAAACTGAGCGAGGATGGGCGAGGCAGATTGATTCTGTTCCACTTCATACTCGCGAATGACCTCTAAAGAGGCGCGGTAATGCGTGAGGTGAGGAAAATGGTGAGAATAATGGCCATGGACACCACATAAAGTGCAGGGTTTGTTGGTGCGGAGGGCCTTTGGGTTCTTGGTTATGGGGACGGGGGAAACAGAGGTTTTCGAGGCTGACGAATCGGGGAACGCGAATTTGACCATGGGTTGGATACGGGGCAACTCAGGACAAGTATGGGTGGCGTGACCGACAGCATCACACAAAGCGCAAGGCTTGGTGGGTGGAGGGGGAGTAGGATCGGGAGCGGTGGCTTTATCTTTGGATGCCCCCCTGCGAGTTTTTTGTTTCTTACTCGTAGCAGGTTCGGCATGAGAAGGGTCGTGCGACGGTGCGAGAGGTACCGAAACAGTGGGAGGAGCAACGGGAATCGGTTGAACGGGTGTCACAACAATGTATGGTTTAGGGTGGCCAGGAGGGGTTGCGATTGGAGGAGTAAGATACCATACTGGTGTGCCCAAAGTTAAATTAGGTAGGGAAAGGGTGGCCATGACAGGAACCGAATAGACGCTAGGGGGAGGGCCAAGGAAAGGGATTTGACCGGCGAAGTAATGGCTAGGAGGGATGGTGTCTAAATGGGGGAGTCCAGAGGGAACCGAGACGGGCAGATAAGGAGGTTCCAAGGGGTGAGGGGGAGGTGAAGGACCCGGTGGGAGAGGTTGAAACAGCTGAGGAGAAGGGCTAGGAGTAGGGTGAGTCAGATGAGGTGGAGGTTGCTGACTAGCCGGAGCTAGTGGCGGGAGGGAAGTTTGAGACGATTGTATCATGCAAACATTCGCCGAGCTAGCATCAGAGAGAGGAGGAGGGGGGGGACCGGGGAAGGTGCCAAGAAAAGAGGAATCTTTGTAGATGCCAGGGGAGACATTGGTTAAAGATTCGACAGTTTGCTTATTGGTGACAGTAGAAATGGTGGACTCAGGTGAGGTTTGAGAGGTAGGTTCATGATACGATAACTGGTCAATGGTGATGATCTTGCCATTATGAGGGAAAAACATCTTGCGGTGGACTATGGATGGGATGACAGACATGGCGTAGGTGTAACTACGCCCCAAAATGATGTTGTAGTCGAGAGGGGCGTCGATAACTTCAACGTCGACACAGACAGTCTTACCGGCAAGGGTGATAGGGCAGTTACGAAAAAGACTAATGGGTTGGGAGGCATGGCCATCCCACGCATGGAGGGTGATGGTGGAAGGGGCCAGCTCAGGGGATCCAAGTTGTTTCCAAACCGAAGCGGACATTACACAGGTAGATTCCCCCTCATCAATAATACATCGAGCGACATTGGCATTTCGGATTTTGACTGGGATTTGGAAAGTGACTGAAGGAGGAAGAGGGGGATGGTCTGACTGACGGGCATCGAAAACAATTAATAGGTCTTCAGCAGGATCTACAACACCCATGGCAGATAGTAGAGCTTTATTTTGAGAAGGACACGACTGGAGGAGTTCCAATGTTGAAATGGCAGCTGGAGATTGTGCCAGATCATCTACTATGCTATAGGAATGGGCAGCCCAACCAGAGGCAGCGTTTCGGCGTAATGGACCGTTAGGAATTTTGGTGTGAACCTCAACTTTGGGTGGAGGGATTTGTAAGGGACCATTGGGTGTCGATAGAGGCTCTGGAGAAGTTGATGATGGGGACTCGGAGATATACGGTACAGGAGGCGGGGAGTATTGACGAGACCGAGTTTGAAGGTTAAGGTCGACAATGAGAGGTTGGTCAGAGGACATCATAAGAATCTGGTAATCGGAAGAACCAGAAGGAGAAGGGTGAGTTGATGCCGGGGCATGAGTAGCCACAAATCCTTGTTGAGGGAAAGGATCGGTAAACACAATGGGATGAGAGGTAGAAGTAGTGGGGGGGACAGGGGAAGAGGAGTGTTGTCCCCGAATGGTGGCCTGAGACTCCCACATCTGTCGCATCTGTGGTAAGAGGGGACAATCATGAGTGTAGTGATCGAAAACACCGCAACATGAACAGGGCTTATTGGTGCGAAGCGGCCTGTCCTGCTTGGGTTGGGAGCCTTGGGGCTGGGTAGCGGTGTTCGGGTCAATGCTAGCAGGATTGGGTCCACGATTACCAGAGGCGGATGGATTGCCTTGCCGCCGTCGTGGAGGAGGAGGAGGAGTAGTCACACCGTGTTGCGAAAATACGTGCCCTGGAGAGGGTAGTAAGTGCGGCTATGGGGGTGGAGGAGGCAAGGGAGCGGGAGGGCCAAAAGCTGGAGGAGCTGGGACACCAGGCTGCAGATAAGGGTAAGGGTGAGAATGGGTAGCATTTAAGTAAGCAGGAGAGTGGGTGAAAGGAGGTGGCATGCCAAAGCCTGGATACATGTTACCGGGATGGGGAAAGGTGCTGGAGGTGCTGGCCCCGCTGGGAGGAAAACCGTAGGGCATAAGAGGTGGAGCAAAGGTGTGAGACATGGCTCTGATAATACCATTGGCAGAGTGAGAGGTCCCGGGGGCGTTAGTGCCCCCGGGCTTGGGGAGATCAGGAAGGACAGTATAAACATAACTAGACTGGGCATAGATAAGGTCATATTTTAAGGCGATTTGGAGGGCAGCTTCTTCGGTTTGGGAGAAATGGGAGGCGACATCTTTGCCAATGGGAGGTAAGAGGGAGCGAAGGAACCAATCCATGTAAACGCGATCTTCAAAGTGGGGATCACGGCATAAGCTTCGTCGTCTTCGCCACTCTTGAACATGAGCGGAGAGTCATGTTGAAGAGGATTGCTGAAAGGAGGTCAATAGTTAGGTGCCAGTGTCGTATTGGAGAGGGAGCTGGAAATAAGACAAAAAGGCTTGGGAAATGGTTGCAAAAGTGGTAGGGGAAGGGGTAGCTTGATTGACATACCATTTGGATGCTTCGTCGGTAAGGGTGCGTTGGAATAAACGAAGACGAATGGAGTCGTCGGTGATGGAATTAGAGGAGCACCACATGTGGAAAGATCGGATATGATTGGAGGGATCTTCACTAGCAAGGCCCTCGAACTTGGGAATGTCAGAGGGGAGCTTGGTTGGCATAGAAGGCCAACTGACATTGTGACGGATAGGATCGTTGATAAGCTGATTGAAGTCGGGGAGACTGAGGCCGGCCATAGACGGAAGTAATGGGGTAGTCGAGGTAGGTCCCGTAGTGGTTCCACTGGAAGTGGACCCGACAGTAGAACTGGGGTTAGGGCTAGGTCCAGAACTAGACATGGTGAAGGTAAAGGGGGGAGAACCAGAAGGATGGGAGGAACCCGAGCAATCAGATGAAGAGTCGGAGGGCGGACTCGGGGGAGGACTTACTCGATGACGACGGGAAGGGGGAAGTCGACCAAGCAGAAACTAAGGGTGAAGGCCAAGAAGTCGCCGGGAGAAACGCCTTGGAGGCACAATGATGACGGGAAGAAGAAAGATCGACAAGGGCAGCAAGGTGCAAAAGCAAGACGCGACAAGGGCAAGGAGGTGCAGTTTCGATTAATTTTAGAGTCTTTTCCAGGCGGTGTTAACCAGGCTCTTCTTCACTTAGGGTCAGTGTGTGGCGTGCGTTAATTTTACTTGATTAAACCCAAACGTTTTGAGAGTAAAATAAAAAGTGTGCTGCGTAATGGAAAAGAAATCTGCAGTAAATAAAACTGAAAGAACATAAAATTAACAACTAAACAGGCAGCAATCGAACCCAAGAAGGTGGGTCTCTCAAAACTAGTCTAGAAGGGGCAGAGCACACTAGCAAGAGACCAAGAGATCGAAGGTCCGGAGGGATTGGGATCTAATGGAGAAATCTGCTGGAAAGTGATGCAGAAAGTAGCAAAGAGGCAGGGGCAAGGTTGCTGCTAGAAAATGGGAGATCAACTAAAAGGAGGGGGTCAAAGGGGTGACCCCAGAGCAGAACCTAAACAAAGTGAAAGGCAGTGTATAGAAAGGTGTTGTGGCCAACAACAACCCCCCTTCTTATTTAGTATTAGTAATAATACTAAATAAGTGGGGACCCTTAGTCAAAAAATCCAAAAAATTAATTAGTGTTTGCTTCCTTTCTCAAATAAAACTTACTATCATAACTTAGGGAAATTCCTTTGAAAATCTTTAACATAAACCTAAGTTTATGATAGATCGAAGTATAATCCTTCTTTGAATAGAAATACAGCATCCATCGCAAAAAGTGGATATCATTTATCAAAGCATAATCTTGTAAAATTGCGATTTTGCGATATTGCGATAGCGCGATCCCAAAAAACTAGACATTAAAATATCTATTGCAAACCGCATATCACAAAAAAGTTGTTTAATAAGTTACATTTTGTGAAATTGTGATTTCACGATTTTGCGATATTGCGATTTCGCGATGATATTAGACTGCAATTTGTGGATTTTTCGATTTGCGATGATTGCGATTTGCTATGATTACGATCCGCGATATTGCGATTTTGCGACATTGCACAGCAAATCGCAGATCGCATTATCACAGATTCTTCTAGCGCGGTGTCCAAAGTAAATATTTTCATAAATAAATATCCGTTATGTGCTTTGATGTCAAAATTAATGAATGGATTGTTAATCATTGATGGAAAGGATTTTGTTTTGATTGAAAGGTTGTTTCATGTTTTTATCTGCCTTCAGCATTTAAAACTATCCTGTCACCTTTCTCATCTCATTACTCTCAATTAATTCGTAACACCGCAGGCGCGAAGGAGCAGAAGACTATACAAAGCATTCACAGAGAATTATGGGTAAGAAAGAAAAGTTCCAAGTGCTGAAAACAAAGAGATGGCTTCCCTGTATGCGGAAACTGCTTGCAATAAGGACGTCGATATCACTACCTGGGAGGGCATGCATAATCTGCTCGAGGAAGAGAATCCCAGGGTAATGGAAGTCACGGCTACTGCTGAAACAAGTAATTCCTCTGAAGCATCTCTTACGGAATTGGCTTGTTCATTCCTTCACAGAATAGCAGCAAGACCAAGAATTCTTCCGCATACGGATATGATAAAATGGGTGCTGGATAACACCGATATTTCAGACAGACAATTTAGAACTCCAGGACAAAAACTCATCGGGTCATTCACTACAGAAGATTTAAGGCTTATGTATCACTTACCGGAACCTCAGGCGACCTACAACAAACAATTTATGGAGAAATTCGCCAGAGAAAATGCAAATTTGGCGAAATGCACCAAGGAATGGACCAAGAGAGAGGAACCATTGAAGAAAAACAAACCCGGTATGTACAGTACTGGTTCACTCACCTCTCCATATTGTTTTGCTGCTGCTATGTTATGCAGGCTTTTTGGAAAGCCTGACATAAATATGGTCTTGCCTGAATGGCTCCCTTTGTTGAATGTTGTTGTTAACGCTACAATTGTAGACTGGGCCAAAATCTTGTCTGATAATTTAGCCACTGCCATTTTCAGTTACCGGTCCAAACGGACTATTTCCCAGAGGATTTATCCTCCTTTTTATCTATCTGCATATGTAATGGATTCAATTTGTTTTGTTTCTAAATTCCCTTTGATGGGTTGGCAATGGACAATTCATGATCCCTTGCCTATTCATGTCTATCACAAAGAGTTGTGGGAATCAAAGTTTGTTCCTCATTTTTACAAAATTTGCCATGGCATAATGCTGCCTCTGTACATAATATTGTATAATAAGGATGCTCCAAGGTTATCCCCGGAAGCAGAAGTCGACATTCTCCCTGTCGCAAGATGGTTCGGAGAAGAGTTGTTTACCTATGTGAGGGTTTTTGGAAGCTCTGCTTCCCCCCATGTGTTACCCCTGTATGTTCCGGATAAACTTGTAGCTCGGGAGATTGCTTATCAAACCTGTGGTGAAGGAGGTTTGACAAAGGAATTAAAGGAAAAGAAGAAGGGAATTTGGCCACAATTTCCCGTAGCATGTGGAGCATTTTCATTGTTTGATGTTGGTCACGCATTCAAAGAGGTAAGCAATATTACATGCTTACAACTATTCAAGTTTTCGAGAAGGTTATTTGATCCAATGGATGTTGTTAAAAATTTCACCACTGCAATCAAAGTAAGAGTGTTTGTTGGAGAAGAAGATCCTTTTGATGATATGTTTCAAACAAAATGTTCATTTAAAGAAGTTTTGCATTTAGCTCAAACACAGTTATCCCAGAATATTTTCAGGAATTTAAATTTTACAGAGAGAGAAGATTAACTACTGTCCCTTTGGAAAATTTACGCTTGGAACCCACAAGGGAACCTACTCCTAGTGTCACTCTTAGTGGCAGCTCAAATACAGAAAAGTCTAAGTCGAAGTCTGACAAAGAGACTTCTGAGCGTTCTAAAAAGATTGATAATGATGAAAGCTCAATGAAGGATACAACTCAATCTAAAGAGCTTTCCCAACAACAGACTTTTTCCACTCCACAGTTGAATCTTCCATCTCTCAATGTACAACAACCGATAGTCAGGACTGAATTGGACAAAGAATGGGAAACTTTTAATCAATTGCTTAATGTAGAAGGACAGAATATACAGATCCCTGTACAGACAATGAAAGTTTTGAGCATGGGAATATGTGGCATCATCACAGAAACTGAGCATATACCTATCACTCCCTCTTCTGAAATTGTACTCAATATAGAGGACATTCCTCCTCTAGACGTATTTTACAGCCCGCAATATAAAGAAGTAGTGAGGAAACAGAGAAAAAAGAGAAAGTTAGAGAGCTCAATCTCTACTGAAGCAGAACAATTGGATGTCTTATGGAAGGATCCTACTACGGATCCGACTGACAATCTTGCCAAACTATCTCAGATTACAGGAGCTTATGCTTCAACAACTATTGATAAATCATCTGAGGTAAAGCTATTATTAAATGAAAAATAAGATCAGATACAAGCTCTGCAACAACAATTACAAAAAGCCTGTGCTAACAGTGAAGCACAAATAAAACTTGAAGAGTTACAGCAAGAGCTTCAAAAGATGCAAATTGATTATCAGAAAAGTTTGGCAGATAAAGAGAAACAAATACAGATTATCCAAGAAAAGCATAAAGACGATCCTAAGCTTCCAGAGTTTATTACAGAGTCTGTTTCCTTGAACAAACAACTACTGCAGCAGCAAGACATATTATGCCAGAAAATCTCGCAATACAACTCTTTTTGTCAAGAAAGTGATAAAATCACTAATCATGTCGTAGAATTACGACATTATTATGATTTAACTAATGAAAGAGTTACTAATTATATGGCATGGCAAAAGACAGAGGGAGGAAGAAGAGCAGGAGCACCGATCATCAAAGATAGTCATAAAGAACTGCTTTTCAACAATTGGGATGTACAGCTCAGAGAAGCAGAAAAAGCAGTAGAGGAAGCAGCTACAGCAGCAAGAAATATGACTGATTGTGTGAATGAAAATTTGCACAAAGTTAATTTGATTTCAGAGATTACTCCGGGACACCTTCCACGAGCATAGCAATTACAAACAGAATGAAGGCAAAAGGCTGATGAAAAGGCAAAGTCAATTCAAGAACTGACAAGATTAAGCTGGGATTCTTACTGGACATATCTAGTAAAACTCCACAGTCAACGCAGTGCGCTTAATTGCATCATTAATTCTGCTAAGAAAATGGCTGCTACACTTGCCGATTCTGTCTTTTCAGGGCAGTTGAAATCTGAAGTCGGTCAACCGCCTCTTCTCAAAGCAATGCTGGATGCTTGCAAGATCAAAGATCAAATTCATTAGTAGATAACTGATAGTCTTTATTTTTAGATTTAATTTTAGTTTTACTATATTTTTGCCTAGGAAAAGGACGGTCATTTAAACCGAATCCTAAATTTTTGTAATAAACTATTTTTAGATTTTAGTTATTAGTATTTAAACCCTTCTCATGCATTTAGAGAAGGGTCCTGAAATTTGTCAAAAACTTATCCTCAGAACATGCACTTCTGCACCCTCAGAGGAGGTTTTGATGAATGAATGGAACGAAATTTATTGATATCTGTGTCTAATATCTGTTACTGATGTTGCATTTCATTACTCTTGATAGATGTTGGATTAAGAAAGAGATAAATCATTATTGCTTCTAGCTCATGAGTAGAACCAGTTATAAATGGTATTTCTATCTCTTAACTGTTTCTGTTTATGTGATAAAAGCAATATTTATGCTTAGTTGTTTATATGTTAATGTTTGAATATCTGAGTTATCATTTGGAATTTTTGTACGATGATAATTATTTATTTTTACTTGATATATGAATAGCTTAATATGCAATATGTTTTCCACAACTGTTTCATCTAACTTTTTATGTGAAATAGTTTATCTTTATTGAATTCTTTTCTCATAATAATTGAATGATCTTTATTATCAATTGTTATCTGAAATCCTTTTAGATCGCATATATTGAAAGATCACATCCCGGGTTAGTTTAGAATTAGATATTTCTTAGAATACAATTTGCATATGAATAGATTAGAAATAGATTAAAAGCATTTTTCTTAGGAATTTTAGAAAAGAAATATCAAATCTCAAACACACACACACATATTGGGAAACTGGTCCCATTATCCCCAGTCGGACCCACTAGCCCAAACGGAAAATGAACTGCTAACCAAGGTCCGGACCGGGTGGGTATCCCCCTTGTTGTTGACCCGATTTTCGGGGCTTCAACAAAAGGGAATAAAAGCTGACCTGTGAGGATCTGAACAAGAGGTATCAGATCTGAAATAAGGCTGAAACTTCTGGAAATGCAGACGTTTGAAAACAGCAACAAACTCTCCCACAAAATGTGGAGGGAAATCAAGCCCTAAGGGGCAAGAGTCCCACTTAGGTGAGCGAAATAGATCAGAAACAGGTTTGAACAGGTGGAGATAGAGGCTGGAACACCCTGACAGAAGCTTTAGTGAAACCCAGGAAAAGTGCTGGCAGATTGCAATAAAAGTGCAGGTCGCAAGTTTGGGCCTGTTTTCAGGCCAGGTCGCAGATTTAAGGCAGAAAAGTGCGACCTCAAGGCTAGGTCGCACTTTTTGGCTGATAAGTGCGACCTGCAGATCTGGTCTGGCGGCGACAGATTTCAGAAAATTTTGTCGTCTCAGCAGCGGCTGATGTCGGTCACCTGCGCAAAAATGCTAGAAACACACAGAAGTTAGAGATTTGAATGTTTGAGGGTTTTAGAGGGGAAAACTAGCATAAAAATGGAAAAAATAGGAAAAATAAAAAATGGAAGAGAAACCCTAGGGTCTGAAACAGCTGGATATGCAGGAAAATAGAAAACGACAGTGGTCGCAAAAGAAAACCTGTGTGGAGTCGCCAATTGTTAGTATGATTCTTTCGTCATAAAAGATCACTTTAGCTATGCATATCAAGTAGCCCTAACATCAAGTATGGCTGCAAAATATCTTTAGATTTGCTGCATAATTTTAGATCTAAGCATAAAAGACATTAAGCAGATAAAATGTGAAATGGCTCCATGCATCCAATGAACAAGACAAGAACAATGTATAAAAAGAATCTTATATTATATTAAAGAATGGGGCACCTGAGAGGAAAACAAGAAAGGTGTTTTCCAGTTCTCCTCAGTGGGATGGTTTCTTGGAAGTCCTCAGTGTTTCAGATCTAAAATTCCTCTCTTTGGTTAATATGGAAAACCCTAACAAACATGGAACTCAATGGGAGTTCAAAATGCAAACAAATGAAAATGGTGACCAAGAGTAGATCTAGTGTGATCTAATGCAATGGAGGTGACTAATGAATGGGGAAAACCCTCCTATTTATAACAAAATATTGGGGTTTTCTAGAACTCGGTGCATGAATTAAATATTATTAATCACATTCTAGAATCACCTTTTAGGAATATTTTATTATATTTGTTGGAGGGAAAAGGGTTTTTGACTTGGGTCAATTCCTTTATTTATAAATAACAAATAAATAAATGATTTATTTATTATTTAAGGGAAATGAGGGGAATATAATTAAATAAATAATGGTTTACTTAATTATTTAAAAATGATTTAGTCAAATTTAACTATGAATATTATTTAAATAATGATTTAAATAACTTATTCTTAGGAAATAATTAAATAAATAATGATTTATTTAATTGATTACCTTGTTTTGGGTTAAATATGACCAAGAAATGTAAACAGATGTGGTGAAAGTGATTTTACTTGGGGTAAAAGTGATTTTACTTGGGGTAAAATTGGTCTTACATGGTGTACTTGGGTTTATCTAACGATAATGGGTTAGATGACCAAAAAATGGTGTAACAATATATATAATACAGTCTTTATCATATAGAATGGGATAATTATTAGTATCCCTTTGTATTTCAATTGGGACATTATGTCCATTACATTAAACAAAATGTTTGATTTCACAGACATATATATTTGAAAAAATAAAACACCTTGCTTTGATATCCAAACATAGTGATCATCATTCTTCACTTGAACTGCTATTATTGTTAGAGCTACTTCCATGACTTGGGTTATTTTCAGGAATGTTTTGTTCATGACGTTGATTGTTTTCTTCTTCTTCACCTTCCATTTAAAAACATAAAAATAAACTAAAATGAGTGTATATATATTGGTGAGAATAATGAAAATTTCAATATGAAATAAAATACATCAATGTAAATCGAAAAGAAAAATGACGTAACATAGCAACAATTGACTCATAAACTAAACACATTCTTTCAAAACCATGTACCATGCCATCTTTCAAAATTTCATCTGTTGGTGCAGTTCCATACTTTGTTTCCTACAAGTTTTATACCCCATAAAAAATCATATATTTAATATAAAAGATGTTTTTGTTCTATTAATTATAGACAGAGCTAAGTAAAACAAGATCAATAGATGCTTATAAATTCCACAATTAATTTCTGATATGCCAACATATACTCACAACCCATATTTAACCCAATTTCAATCAATTCATCTGATGGTTCTTCTTTTTATGTTAGCACCTGTTTGAAGACATTCAATGATGATTTTTGTAAAACAACTTAAAAAATACAAAAATGAAATATAGTTAAGTGTTGAATGGGTAACAATTACTCACAAACTTAGAGATCAACCCTTTTCTTCCTTGTCGCCCTATTTTATGTGCTGAATGGGTTCCATTTTCTTTTCTTTTCTGCAAGAAAATTCTTGAAAATTAATATTTAATGCATGAGGGTCAAACCCTCGACCCGACTGGCACGACAGAGGAAACTATGATGAATTGGGCGAGTCGGGCGGAGTTCACCAGCAGTCGGGTCAGCTTGAACGAATGTGGGTCACTCTGAATGCATTCAGGCAGTCGCTGAAATTTTGAGTTGGGTTGTGTGTTGAACGACGAAGAATGAGGGTTAAGCCCCTACGGAGCTAGCCCCTATCCATGCGTCCGTCAACGGATAAAACTGGGCACTAAAACATTTGTTCCGGCAGAAATTAAGGGGGCTAGCCCTCATAGCTAGCCCCGACTCCATGTAATCTTCAGGCTGTGACCAAGGGCGTGGTTTTAAAAATTATTCGCCAGTACTAACAGCCCAGAAAAATCGCATATGAACGCGCTCATAAAATGACAGTCACATTAAATGTTATCCCTATTTTGGAGTGCGGTTCCACCAAGTCTTCCTATCCGACAAATTTGGAGGAGTTAACTGGAGTTCCTCTAATTTTGGAGGATGTTTTCTAGTGCCACTGGGAAAAATCTTGTTTGGGTCATAACTTTCTCAATTGTCGACCAAATGAGATGAAATTTTAGTCAATTTTGGCTTTCTTCGACCTTCTGGAGATTTTGGGACAGGTTGCAGGGCGAAAAAAAGGTGTTCTTCAGCCATTTTTTCTTCAGGGAAGAGGAAAGAGCCACTAGAGCCATAAGGGAGATAAAGTTGTATTGGGTTGTACTTCATTGTTTGAGGTGAAAAAAAAGCCATTTTTAGCTTATTTTGTCTTCTAAAGTCAAATTCACAGCTTTTTTTGCCTGTTTAGGCATATTTTTCACTGTGTAACCATTTTGAGCAATTTAATAGAGCATGGACATACCATTGGGGAGCCTTGGACCAGTAGATGTAGCCTAGGAGGGGTGAAATGCCTCATCATTTTTCTGTGTTATGATATGGTGAAGTTTACTTGTTGTGTATTTCTGCTGTGTTATATTAAACAATAAATTTAAATAACCAATCCTCACACATAACTCAAAATCATTACCAAAACTACTTTGTTTAACCTGCAAGACATGAATAACACTTTGCACACTTAATTAAATGGAAATGGATACTTTTAATAGCATTTACAAATAGTTCCATTTTCAGATTAGATGGTATCATAGCTAGATTTTCACTCTGCATTTTTTCTTGTGAAAAGATATAGTTGACTATTTGCAAGTTTTGATGCTTACTAGGCTTAAAATCAATATAGGGGAAGGACACTTGGTTAGTGCACAAATTAATCCTCAACCAAGAAGGGCTAGAGAACCACCTCCAAGAGGCATTGAAGAAGCCTCAAGCATGTCTTCAAGAGAAGGAGAAGCTCCTGAAGACATTGATCCCAAAGAAGAGGAACGGGTGTTGCGAAAGGCTTTCTTGGACATGACGGAGATGGTAAGGATACTCTACCAAGAAAGGAATGATAGGCTTGTAGGAGAAGGATATAGACACCAGAAATAAGCAGAGGGTTCTTTAGGAAGAAAGAAAAGTGATGATAAGTCAAAGAAAGGACATGGAGGTAATGGTGATCCACCATCCCCATATTCATCCTCTTCCTCTATATTGTCATCCTCTACTTCAGTGAATCAATATCACTAGTCTAAAACCACTAGTAAAAGTCCATTTTAAATCTTGATGTTAAATTTGAGTTGCCTATGTTTAATGGTGAGGTCAATGCAGAGAAACTTGACAATTGGATACGACAGTTGGAAGTTTACTTGAGGATACATAGCCTTCATGATGACGACACCAAGATACAATTAGCCTCTTTGAGATTGGATAGAGCAACATTGGTATGGTGGGAAGCCAAGACCAAGGATGAAATTAAAAAACATGGTAAGATCACTTTATCATGGGATGAATTATTACTGCAATTAAAAATCAATTTTATCCATTAGCTCATTTACAAAAGGCTATCATGAATTGGAAAAACTTGAGACAACTTAAGGGAAAAAATGTACAAGACTACACCCAAGATTTTAGGAGAAGAGCACTCTTATTAAGGGTAGAATTACGAAGTCAAGATACTTTGCTGAAATATATAGGTTGTTTGCACAACTACCTTAGACATACTATCCTTATGTTTAATCCTACTAGTCTAGACGAAGTTTGTGTACAAGTTACGCATTTAGAGGCTAGAGGGAAAAATATTTTTGATATGTAAAACCTCTAAGGGAAAAGGAAAAAAGAATGCATCTATCAAACAAGAGGGTGAGAAAGTGATATGTAAACATTGTTCAAGAGAAGGCCATGAAGAGAAAAACTATTGGAAACTTCATCATGAAAAAAGAACTTAGTTTAACAAAAACAAAGGAAAGAAGAAAACTGCAGCTACTACAACTACACCACAAGACTTAGGTGATGATTTAGGCGATGAAACCAAAATTGCAGCCATGGGTTTGAAGAGTATGAAGGGAAAGGAAACTGAAACTAAGCCAAGCACTAGTACTTAAAACTGTCATGTACAAGCTCCAAATGAGGAAGAAAGAATTGAATTGTTTCATGTGAGGGTAGTCTCAAAACATACAAAAATTGACACACAGTTTGAGAGTGGGTCACAAGAAAATCTCATATCAGAAGGCTTCATCAAACAACTTAAACTTGAGATCATTCCACATCCAAATCCATATCCACTTGGGTGGATATGCAAGGATACAAACTTACAAGTCTCAAGAAAGTGCATAATGTGTTTTGCGATTACTGCACACTTTATTGACACAGTTGAACTTGATGTAGTACCACTTGATATATCAGGAATTGTTTTGGGAAGTCCTTACTTATTTTACAG
The DNA here is from genome assembly GCA_034641835.2 of Pinus albicaulis. Classification (NCBI taxonomy): domain Eukaryota; kingdom Viridiplantae; phylum Streptophyta; class Pinopsida; order Pinales; family Pinaceae; genus Pinus; species Pinus albicaulis. The sequence goes on along the minus strand of CM076569.1, from coordinate 57,694,238 downwards.
GAAAGCGATCTTCCATCGCCATGAAAATAGGTATCATCTTTTTAAAGATGGCAAGGAGTTTATTGTCAGAGCACATCTCAAGAAGACAAATATAGCGATGGTAAATGAGGGATAGGTAAAAAGGCTAGTGAATTATAGTAAGAGTTTTGTACTTCTTATGGTTAAGCCCATGGTTGATGTGAATCATGAGTCATTTGAAAATTGTGATTCCAAGTTAAAATCATATTTATATGATGTAGTTTATGCACATCATGAGATATTTCAGGAACCAATAGGTTTGCCTCCTAAAAGGGAGATTCAACATGAAATCCAGTTACAACAAGATTGTCCTCTTCCTAACATAGGCATGTACCACATGTCTATCATGGAGAATGCTGAAATAAAGAGGAAAATTAAAAAAATTTTGGACAAAGGTTTCATAAGACCAAGCATTTTGCCATGTGGGTCACCGATAATGCTGATTCCAAAAAAAGATGGAACTTGGCGCATGTGTGTGGACTTCAGGGCATTGAAAAAGTGATCCAGGTGGATATTGGTGGTCACCCACCTATTCCACTTGGGGCCCACCATTGTCTCTTTTAGTTTTTCAGTTTTGGCACAACTTACTATTTTTAGCAGTTTTTTGGGTCCTGAACTTTCAAAGCTGTTTTGAGGCCCTAAACAACATTTTTTGGGAAAACGGGGACCAACATGGGTCCATGGACCGATGTTTCTCACTCAAAATTTTTAGTCCTCGGATAGATCTTTCTAACGAGGTATGGTACGCGTCAAACATAGATCATATGCCAAAGTTACGTCCCCAGGAAGTTGAAACACCAATTTACCCAAACGGGGCCCATAGTTTTGGCGCTTCATCTCCTAGGGTTAGGGTTTTGGTTGTTTATGATTTCCCATTGTTTCTAAATAATAAATAGGCCCTCGAGCCTCATTGTAACTCAGTTCAAAGGCCTGTAGCCGCCACATCTCTTCTCAGAGATAGCTACCAGCGCCCTAGCTAGTTTTATTTCCATTCTGTCTGTAAGCAAATTTCAGTTCTTTGATATTAATGAAATGAAGTGTTATTTCCGTTTCATCTTTGTATATATGGTTATATGTCTATTCTGTTGCATTCTTGCCTAAATCCAGATCAGTGGTATCTGGGATCCTTCTTTGCATGTCCCCAACGAGGTTGGGGTATAAGAAGTTAGGGCTCGATCTGGTGGAACCTTTGCAAGATCAGCCTCGCAAACCCCAAAGGCCGCCCATGGGGGATGAAAATAAAGATGAGGGAGCAGGAGATCCTATCAAAATATTACTCGAGGAGGCCCTCGAAAAAAAAAGGAACGCGATGATGGATAAATTTGCCCAGATCCTTCAACGGCTGCCCATCGGCGGTGCATCTACATCCAGCAGCCACTCTGGAGGTGCGACTCCTTTTAAGGTACAAGTAAATTTTGAAATTCCCATATTTGAGGGTCAAATAGATGCAGATGCCATAGATAGATGGTTGAATCTATTAGAAGGACATTTCTTGGTTCATGACTTTTCCGACAGGGAGAAGATTAATTTTTCACTCCTCAAAGCTGCCCCCCATGTCAAGGACTGGTGGGAAACCCAATGTGAGAAAAAGGATGAGACATAACCTCTCTGTTCTCGGCCGTACCCACTTGGAATTATTTTCGAGATGCCATCAAGGAACAATACTATCCCGTGGGGAGCTATGAGGACAAGTACATACAATGGACCATACTGCGACAACAAAGGGATCAAGATGTGCATGAGCTGACGAATCTATTCCATACCTTGTGCACCAAGTTGGGTATCAAAGATTCAGAGAAACATCTGGTGCTAAAGTATCATAGTTGTCTACACAGATACATTTAGGAGGAAATGGAGTTCCTCAACATCTCCTCGCTTGGTACAACATACCGATATGTTGCCAAGATTGAGCAGAAATTCAAACAGAAGAAACGAGACTTTGGATCTGCGAATCAAAAGCAAGGGAAAGGTGCTCCCAAGCCGCAGAACAAAGGACAGAGCCAAGGCATGGTGACTCAAGACAACTTGTCGAAGCTACAAGCAAAGAACAACACCACAAAGCCAAAGAAGGACACGGGAAAGTGGTGTGATTTCCATAAGAGCTCCACTCACAACACAAGTGAGTGTCGGGCCAAGCAGTCGCTGGTGGCCGAGATGAGGGCTTTTGAGTCAGATGCATGCTCCGACTCCAAATCAGAACCTGACAAGGGGAATGAAAAAGGGAAAAATATTATTGATGCGGAGCCCAACGCCACTGTTGCCACTACAAAGATCCAGAAGGAGGAACCGGAAGATTCAGAGGAGGAGGAACGTCTCTTCCACTCCCAGATGTGGGTAAAGGGCTCCCTGGTACAATTCATTATCGACAATGGGAGCCAAAAGAACTTCATTTCAGCAGACGCCATGAAGCGATTGGGCTTGCCAACCACAACTCACCCACATCCATACACCATTGGGTGGCTTCACCAAGGACGAGATCTCCGCATCAGCCAGCAGTGCCGCCTTCGCTATACTATCAAGCCCTTCACGGATGAGGTATTATGTGACGTTGCTCCTATTGATGTTTCTGATGTATTATTAGGACAACCATACTTGTGGAAGCGTCATGTTGTGTATGAGTCTCGACCTCCCGCTATTATTGTTACTTTGGGAAATAAGTTGTATAGGATACCAAAGGTACCCCCTCCTGCCGCTATCTCTTTGGTTACTGCAAAACAATGTAGTAAGCTCATTTCCCAAACCAGGAAATTCATTTTCCTGATGATATGCCCCTAGGGAAAGAAGAAGACTGTGGCCACGACCTCCAGACAAGGCTCCTCTACATGAAAACAAAAAATGGATAAGGTTGTGGAGGAGTGCGGGGACATCTTCACCTCACCCACAGGGGTTCCTCTGCACTGTCAGGTCAAGCACCCAATTGATTTGACCCTAGGTGTGCCGCTACCCAATGGACTAATCTATCGGCGCTCTGTTTTGGAGAATGATGAAATCAAGAGGAAAATTCAGGAGCTGGTGCAGAAAGGTCGCATCCGACCAAGTTCATCGCCTTGTGGGAGCTCGATCGTGTTGGTACAAAAGAAGGATGGGACATGGAGACTCCGTATTGACTATTCAGCATTGAATAAAATCACTGTTTGGAATAGGTACCCGATCCCACGGATTGATGACCTTCTGGACCAACTCAAAGGTGAAAAATATTTCAGCAAGATCGACTTGAAGTCTGGGTATCACCAGGTACCAATTGAACCCTTCGATGTGTGGAAGACTGCCTTCAAAGCCAAGGAAGGCCTTTTTGAATGGCTGGTCATGCCTTTCGGGCTGACGAATGCTCCCGCAACCTTCATGCGGTTGATGGACGACATCTTACAACCATTCACCAACTCATTTGTAGTGGTGTACTTGGATGACATTCTGATCTTCAGCCAGACTTGGGAAGATCACCTTCACCACATCTGACAAGTCCTCCAAACACTGCGGTAACACAAGGTGTGTGCCAATTTGGAGAAGTGCACTTTTGGCATGACCCAGGTTCAATATCTGGGATACATTATTGATGAAAGGGGGGTGCATGTGGATCCAGCCAAGATCCAAGTCATTCGGGATTGGCCAGCCCCAACCACTATAACAGAGCTTCGCAGCTTTCTGGGTCTTGCTAATTTCTACCGTAGATTCGTGTTGGGATTCTCTCATATCACTTGGCCATTGAGTCAAGTCACCAAAGGAGGAGCGAGAGCAAAATTCTTTTGGTCGGAACCTCAACAGAAGGCGTTCAAAGAATTGAAAAATCGCCTCTGTTCTGCCCCAGTGCTCACCTTACCAGACTTGCAGCAGCCATTTGAGATTGAGACAGATGCCTCTGACTATGCTATTGGGGCAGTTCTTACTCAACAGGGACATCTAGTGGCATATCACAGTGAGACATTGTCTGAGACAGTTCGCAAGTATCCCACCTATGACAAAGAAATGTATTCCATTGTGCAAGCCTGTCGACAATGGAAGCATTACATTTTGGAGAAGGAAACAATCATCCACACAGACCACCGACCCCTACAGTTCATACAGACACAAGGGGAGTTTCAGAATGATCGCCATCAGAAGTGGTCCACATATCTGCAACAGTTTCATTTGAACATCAAGTACAAGAAGGGTAGCACCAATAATGTTGCAGACTGCCTCAACCGACCACCGATCGTGGCACTCACCACCGTTCTCAACTCTTGTGGGCACGAGACTTATGATTGGCTGCTTCTCTACGAGAGCGACCCAGAATTCGACCACACTTAAAAGGAAATCTTGGGGGGTACGCAAGTTCCAAATTTTCACCTCCAAGATGCACTTTTATGTCACTTGGGACACCTTTGTGTTCCTTCAAGTGAGCATGCCAAGATGATATGGGAAGCACAATACAGTCGAGTCGTTGGGCATTTTGGGGTCGAGCAAATAGTAGCAGTACTGCAGAAGTATTTCTATTAGCCGAACCTTTGAAAGGATTTCGGGAAGCACATCAAATCCTGCACTGCTTGTGCCATTGCCAAACCGACCATCAAGAAGCAAGGCCTATATACTCCGCTACCTACCCCTAGTCAACCCTGGGAATCCATCTCCATGGATTACATGTCAGGCCTGCCTTCTACTAAGCATGGAAATGAATGTGTTTTCGTGGTCGTCGACAGATTCTCAAAGATGGTCATTATGGCGGCCTGCAAGAAGAATATCATAGTAGAAGCCACTGCTAAACTCTCCTTTGAACAAGTGTGGGTGCACTTTGGGATCCCACAGTCTATCATATTAGATCAGGATAGCAGGTTCCTCAACACATTTTGGTCCAGCCTCTAGTCAATGCTGGACACCAAGCTCACCAAGTCCACAACTTTCCATCCCCAAACAGATGGCCAGACAGAGGTCGTCAACAGAATGATTGTACACATTTTGCGCATGTACAATTAAAAGAATCCACACACATGGGACGAGAGCCTCCCCTATGTACAACATAGTTATAACTAGGCTCTCCACAATTTAATCGACCATAGCCCCTTTCAGGTGGGCTTGGGATTCTAGCCACTATGTCCCATTAACGTAGCCATGCTATTTGCAGCTACTCAGGTCGATTCGGCTCATGTCCAGTCTGAAGTGGACAAAGCAAATAGCTTCATCTAGCGCATTCAACACATCCACCAACAGGTTCATGACATATTGGACAGAGCCAATGCTAAGTACAAGCAACACCATGATCAACACCAGGTGCCACACAACTTCCAGGTGGGCGACAAAGTATGGCTACATTTGCAGAAGGAGCGCCTCACTAGACCCTATCGCAAGCTTCGCCCACTCCGATATGGGCCATACACCATCACCAAGGCTGTAGGGAACAATGCCTTCGAGTTCAGTATTCCACCATTCCTTGGTCTGCACCTAGTATTCTGTTGAGAATGCAGCAAGATGATGGAGCTTAGTGAAATGAAGTCGCCTTCACTAAGTGGGCCCGCAGGCAAATTCTGGCGCAAAGTCTATTTTTAGACTATGTCTATTTTTAGACATACGGAGCATAATTTGGGAATTCTACTTGGAGATTCTTAAAAGTATGCGACATGTCGACTAAACTTAGATGAGACCCATATTTACACGGACCAGGCTATTTTTAAATTTGATCTCTAAAAATATGGAAGTCAAATATTATTTACCCTTAATAATATTTTGACTATAAACAGCAGTTTACTCTCTTGGCGCACTTCAGTTTGAGTCATGGAGGTGGCTCATGCAACTGACACAAGGAATCACGTGGTTCCTAGGGTTTGATGGCATCTTGCATGGTTGGCTTCAGTTAGACTTCAGTGGCAGGAGTTTTGGAGGAGTTAACGAGACAAGTAGTGGAGTTGTGTTCTGTTTGTTTTAGTTGAACTAGTTGGGATTAGTTAACTAACTAATCAACTAGATATGAGTGGAGTAAATTAAATAATATTTAATTTACTAGATATTAACTCATTAGTCAACTCAAGAACACTTCAGTTCACTACAGTGCATGATCAGTTCAGTGGAGACCAGTGGAAGAGGTAGATGAAAGGGTGAGTAAAGCTATCAGTTGGTAGATTTGTTTAGCATGAGATTTGCATTACACTTGGAGGAATTGTCCAT